>CM069456.1:17676582-17768371 GCA_035610835.1 Ophiura sarsii | reverse complement strand
TGCTGAAAATCGGTGGTGGAAATTAGTCTCTATTTCCAAAAACCTACTGAACTTAGTAAGTTTAAAAGTTAAAAAGAGTTGGAATTCAAGAGTTGAATTCTGATGGAAAGACCTACAACGAGGGATTGCCTGTCCACATACCATCAGATATGTGCGTCAATACTATCCCTAACCCCTCTCCAAAACCGCAAGTATGGCAGTCATGACCTCGGAAATGTAAACACATCTAAAAGAATCACCTGTGAAACACACCGGGTTACTATATCAAACATTTCAAAAGGGTGGGAGGGTAACAAGGGTACCTGCTTTCGGACGACCAAACTAACTCTTTTAAAACCACCGATTGTAAAATGCTATAATAGAAGTTCAAACTAGAAAATCTAAAATAAGTAGCATTCCAAAACAGAAAACTTTGATGAAGATGATTTAAAAGAAAATCAACTGAAGGCAACGTGTCCGACAAAATCTTTGTCGTGGCAAAACTTATTAGATGATGTGTTGTTAAAACAAACAACACTGAATTTCTAAACTTGAAATTCCTATTTTGTCTTATCTCACAAAATATATTAGATTCTATGTCACACGGTAAAAGCTTCCGAATGAAACACGATAAACGCTGGCTCTTTCTCCGACATTTAAAATGATAAATTTCCAAACTAGGAAAGTATATCTTATTAAAATCTGACAAATAAATGTCTTGCTGAATGTTGTGTAGGCCTAATGTGCTTTATTCCGTATTGGACTAAAAGACACGCGGCATGTATTGCTCATATTAAACTTATATGAGAAGGCAGTAGGTCTATTTATCTTCCGATAAATCAAAAAGCGAACTGGCTTAATGATAGTTATTTAAAACGATGACAGAAGGCATGACTTGCCGTTCTTTAAACGATGATCGATGGAGGCGACTTGTTGTAATTCACCCGGTAATTCATGACTATGAACTTCAGGTTTATGAAACTGTTTGCTAAAAGAAAGCTAGCTTGCTTTCGTAACTAAGATGACTCTGGGAAAGAACAAAATTAATCCAATGGACTAATACGGAAAACCAAATGCCATTCTAGACTTAGAGTGACTTATATACAATGAGCTTTGTATATGTCTTCTTAACATTCCCAACTTAAAATGTCATCTCCCTTGAGTTTAAACTACTAGGGAGGAGACAAATAAGTTGAGAATGTCCTATAGAGTAAAGGCCCACCATGTTTAAGATAAAACAATGGTGACGGCATGCAGAGTAGCTAGACGCGTTTCGACTCTCCGTGAGTCTCATCAGTAGCACGGGCTGCTGGTAGGTCAACTGACCTGTGCCTACATACACAAGTTTTAAATCTAAGTAAGTACAGGGCAAAACTTGCCTATATTACTAACAGACGATAAAAATGTTATGCAACGAGCGAGATAACTTTCGCTGATCGGAACCATACTCGGACCCTAAAATTTCGCGGACAAACTGCCGCTATTAAGCCTATCATACAGTTTGGCAAAAGCCTGAAACTGTAATGAATGTTTTCCATGTTCAATTCCCAAAAGTTAAACCATTTCTTGGTTAACTACAAAATGGCGACCATGCTCTCCGTCCTATGCTGGACAATGAGAGTAAGCGGCCGTCGACAATGCCGTGGGCGATCCAAGCAAACAAAGGATGCCAATTAGCGTAGTCATAAAAGATGAAAGGCCTGGTATCTTTACCAGTCATGTTGATCACATGTACAACTCGTGCACACTTGCGCCTCCATTCGTAATAATATAAAATAATAGAATACTATCTATTACTTTTTCTAAAATTAAATAGAAAACTATCTATTTATGTTGAAAAATCCTGGCTAGGATGTATATTCAAGACCTTGAATTTGACTAACTAGTCAATCGTGAAAAGATGCCAAACAAAAATGAACCTTTCTTGGTTCAAACAACAATCAGTAAAGTTATAACAAATGTCGGGAAATGCGTGTTCTACTTTAATCAGTAGAGAAAGAAGAGCTCGAAGAATCAAATGTCGAATAAGTTGATAGTTGCCTGTTCTGTGATGAAAACTCTTTCTTGAGTTTTTTCTATTACAATTATCTGCTGAAAATCGGTGGTGGAAATTAGTCTCTATTTCCAAAAACCTACTGAACTTAGTAAGTTTAAAAGTTAAAAAGAGTTGGAATTCAAGAGTTGAATTCTGATGGAAAGACCTACAACGAGGGATTGCCTGTCCACATACCATCAGATATGTGCGTCAATACTATCCCTAACCCCTCTCCAAAACCGCAAGTATGGCAGTCATGACCTCGGAAATGTAAACACATCCAAAAGAATCACCTGTGAAACACACCGGGTTACTATATCAAACATTTCAAAAGGGTGGGAGGGTAACAAGGGTACCTGCTTTCGGACGACCAAACTAACTCTTTTAAAACCACCGATTGTAAAATGCTATAATAGAAGTTCAAACTAGAAAATCTAAAATAAGTAGCATTCCAAAACAGAAAACTTTGATGAAGATGATTTAAAAGAAAATCAACTGAAGGCAACGTGTCCGACAAAATCTTTGTCGTGGCAAAACTTATTAGATGATGTGTTGTTAAAACAAACAACACTGAATTTCTAAACTTGAAATTCCTATTTTGTCTTATCTCACAAAATATATTAGATTCTATGTCACACGGTAAAAGCTTCCGAATGAAACACGATAAACGCTGGCTCTTTCTCCGACATTTAAAATGATAAATTTCCAAACTAGGAAAGTATATCTTATTAAAATCTGACAAATAAATGTCTTGCTGAATGTTGTGTAGGCCTAATGTGCTTTATTCCGTATTGGACTAAAAGACACGCGGCATGTATTGCTCATATTAAACTTATATGAGAAGGCAGTAGGTCTATTTATCTTCCGATAAATCAAAAAGCGAACTGGCTTAATGATAGTTATTTAAAACGATGACAGAAGGCATGACTTGCCGTTCTTTAAACGATGATCGATGGAGGCGACTTGTTGTAATTCACCCGGTAATTCATGACTATGAACTTCAGGTTTATGAAACTGTTTGCTAAAAGAAAGCTAGCTTGCTTTCGTAACTAAGATGACTCTGGGAAAGAACAAAATTAATCCAATGGACTAATACGGAAAACCAAATGCCATTCTAGACTTAGAGTGACTTATATACAATGAGCTTTGTATATGTCTTCTTAACATTCCCAACTTAAAATGTCATCTCCCTTGAGTTTAAACTACTAGGGAGGAGACAAATAAGTTGAGAATGTCCTATAGAGTAAAGGCCCACCATGTTTAAGATAAAACAATGGTGACGGCATGCAGAGTAGCTAGACGCGTTTCGACTCTCCGTGAGTCTCATCAGTAGCACGGGCTGCTGGTAGGTCAACTGACCTGTGCCTACATACACAAGTTTTAAATCTAAGTAAGTACAGGGCAAAACTTGCCTATATTACTAACAGACGATAAAAATGTTATGCAACGAGCGAGATAACTTTCGCTGATCGGAACCATACTCGGACCCTAAAATTTCGCGGACAAACTGCCGCTATTAAGCCTATCATACAGTTTGGCAAAAGCCTGAAACTGTAATGAATGTTTTCCATGTTCAATTCCCAAAAGTTAAACCATTTCTTGGTTAACTACAAAATGGCGACCATGCTCTCCGTCCTATGCTGGACAATGAGAGTAAGCGGCCGTCGACAATGCCGTGGGCGATCCAAGCAAACAAAGGATGCCAATTAGCGTAGTCATAAAAGATGAAAGGCCTGGTATCTTTACCAGTCATGTTGATCACATGTACAACTCGTGCACACTTGCGCCTCCATTCGTAATAATATAAAATAATAGAATACTATCTATTACTTTTTCTAAAATTAAATAGAAAACTATCTATTTATGTTGAAAAATCCTGGCTAGGATGTATATTCAAGACCTTGAATTTGACTAACTAGTCAATCGTGAAAAGATGCCAAACAAAAATGAACCTTTCTTGGTTCAAACAACAATCAGTAAAGTTATAACAAATGTCGGGAAATGCGTGTTCTACTTTAATCAGTAGAGAAAGAAGAGCTCGAAGAATCAAATGTCGAATAAGTTGATAGTTGCCTGTTCTGTGATGAAAACTCTTTCTTGAGTTTTTTCTATTACAATTATCTGCTGAAAATCGGTGGTGGAAATTAGTCTCTATTTCCAAAAACCTACTGAACTTAGTAAGTTTAAAAGTTAAAAAGAGTTGGAATTCAAGAGTTGAATTCTGATGGAAAGACCTACAACGAGGGATTGCCTGTCCACATACCATCAGATATGTGCGTCAATACTATCCCTAACCCCTCTCCAAAACCGCAAGTATGGCAGTCATGACCTCGGAAATGTAAACACATCCAAAAGAATCACCTGTGAAACACACCGGGTTACTATATCAAACATTTCAAAAGGGTGGGAGGGTAACAAGGGTACCTGCTTTCGGACGACCAAACTAACTCTTTTAAAACCACCGATTGTAAAATGCTATAATAGAAGTTCAAACTAGAAAATCTAAAATAAGTAGCATTCCAAAACAGAAAACTTTGATGAAGATGATTTAAAAGAAAATCAACTGAAGGCAACGTGTCCGACAAAATCTTTGTCGTGGCAAAACTTATTAGATGATGTGTTGTTAAAACAAACAACACTGAATTTCTAAACTTGAAATTCCTATTTTGTCTTATCTCACAAAATATATTAGATTCTATGTCACACGGTAAAAGCTTCCGAATGAAACACGATAAACGCTGGCTCTTTCTCCGACATTTAAAATGATAAATTTCCAAACTAGGAAAGTATATCTTATTAAAATCTGACAAATAAATGTCTTGCTGAATGTTGTGTAGGCCTAATGTGCTTTATTCCGTATTGGACTAAAAGACACGCGGCATGTATTGCTCATATTAAACTTATATGAGAAGGCAGTAGGTCTATTTATCTTCCGATAAATCAAAAAGCGAACTGGCTTAATGATAGTTATTTAAAACGATGACAGAAGGCATGACTTGCCGTTCTTTAAACGATGATCGATGGAGGCGACTTGTTGTAATTCACCCGGTAATTCATGACTATGAACTTCAGGTTTATGAAACTGTTTGCTAAAAGAAAGCTAGCTTGCTTTCGTAACTAAGATGACTCTGGGAAAGAACAAAATTAATCCAATGGACTAATACGGAAAACCAAATGCCATTCTAGACTTAGAGTGACTTATATACAATGAGCTTTGTATATGTCTTCTTAACATTCCCAACTTAAAATGTCATCTCCCTTGAGTTTAAACTACTAGGGAGGAGACAAATAAGTTGAGAATGTCCTATAGAGTAAAGGCCCACCATGTTTAAGATAAAACAATGGTGACGGCATGCAGAGTAGCTAGACGCGTTTCGACTCTCCGTGAGTCTCATCAGTAGCACGGGCTGCTGGTAGGTCAACTGACCTGTGCCTACATACACAAGTTTTAAATCTAAGTAAGTACAGGGCAAAACTTGCCTATATTACTAACAGACGATAAAAATGTTATGCAACGAGCGAGATAACTTTCGCTGATCGGAACCATACTCGGACCCTAAAATTTCGCGGACAAACTGCCGCTATTAAGCCTATCATACAGTTTGGCAAAAGCCTGAAACTGTAATGAATGTTTTCCATGTTCAATTCCCAAAAGTTAAACCATTTCTTGGTTAACTACAAAATGGCGACCATGCTCTCCGTCCTATGCTGGACAATGAGAGTAAGCGGCCGTCGACAATGCCGTGGGCGATCCAAGCAAACAAAGGATGCCAATTAGCGTAGTCATAAAAGATGAAAGGCCTGGTATCTTTACCAGTCATGTTGATCACATGTACAACTCGTGCACACTTGCGCCTCCATTCGTAATAATATAAAATAATAGAATACTATCTATTACTTTTTCTAAAATTAAATAGAAAACTATCTATTTATGTTGAAAAATCCTGGCTAGGATGTATATTCAAGACCTTGAATTTGACTAACTAGTCAATCGTGAAAAGATGCCAAACAAAAATGAACCTTTCTTGGTTCAAACAACAATCAGTAAAGTTATAACAAATGTCGGGAAATGCGTGTTCTACTTTAATCAGTAGAGAAAGAAGAGCTCGAAGAATCAAATGTCGAATAAGTTGATAGTTGCCTGTTCTGTGATGAAAACTCTTTCTTGAGTTTTTTCTATTACAATTATCTGCTGAAAATCGGTGGTGGAAATTAGTCTCTATTTCCAAAAACCTACTGAACTTAGTAAGTTTAAAAGTTAAAAAGAGTTGGAATTCAAGAGTTGAATTCTGATGGAAAGACCTACAACGAGGGATTGCCTGTCCACATACCATCAGATATGTGCGTCAATACTATCCCTAACCCCTCTCCAAAACCGCAAGTATGGCAGTCATGACCTCGGAAATGTAAACACATCCAAAAGAATCACCTGTGAAACACACCGGGTTACTATATCAAACATTTCAAAAGGGTGGGAGGGTAACAAGGGTACCTGCTTTCGGACGACCAAACTAACTCTTTTAAAACCACCGATTGTAAAATGCTATAATAGAAGTTCAAACTAGAAAATCTAAAATAAGTAGCATTCCAAAACAGAAAACTTTGATGAAGATGATTTAAAAGAAAATCAACTGAAGGCAACGTGTCCGACAAAATCTTTGTCGTGGCAAAACTTATTAGATGATGTGTTGTTAAAACAAACAACACTGAATTTCTAAACTTGAAATTCCTATTTTGTCTTATCTCACAAAATATATTAGATTCTATGTCACACGGTAAAAGCTTCCGAATGAAACACGATAAACGCTGGCTCTTTCTCCGACATTTAAAATGATAAATTTCCAAACTAGGAAAGTATATCTTATTAAAATCTGACAAATAAATGTCTTGCTGAATGTTGTGTAGGCCTAATGTGCTTTATTCCGTATTGGACTAAAAGACACGCGGCATGTATTGCTCATATTAAACTTATATGAGAAGGCAGTAGGTCTATTTATCTTCCGATAAATCAAAAAGCGAACTGGCTTAATGATAGTTATTTAAAACGATGACAGAAGGCATGACTTGCCGTTCTTTAAACGATGATCGATGGAGGCGACTTGTTGTAATTCACCCGGTAATTCATGACTATGAACTTCAGGTTTATGAAACTGTTTGCTAAAAGAAAGCTAGCTTGCTTTCGTAACTAAGATGACTCTGGGAAAGAACAAAATTAATCCAATGGACTAATACGGAAAACCAAATGCCATTCTAGACTTAGAGTGACTTATATACAATGAGCTTTGTATATGTCTTCTTAACATTCCCAACTTAAAATGTCATCTCCCTTGAGTTTAAACTACTAGGGAGGAGACAAATAAGTTGAGAATGTCCTATAGAGTAAAGGCCCACCATGTTTAAGATAAAACAATGGTGACGGCATGCAGAGTAGCTAGACGCGTTTCGACTCTCCGTGAGTCTCATCAGTACTCAGCACGGGCTGCTGGTAGGTCAACTGACCTGTGCCTACATACACAAGTTTTAAATCTAAGTAAGTACAGGGCAAAACTTGCCTATATTACTAACAGACGATAAAAATGTTATGCAACGAGCGAGATAACTTTCGCTGATCGGAACCATACTCGGACCCTAAAATTTCGCGGACAAACTGCCGCTATTAAGCCTATCATACAGTTTGGCAAAAGCCTGAAACTGTAATGAATGTTTTCCATGTTCAATTCCCAAAAGTTAAACCATTTCTTGGTTAACTACAAAATGGCGACCATGCTCTCCGTCCTATGCTGGACAATGAGAGTAAGCGGCCGTCGACAATGCCGTGGGCGATCCAAGCAAACAAAGGATGCCAATTAGCGTAGTCATAAAAGATGAAAGGCCTGGTATCTTTACCAGTCATGTTGATCACATGTACAACTCGTGCACACTTGCGCCTCCATTCGTAATAATATAAAATAATAGAATACTATCTATTACTTTTTCTAAAATTAAATAGAAAACTATCTATTTATGTTGAAAAATCCTGGCTAGGATGTATATTCAAGACCTTGAATTTGACTAACTAGTCAATCGTGAAAAGATGCCAAACAAAAATGAACCTTTCTTGGTTCAAACAACAATCAGTAAAGTTATAACAAATGTCGGGAAATGCGTGTTCTACTTTAATCAGTAGAGAAAGAAGAGCTCGAAGAATCAAATGTCGAATAAGTTGATAGTTGCCTGTTCTGTGATGAAAACTCTTTCTTGAGTTTTTTCTATTACAATTATCTGCTGAAAATCGGTGGTGGAAATTAGTCTCTATTTCCAAAAACCTACTGAACTTAGTAAGTTTAAAAGTTAAAAAGAGTTGGAATTCAAGAGTTGAATTCTGATGGAAAGACCTACAACGAGGGATTGCCTGTCCACATACCATCAGATATGTGCGTCAATACTATCCCTAACCCCTCTCCAAAACCGCAAGTATGGCAGTCATGACCTCGGAAATGTAAACACATCCAAAAGAATCACCTGTGAAACACACCGGGTTACTATATCAAACATTTCAAAAGGGTGGGAGGGTAACAAGGGTACCTGCTTTCGGACGACCAAACTAACTCTTTTAAAACCACCGATTGTAAAATGCTATAATAGAAGTTCAAACTAGAAAATCTAAAATAAGTAGCATTCCAAAACAGAAAACTTTGATGAAGATGATTTAAAAGAAAATCAACTGAAGGCAACGTGTCCGACAAAATCTTTGTCGTGGCAAAACTTATTAGATGATGTGTTGTTAAAACAAACAACACTGAATTTCTAAACTTGAAATTCCTATTTTGTCTTATCTCACAAAATATATTAGATTCTATGTCACACGGTAAAAGCTTCCGAATGAAACACGATAAACGCTGGCTCTTTCTCCGACATTTAAAATGATAAATTTCCAAACTAGGAAAGTATATCTTATTAAAATCTGACAAATAAATGTCTTGCTGAATGTTGTGTAGGCCTAATGTGCTTTATTCCGTATTGGACTAAAAGACACGCGGCATGTATTGCTCATATTAAACTTATATGAGAAGGCAGTAGGTCTATTTATCTTCCGATAAATCAAAAAGCGAACTGGCTTAATGATAGTTATTTAAAACGATGACAGAAGGCATGACTTGCCGTTCTTTAAACGATGATCGATGGAGGCGACTTGTTGTAATTCACCCGGTAATTCATGACTATGAACTTCAGGTTTATGAAACTGTTTGCTAAAAGAAAGCTAGCTTGCTTTCGTAACTAAGATGACTCTGGGAAAGAACAAAATTAATCCAATGGACTAATACGGAAAACCAAATGCCATTCTAGACTTAGAGTGACTTATATACAATGAGCTTTGTATATGTCTTCTTAACATTCCCAACTTAAAATGTCATCTCCCTTGAGTTTAAACTACTAGGGAGGAGACAAATAAGTTGAGAATGTCCTATAGAGTAAAGGCCCACCATGTTTAAGATAAAACAATGGTGACGGCATGCAGAGTAGCTAGACGCGTTTCGACTCTCCGTGAGTCTCATCAGTAGCACGGGCTGCTGGTAGGTCAACTGACCTGTGCCTACATACACAAGTTTTAAATCTAAGTAAGTACAGGGCAAAACTTGCCTATATTACTAACAGACGATAAAAATGTTATGCAACGAGCGAGATAACTTTCGCTGATCGGAACCATACTCGGACCCTAAAATTTCGCGGACAAACTGCCGCTATTAAGCCTATCATACAGTTTGGCAAAAGCCTGAAACTGTAATGAATGTTTTCCATGTTCAATTCCCAAAAGTTAAACCATTTCTTGGTTAACTACAAAATGGCGACCATGCTCTCCGTCCTATGCTGGACAATGAGAGTAAGCGGCCGTCGACAATGCCGTGGGCGATCCAAGCAAACAAAGGATGCCAATTAGCGTAGTCATAAAAGATGAAAGGCCTGGTATCTTTACCAGTCATGTTGATCACATGTACAACTCGTGCACACTTGCGCCTCCATTCGTAATAATATAAAATAATAGAATACTATCTATTACTTTTTCTAAAATTAAATAGAAAACTATCTATTTATGTTGAAAAATCCTGGCTAGGATGTATATTCAAGACCATTGCAGAAAAACAGAGCGATGACAAAATTCCGCTAGTTTTCAAAATGAATTATCACCCACACATCTCTACCAAACACGTCAAGAAAGCACTTCGGAGGCATTGGGACATTATCAATGAACAACCCGACCTCAAGAAAGTTTTCCCAGATTTTCCTATTATAGCCTATAGTAGGACAGCTAATCTACGGGACTCTTTGGTTAGGGCACGACTAAAAGTTCTAGATAATGATTTAGAATATGAAAACCAAGATCCACGCGACGGATCACAAACTCTAAACATTTTAGAGGACCTCCTTTTGGAGAGTCGGGGTATAGAGGAATTTTTCCCGTCACTATCTTTTAAGAACGACGATTCCCCCTCCGATTCATAGACATTGAATCATTTAATATTATTTGAGGAGATAATAAATATTGGGATAGTTTTAAACACGCTTTCCCTATAGAAAATTAATCACGAGATTAATCCTACATGCGGTTAGTTTACCGTAATTTTACAGGGAAGTTTTCCCGTGAACACGGCTCTTTTTCAGAGTCACTATAACTTCTAAAGTTATAAAGTGGACTAGTCAGTCTACAGTTTTTTTATAAAACAAACACATTTTTAAAGAGTTAAAGCGGTTCACCAGTTGGTCACCCGTATTTGAACCAAGAGTACTACGCATTCTAAAGTACCGTTCCATGTATTACCACGCGGTAAACTAGCGAGTTTACCGTTGATGTATTTTTCCATGACTAGGTTTTATGGACTATACATCACAAGAAGGAAGTTATTTTTCTTCTCTCAGATTTTAATTTATCTGTTGAAATTAGCATTGGTCTTTTATAGACCTGAGCAGTATGTTACTGATGAGGAAGAGTCCGAAACATGTGTCTAACGAACTGCATGCCAAAACCAAAACTAGACAGTGATGGTTAATTTACTTTTTTCAAAACTGGTATAGGTAAAGATTTCACCTATACTTCTTTTTGGTCTACTCTTTACTGAATCAATTTAGTAGGATGAATGTCTCCTTTAATTTTGATATTCTTCTAACCTATTATATTTGGTTTTATTCATTTATTTATTTATTTGGTTATGATTTCCAGCTTCAAAATATTCTCAGCTGTAGAATATTTTCTACCTAAGTAAAGGTATTTGTCTCTTCATTATATGGAATTCCCGCCATTACTCATACATCACTTCTACCTAGTCAGGTAGAACTGACACGCACAAGGCGACGATTTCCATTGGTCAATAGAACCACGGTCTGTTGATTTCACTACCTCGTAGGATCCTTCGTTTCTCCATAAAAGGGGAAGTTGTCTAGTCAGACAGCATCATTCTGCACTCAAGCATCAACATGAGTAAACTAAGCACTAAGTCGTCTCGCGGTCCTCGTCCAAGATCAACCGTCTCTACATCACCATCGCAGCCTCCTTCAAGCAGCCTAGCAGAGCCCAGCAGCCCAGCAGAACCTAGCCAGCTCTCAGACACGTCACAGATCCAACCAGGCCAGCCTCAGCGTAAAACACCGCCGCGTGAAATTGGTCAAGAGCTTTCCAAAGTCAGTTTGACAGAGGTTGGCGACCATTTAATTTTAGTAGAACGCAGTGTCGTTGCCTACACAATTCTGCTAGAAAAGCGCAGGAAATTACGTGAAATGCTCGCGGGTGCAAGAGAAGTACCAAAAGAATTGCGCGCTGACCGGGGTATCCCTGGCCTTGCTCCTGGTTGTAAGTTCTCAGCCAGGGCTCGGACGCAAGCCGAAACCTTACAAAAAGCACAAGAGCGCGAGTTTATAGATTTATGGGTGACGGATTTGGAGGTGTACGTGCTCCCAGAGTCGCTGCAAGCAATAGCTACCATCAGGCTGGCCGCAGAGGAAAAGATGAAAAAGACTATACCGGAAGAGGAGCAGAGGGACGCATTAAAGTATTTTTTGGATGAGTGCGCGAAGATAAACCAAACGAGGAAGACCTTAGTGGAACAACGACGCCAACCAGCAAAGAAGAGAAAGCAAACCAACCAGCAGTCAAGCCAAGAGCATCATCAAGGAAAAAAGAGACGACAAGACGGCCGTCCTAGCTACAACAACCAACGGAGTTTCAACAGGCGTAACAACTGGCAGAGATCAGTTGACCAGAGGCAGTAAGCCTTTGAGGTTTTATCAACGGCTCTTTTCAGAGCCACAAAAGAACGGAGGAAGCACTACCTCTGTTTTCAACGGCCCTTTTTAGGGCCACCCTATCTTCCAAAAAGAGTTTTGTGAAATGTCAGTATGTTAATAAACTATAAATTCAAAGTTATGAATAATAAAATAAAAAATAATTTAGTTAATTAACTTTAAAAAGTAAGCAAGTAAGCTTCCATTATATGATAGTAGTAAAATCATACTTTCTCTCTTATTTAATTAAATGTTCTTTACATTTGATTTTAGGGGTAAAAGCAAGTTAGCTTTTTTAAGTGGTTCTATTTTATGAAAACACGACTCCCCATCTCTTTATTCAAAGAATTGAATATACTCACTGCTCTACAATTTTCTCAAAAATGCAACGTTAAAGCTGCACGGCTTTTTACTGAACTGAGTTTTGGAAGTTCAGATAATCATTGATTCATCCACGGGAATGTTTTTAACGTTCCTTAATGTTCTAAGTTCGGAATATAATTTTAAGATCCGTAAAAGTTTTTACGGAATAAATCTAATATATTACTTGAAGTAAATGAATACACTTCAATTTCAGTTTTTACGGTATAAAACTGTTATATCTTTCATTAAGATAATATGATTGAATTTTACAAGTTCACGCCCGACACAGTGTTTGCCCGTTTTAGCCTACCTTTTTATTTTATTTATTTATTAAATAAATAAAAGTTTTCTGTCTTCAAATGCTACATATTTTAGATTTTCTAGTTTGAACTTCTATTATAGCATTTTAAAATCGGTGGTTTTAAAAGAGTTAGTTTGGTCGTCCGAAAGCAGGTACCCTTGTTACCCTCCCACCCCCCATTGTAATCTACTGATGAGACTCACGGAGAGTCGAAACGCGTCTAGCTACTCTGCATGCCGTCACCATTGTTTTATCTTAAACATGGTGGGCCTTTACTCTATAGGACATTCTCAACTTATTTGTCTCCTCCCTAGTAGTTTAAACTCAAGGGAGATGACATTTTAAGTTAGGAATGTTAAGAAGACATATACAAAGCTCATTGTATATAAGTCACTCTAAGTCTAGAATGGCATTTGGTTTTCCGTATTAGTCCATTGGATTAATTTTGTTCTTTCCCAGAGTCATCTTAGTTACGAAAGCAAGCTAGCTTTCCTTTAGCAAACAGTTTCATAAACCTGAAGTTCATAGTCATGAATTACCGGGTGAATTACAACAAGTCGCCTCCATCGATTATCGTTTAAAGAACGGCAAGTCATGCCTTCTGTCATCGTTTTAAATAACTATCATTAAGCCAGTTCGCTTTTTGATTTATCGGAAGATAAATAGACCTACTGCCTTCTCATATAAGTTTAATATGAGCAATACATGCCGCGTGTCTTTTAGTCCAATACGGAATAAAGCACATTAGGCCTACACAACATTCAGCAAGACATTTATTTGTCAGATTTTAATAAGATATACTTTCCTAGTTTGGAAATTTATCATTTTAAATGTCGGAGAAAGAGCCAGCGTTTATCGTGTTTCATTCGGAAGCTTTTACCGTGTGACATAGAATCAAATATATTTTGTGAGATAAGACAAAATAGGAATTTCAAGTTTAGAAATTCAGTGTTGTTTGTTTTAACAACACATCATCTAATAAGTTTTGCCACGACAAAGATTTTGTCGGACACTTTGCCTTCAGTTGATTTTCTTTTAAATCATCTTCATCAAAGTTTTCTGTTTTGGAATGCTACTTATTTTAGATTTTCTAGTTTGAACTTCTATTATAGCATTTTACAATCGGTGGTTTTAAAAGAGTTAGTTTGGTCGTCCGAAAGCAGGTACCCTTGTTACCCTCCCACCCCCTTTGTAATGTTTGATATAGTAACCCGGTGTGTTCCACAGGTGATTCTTTTGGATGTGTTTACATTTCCGAGGTCATGACTGCCATACTTGCGGTTTTGGAGAGGGGTTAGGGATAGTATTGACGCACATATCTGATGGTATGTGGACAGGCAATCCCTCGTTGTAGGTCTTTCCATCAGAATTCAACTCTTGAATTCCAACTCTTTTTAACTTTTAAACTTACTAAGTTCAGTAGGTTTTTGGAAATAGAGACTAATTTCCACCACCGATTTTCAGCAGAAAATTGTAAAAGAAAAAAACTCAAGAAAGAGTTTTCATCACAGAACAGGCAACTATCAACTTATTCGACATTTTGATTCTTCGAGCTCTGGCTTTCTCTACTTATTAAAGTAGAACACGCATTTCCCGACATTAGTAATAACTTTACTGATTGTTGTTTGAACCAAGAAAGGTTCATTTTTGTTTGGCATCTTTTCACGATTGACTAGTTAGTCAAATTCAAGGTCTTGAATATACATCCTAGCCAGGACTTTTCAACATAAATAGATAGTTTTCTATTTAATTTTAGAAAAAGTAATAGATAGTATTCTATTATTTTATATTATTACAAATGGAGGCGCAAGTGTGCACGAGTTGTACATGTGATCAACATGACTGGTAAAGATACCAGGCCTTTCATCTTTTATGACTACGCTAATTGGCATCCTTTGTTTGCTTGGATCGCCTACGGCATTGTCGACGGCCGCTTGCTCTCATTGTCCAGCATAGGACGGAGAGCATGGTCGCCATTTTGTAGTTAACCAAGAAATGGTTTAACTTTTGGGAATTGAACATGGAAAACATTCATTACAGTTTCAGGCTTTTGCCAAACTGTATGATAGGCTTATTAGCGGCAGTTTGTCCGCGAAACTTTAGGGCCCGAGTATGGTTCCGATCAGCGAAAGTTATCTCGCTCGTTGCATAACATTTTTATCGTCTGTTAGTAATATAGGCAAGTTTTGCCCTGTACTTACTTAGATTTAAAACTTGTGTATGTAGGCACAGGTCAGTTGACCTAACAGCAGCCCGTGCTACTGATGAGACTCACGGAGAGTCGAAACGCGTCTAGCTACTCTGCATGCCGTCACCATTGTTTTATCTTAAACATGGTGGGCCTTTACTCTATAGGACATTCTCAACTTATTTGTCTCCTCCCTAGTAGTTTAAACTCAAGGGAGATGACATTTTAAGTTAGGAATGTTAAGAAGACATATACAAAGCTCATTGTATATAAGTCACTCTAAGTCTAGAATGGCATTTGGTTTTCCGTATTAGTCCATTGGATTAATTTTGTTCTTTCCCAGAGTCATCTTAGTTACGAAAGCAAGCTAGCTTTCTTTTAGCAAACAGTTTCATAAACCTGAAGTTCATAGTCATGAATTACCGGGTGAATTACAACAAGTCGCCTCCATCGATTATCGTTTAAAGAACGGCAAGTCATGCCTTCTGTCATCGTTTTAAATAACTATCATTAAGCCAGTTCGCTTTTTGATTTATCGGAAGATAAATAGACCTACTGCCTTCTCATATAAGTTTAATATGAGCAATACATGCCGCGTGTCTTTTAGTCCAATACGGAATAAAGCACATTAGGCCTACACAACATTCAGCAAGACATTTATTTGTCAGATTTTAATAAGATATACTTTCCTAGTTTGGAAATTTATCATTTTAAATGTCGGAGAAAGAGCCAGCGTTTATCGTGTTTCATTCGGAAGCTTTTACCGTGTGACATAGAATCAAATATATTTTGTGAGATAAGACAAAATAGGAATTTCAAGTTTAGAAATTCAGTGTTGTTTGTTTTAACAACACATCATCTAATAAGTTTTGCCACGACAAAGATTTTGTCGGACACTTTGCCTTCAGTTGATTTTCTTTTAAATCATCTTCATCAAAGTTTTCTGTTTTGGAATGCTACTTATTTTAGATTTTCTAGTTTGAACTTCTATTATAGCATTTTACAATCGGTGGTTTTAAAAGAGTTAGTTTGGTCGTCCGAAAGCAGGTACCCTTGTTACCCTCCCACCCCCTTTGTAATGTTTGATATAGTAACCCGGTGTGTTCCACAGGTGATTCTTTTGGATGTGTTTACATTTCCGAGGTCATGACTGCCATACTTGCGGTTTTGGAGAGGGGTTAGGGATAGTATTGACGCACATATCTGATGGTATGTGGACAGGCAATCCCTCGTTGTAGGTCTTTCCATCAGAATTCAACTCTTGAATTCCAACTCTTTTTAACTTTTAAACTTACTAAGTTCAGTAGGTTTTTGGAAATAGAGACTAATTTCCACCACCGATTTTCAGCAGAAAATTGTAAAAGAAAAAAACTCAAGAAAGAGTTTTCATCACAGAACAGGCAACTATCAACTTATTCGACATTTTGATTCTTCGAGCTCTGGCTTTCTCTACTTATTAAAGTAGAACACGCATTTCCCGACATTAGTAATAACTTTACTGATTGTTGTTTGAACCAAGAAAGGTTCATTTTTGTTTGGCATCTTTTCACGATTGACTAGTTAGTCAAATTCAAGGTCTTGAATATACATCCTAGCCAGGACTTTTCAACATAAATAGATAGTTTTCTATTTAATTTTAGAAAAAGTAATAGATAGTATTCTATTATTTTATATTATTACAAATGGAGGCGCAAGTGTGCACGAGTTGTACATGTGATCAACATGACTGGTAAAGATACCAGGCCTTTCATCTTTTATGACTACGCTAATTGGCATCCTTTGTTTGCTTGGATCGCCTACGGCATTGTCGACGGCCGCTTGCTCTCATTGTCCAGCATAGGACGGAGAGCATGGTCGCCATTTTGTAGTTAACCAAGAAATGGTTTAACTTTTGGGAATTGAACATGGAAAACATTCATTACAGTTTCAGGCTTTTGCCAAACTGTATGATAGGCTTATTAGCGGCAGTTTGTCCGCGAAACTTTAGGGCCCGAGTATGGTTCCGATCAGCGAAAGTTATCTCGCTCGTTGCATAACATTTTTATCGTCTGTTAGTAATATAGGCAAGTTTTGCCCTGTACTTACTTAGATTTAAAACTTGTGTATGTAGGCACAGGTCAGTTGACCTAACAGCAGCCCGTGCTACTGATGAGACTCACGGAGAGTCGAAACGCGTCTAGCTACTCTGCATGCCGTCACCATTGTTTTATCTTAAACATGGTGGGCCTTTACTCTATAGGACATTCTCAACTTATTTGTCTCCTCCCTAGTAGTTTAAACTCAAGGGAGATGACATTTTAAGTTAGGAATGTTAAGAAGACATATACAAAGCTCATTGTATATAAGTCACTCTAAGTCTAGAATGGCATTTGGTTTTCCGTATTAGTCCATTGGATTAATTTTGTTCTTTCCCAGAGTCATCTTAGTTACGAAAGCAAGCTAGCTTTCTTTTAGCAAACAGTTTCATAAACCTGAAGTTCATAGTCATGAATTACCGGGTGAATTACAACAAGTCGCCTCCATCGATTATCGTTTAAAGAACGGCAAGTCATGCCTTCTGTCATCGTTTTAAATAACTATCATTAAGCCAGTTCGCTTTTTGATTTATCGGAAGATAAATAGACCTACTGCCTTCTCATATAAGTTTAATATGAGCAATACATGCCGCGTGTCTTTTAGTCCAATACGGAATAAAGCACATTAGGCCTACACAACATTCAGCAAGACATTTATTTGTCAGATTTTAATAAGATATACTTTCCTAGTTTGGAAATTTATCATTTTAAATGTCGGAGAAAGAGCCAGCGTTTATCGTGTTTCATTCGGAAGCTTTTACCGTGTGACATAGAATCAAATATATTTTGTGAGATAAGACAAAATAGGAATTTCAAGTTTAGAAATTCAGTGTTGTTTGTTTTAACAACACATCATCTAATAAGTTTTGCCACGACAAAGATTTTGTCGGACACTTTGCCTTCAGTTGATTTTCTTTTAAATCATCTTCATCAAAGTTTTCTGTTTTGGAATGCTACTTATTTTAGATTTTCTAGTTTGAACTTCTATTATAGCATTTTACAATCGGTGGTTTTAAAAGAGTTAGTTTGGTCGTCCGAAAGCAGGTACCCTTGTTACCCTCCCACCCCCTTTGTAATGTTTGATATAGTAACCCGGTGTGTTCCACAGGTGATTCTTTTGGATGTGTTTACATTTCCGAGGTCATGACTGCCATACTTGCGGTTTTGGAGAGGGGTTAGGGATAGTATTGACGCACATATCTGATGGTATGTGGACAGGCAATCCCTCGTTGTAGGTCTTTCCATCAGAATTCAACTCTTGAATTCCAACTCTTTTTAACTTTTAAACTTACTAAGTTCAGTAGGTTTTTGGAAATAGAGACTAATTTCCACCACCGATTTTCAGCAGAAAATTGTAAAAGAAAAAAACTCAAGAAAGAGTTTTCATCACAGAACAGGCAACTATCAACTTATTCGACATTTTGATTCTTCGAGCTCTGGCTTTCTCTACTTATTAAAGTAGAACACGCATTTCCCGACATTAGTAATAACTTTACTGATTGTTGTTTGAACCAAGAAAGGTTCATTTTTGTTTGGCATCTTTTCACGATTGACTAGTTAGTCAAATTCAAGGTCTTGAATATACATCCTAGCCAGGACTTTTCAACATAAATAGATAGTTTTCTATTTAATTTTAGAAAAAGTAATAGATAGTATTCTATTATTTTATATTATTACAAATGGAGGCGCAAGTGTGCACGAGTTGTACATGTGATCAACATGACTGGTAAAGATACCAGGCCTTTCATCTTTTATGACTACGCTAATTGGCATCCTTTGTTTGCTTGGATCGCCTACGGCATTGTCGACGGCCGCTTGCTCTCATTGTCCAGCATAGGACGGAGAGCATGGTCGCCATTTTGTAGTTAACCAAGAAATGGTTTAACTTTTGGGAATTGAACATGGAAAACATTCATTACAGTTTCAGGCTTTTGCCAAACTGTATGATAGGCTTATTAGCGGCAGTTTGTCCGCGAAACTTTAGGGCCCGAGTATGGTTCCGATCAGCGAAAGTTATCTCGCTCGTTGCATAACATTTTTATCGTCTGTTAGTAATATAGGCAAGTTTTGCCCTGTACTTACTTAGATTTAAAACTTGTGTATGTAGGCACAGGTCAGTTGACCTAACAGCAGCCCGTGCTACTGATGAGACTCACGGAGAGTCGAAACGCGTCTAGCTACTCTGCATGCCGTCACCATTGTTTTATCTTAAACATGGTGGGCCTTTACTCTATAGGACATTCTCAACTTATTTGTCTCCTCCCTAGTAGTTTAAACTCAAGGGAGATGACATTTTAAGTTAGGAATGTTAAGAAGACATATACAAAGCTCATTGTATATAAGTCACTCTAAGTCTAGAATGGCATTTGGTTTTCCGTATTAGTCCATTGGATTAATTTTGTTCTTTCCCAGAGTCATCTTAGTTACGAAAGCAAGCTAGCTTTCTTTTAGCAAACAGTTTCATAAACCTGAAGTTCATAGTCATGAATTACCGGGTGAATTACAACAAGTCGCCTCCATCGATTATCGTTTAAAGAACGGCAAGTCATGCCTTCTGTCATCGTTTTAAATAACTATCATTAAGCCAGTTCGCTTTTTGATTTATCGGAAGATAAATAGACCTACTGCCTTCTCATATAAGTTTAATATGAGCAATACATGCCGCGTGTCTTTTAGTCCAATACGGAATAAAGCACATTAGGCCTACACAACATTCAGCAAGACATTTATTTGTCAGATTTTAATAAGATATACTTTCCTAGTTTGGAAATTTATCATTTTAAATGTCGGAGAAAGAGCCAGCGTTTATCGTGTTTCATTCGGAAGCTTTTACCGTGTGACATAGAATCAAATATATTTTGTGAGATAAGACAAAATAGGAATTTCAAGTTTAGAAATTCAGTGTTGTTTGTTTTAACAACACATCATCTAATAAGTTTTGCCACGACAAAGATTTTGTCGGACACTTTGCCTTCAGTTGATTTTCTTTTAAATCATCTTCATCAAAGTTTTCTGTTTTGGAATGCTACTTATTTTAGATTTTCTAGTTTGAACTTCTATTATAGCATTTTACAATCGGTGGTTTTAAAAGAGTTAGTTTGGTCGTCCGAAAGCAGGTACCCTTGTTACCCTCCCACCCCCTTTGTAATCGGTGGTTTTAAAAGAGTTAGTTTGGTCGTCCGAAAGCAGGTACCCTTGTTACCCTCCCACCCTTTGTAATGTTTGATATAGTAACCCGGTGTGTTCCACAGGTGATTCTTTTGGATGTGTTTACATTTCCGAGGTCATGACTGCCATACTTGCGGTTTTGGAGAGGGGTTAGGGATAGTATTGACGCACATATCTGATGGTATGTGGACAGGCAATCCCTCGTTGTAGGTCTTTCCATCAGAATTCAACTTTTGAATTCAACTCTTTTTAACTTTTAAACTTACTAAGTTCAGTAGGTTTTTGGAAATAGAGACTAATTTCCACCACCGATTTTCAGCAGATAGTTGTAATAGAAAAAAACTCAAGAAAGAGTTTTCATCACAGAACAGGCAACTATTAACTTATTCGACATTTGATTCTTCGAGCTCTTCTTTCTCTACTTATTGAAGTAGAACACGCATTTCCCGACATTAGTAATAACTTTACTGATGGTTGTTTGAACCAAGAAAGGTTCATTTTTGTTTGGCATCTTTTCACGATTGACTAGTTAGTCAAATTCAAGGTCTTCAATATACATCCTAGCCAGGATTTTTCAACATAAATAGATAGTTTTCTATTTAATTTGAGAAAAAGTAATAGATAGTTTTCTATTATTTTATATTATTACAAATGGAGGCGCAAATGTGCACGAGTTGTACATGTGATCAACGTGACTGGTAAGGATACCAGGCCTTTCATCTTTTATGACTCCGCTAAGTGGCATCCTTTGTTTGCTTGGATCGCCCACAGCTTTGTCGACGGTCGCTTGCTCTCACTGTCCACCGTAGGACGGAGAGCATGGTCGCCATTTTGTTAACCAAGAAGTGGTTTAACTATTGGGATTTGAACATGGAAAACATTCATTACAGTTTAAGGCTTTTGCCAAACTGTATGATAGGCTTAATAGCGGCAGTTTGTCCGCGAAATTTTAGGGCCCAAGTATGGTTCCGATCAGCGAAAGTTATCTCGCTCGTTGCATAACATTTTTTATATCTGTTAGTAATATAGGCAAGTTTTGCCCTGTACTTGCTTATAGTTTAAAACTTGTGTATGTAGGCACAGGTCAGTTGACCTACTAGCAGCCCGTGCTACTGATGAGACTCACGGAGAGTCGAAACGCGTCTAGCTACTCTGCATGCCGTCACCATTGTTTTATCTTAAACATGGTGGGCCTTTACTCTATAGGACATTCTCAACTTATTTGTCTCCTCCCTAGTAGTTTAAACTCAAGGGAGAAGACATTTTAAGTTAGGAATGTTAAGAAGACATATACAAAGCTCATTGTATATAAGTCACTCTAAGTCTAGAATGGCATTTGGTTTTCCGTATTAGTCCATTGGATTAATTTTGTTCTTTCCCAGAGTCATCTTAGTTACGAAAGCAAGCTAGCTTTCTTTTAGCAAACAGTTTCATAAACCTGAAGTTTCATAGTCATGAATTACCGGGTGAATTACAACAAGTCGCCTCCATCGATCATCGTTTAAAGAACGGCAAGACATGCCTTCTGTCATCGTTTTAAATAACTATCATTAAGCCAGTTCGCTTTTTGATTTATCGTAAGATAAATAGACCTACTGCCTTCTCATATAAGTTTAATATGAGCAATACATGCCGCGTGTCTTTTAGTCCAATACGGAATAAAGCACATTAGGCCTACACAACATTCAGCAAGACATTTAATTGTCAGATTTTAATAAGATATACTTTCCTAGTTTGGAAATTTATCATTTTAAATGTCGGAAAAAGAGCCAGCGTTTATCGTCTGTTTCATTCGGAAGCCTTTACCGTGTGACATAGAATCAAATATATTTTGTGAGATAAGACAAAATAGGAATTTCAAGTTTAGAAATTCAATGTTGTTTGTTTTAACAACACATCATCTAATAAGTTTTGCCACGACAAAGATTTTGTCGGACACGTTGCCTTCAGTTGATTTTCTTTTAAATCATCTTCATCAAAGTTTTCTGTTTTGGAATGCTACATATTTTAGATTTTCTAGTTTGAACTTCTATTATAGCATTTTAAAATCGGTGGTTTTAAAAGAGTTAGTTTGGTCGTCCGAAAGCAGGTACCCTTGTTACCCTCCCACCCTTTGTAATGTTTGATATAGTAACCCGGTGTGTTCCACAGGTGATTCTTTTGGATGTGTTTACATTTCCGAGGTCATGACTGCCATACTTGCGGTTTTGGAGAGGGGTTAGGGATAGTATTGACGCACATATCTGATGGTATGTGGACAGGCAATCCCTCGTTGTAGGTCTTTCCATCAGAATTCAACTTTTGAATTCAACTCTTTTTAACTTTTAAACTTACTAAGTTCAGTAGGTTTTTGGAAATAGAGACTAATTTCCACCACCGATTTTCAGCAGATAGTTGTAATAGAAAAAAACTCAAGAAAGAGTTTTCATCACAGAACAGGCAACTATTAACTTATTCGACATTTGATTCTTCGAGCTCTTCTTTCTCTACTTATTGAAGTAGAACACGCATTTCCCGACATTAGTAATAACTTTACTGATGGTTGTTTGAACCAAGAAAGGTTCATTTTTGTTTGGCATCTTTTCACGATTGACTAGTTAGTCAAATTCAAGGTCTTCAATATACATCCTAGCCAGGATTTTTCAACATAAATAGATAGTTTTCTATTTAATTTGAGAAAAAGTAATAGATAGTTTTCTATTATTTTATATTATTACAAATGGAGGCGCAAATGTGCACGAGTTGTACATGTGATCAACGTGACTGGTAAGGATACCAGGCCTTTCATCTTTTATGACTCCGCTAAGTGGCATCCTTTGTTTGCTTGGATCGCCCACAGCTTTGTCGACGGTCGCTTGCTCTCACTGTCCACCGTAGGACGGAGAGCATGGTCGCCATTTTGTTAACCAAGAAGTGGTTTAACTATTGGGATTTGAACATGGAAAACATTCATTACAGTTTAAGGCTTTTGCCAAACTGTATGATAGGCTTAATAGCGGCAGTTTGTCCGCGAAATTTTAGGGCCCAAGTATGGTTCCGATCAGCGAAAGTTATCTCGCTCGTTGCATAACATTTTTTATATCTGTTAGTAATATAGGCAAGTTTTGCCCTGTACTTGCTTATAGTTTAAAACTTGTGTATGTAGGCACAGGTCAGTTGACCTACTAGCAGCCCGTGCTACTGATGAGACTCACGGAGAGTCGAAACGCGTCTAGCTACTCTGCATGCCGTCACCATTGTTTTATCTTAAACATGGTGGGCCTTTACTCTATAGGACATTCTCAACTTATTTGTCTCCTCCCTAGTAGTTTAAACTCAAGGGAGAAGACATTTTAAGTTAGGAATGTTAAGAAGACATATACAAAGCTCATTGTATATAAGTCACTCTAAGTCTAGAATGGCATTTGGTTTTCCGTATTAGTCCATTGGATTAATTTTGTTCTTTCCCAGAGTCATCTTAGTTACGAAAGCAAGCTAGCTTTCTTTTAGCAAACAGTTTCATAAACCTGAAGTTTCATAGTCATGAATTACCGGGTGAATTACAACAAGTCGCCTCCATCGATCATCGTTTAAAGAACGGCAAGACATGCCTTCTGTCATCGTTTTAAATAACTATCATTAAGCCAGTTCGCTTTTTGATTTATCGTAAGATAAATAGACCTACTGCCTTCTCATATAAGTTTAATATGAGCAATATAGAAAATTATCACGAGATTAATCCTACATGCGGTTAGTTTACCGTAATTTTACAGGGAAGTTTTCCCGTGAACACGGCTCTTTTTCAGAGTCACTATAACTTCTAAAGTTATAAAGTGGACTAGTCAGTCTACAGTTTTTTTATAAAACAAACACATTTTTAAAGAGTTAAAGCGGTTCACCAGTTGGTCACCCGTATTTGAACCAAGAGTACTACGCATTCTAAAGTACCGTTCCATGTATTACCACGCGGTAAACTAGCGAGTTTACCGTTGATGTATTTTTCCATGACTAGGTTTTATGGACTATACATCACAAGAAGGAAGTTATTTTTCTTCTCTCAGATTTTAATTTATCTGTTGAAATTAGCATTGGTCTTTTATAGACCTGAGCAGTATGTTACTGATGAGGAAGAGTCCGAAACATGTGTCTAACGAACTGCATGCCAAAACCAAAACTAGACAGTGATGGTTAATTTACTTTTTTCAAAACTGGTATAGGTAAAGATTTCACCTATACTTCTTTTTGGTCTACTCTTTACTGAATCAATTTAGTAGGATGAATGTCTCCTTTAATTTTGATATTCTTCTAACCTATTATATTTGGTTTTATTCATTTATTTATTTATTTGGTTATGATTTCCAGCTTCAAAATATTCTCAGCTGTAGAATATTTTCTACCTAAGTAAAGGTATTTGTCTCTTCATTATATGGAATTCCCGCCATTACTCATACATCACTTCTACCTAGTCAGGTAGAACTGACACGCACAAGGCGACGATTTCCATTGGTCAATAGAACCACGGTCTGTTGATTTCACTACCTCGTAGGATCCTTCGTTTCTCCATAAAAGGGGAAGTTGTCTAGTCAGACAGCATCATTCTGCACTCAAGCATCAACATGAGTAAACTAAGCACTAAGTCGTCTCGCGGTCCTCGTCCAAGATCAACCGTCTCTACATCACCATCGCAGCCTCCTTCAAGCAGCCTAGCAGAGCCCAGCAGCCCAGCAGAACCTAGCCAGCTCTCAGACACGTCACAGATCCAACCAGGCCAGCCTCAGCGTAAAACACCGCCGCGTGAAATTGGTCAAGAGCTTTCCAAAGTCAGTTTGACAGAGGTTGGCGACCATTTAATTTTAGTAGAACGCAGTGTCGTTGCCTACACAATTCTGCTAGAAAAGCGCAGGAAATTACGTGAAATGCTCGCGGGTGCAAGAGAAGTACCAAAAGAATTGCGCGCTGACCGGGGTATCCCTGGCCTTGCTCCTGGTTGTAAGTTCTCAGCCAGGGCTCGGACGCAAGCCGAAACCTTACAAAAAGCACAAGAGCGCGAGTTTATAGATTTATGGGTGACGGATTTGGAGGTGTACGTGCTCCCAGAGTCGCTGCAAGCAATAGCTACCATCAGGCTGGCCGCAGAGGAAAAGATGAAAAAGACTATACCGGAAGAGGAGCAGAGGGACGCATTAAAGTATTTTTTGGATGAGTGCGCGAAGATAAACCAAACGAGGAAGACCTTAGTGGAACAACGACGCCAACCAGCAAAGAAGAGAAAGCAAACCAACCAGCAGTCAAGCCAAGAGCATCATCAAGGAAAAAAGAGACGACAAGACGGCCGTCCTAGCTACAACAACCAACGGAGTTTCAACAGGCGTAACAACTGGCAGAGATCAGTTGACCAGAGGCAGTAAGCCTTTGAGGTTTTATCAACGGCTCTTTTCAGAGCCACAAAAGAACGGAGGAAGCACTACCTCTGTTTTCAACGGCCCTTTTTAGGGCCACCCTATCTTCCAAAAAGAGTTTTGTGAAATGTCAGTATGTTAATAAACTATAAATTCAAAGTTATGAATAATAAAATAAAAAATAATTTAGTTAATTAACTTTAAAAAGTAAGCAAGTAAGCTTCCATTATATGATAGTAGTAAAATCATACTTTCTCTCTTATTTAATTAAATGTTCTTTACATTTGATTTTAGGGGTAAAAGCAAGTTAGCTTTTTTAAGTGGTTCTATTTTATGAAAACACGACTCCCCATCTCTTTATTCAAAGAATTGAATATACTCACTGCTCTACAATTTTCTCAAAAATGCAACGTTAAAGCTGCACGGCTTTTTACTGAACTGAGTTTTGGAAGTTCAGATAATCATTGATTCATCCACGGGAATGTTTTTAACGTTCCTTAATGTTCTAAGTTCGGAATATAATTTTAAGATCCGTAAAAGTTTTTACGGAATAAATCTAATATATTACTTGAAGTAAATGAATACACTTCAATTTCAGTTTTTACGGTATAAAACTGTTATATCTTTCATTAAGATAATATGATTGAATTTTACAAGTTCACGCCCGACACAGTGTTTGCCGGTTTTAGCCTACCTTTTTATTTTATTTAATTTATTTATTAAATAAATAAAAGTTTTCTGTCTTCAAATGCTACATATTTTAGATTTTCTAGTTTGAACTTCTATTATAGCATTTTAAAATCGGTGGTTTTAAAAGAGTTAGTTTGGTCGTCCGAAAGCAGGTACCCTTGTTACCCTCCCACCCCCCATTGTAATATATAAGATTTCAAATTAATCCTTAAATTATGCTTAATAAAATGGTCAAGCCATATTTCTCAATTTCATTTGTCTTTTTCTGTAGTATTAATCAAAACTTTTGATACATTAATTTTGCAACATTTTCTTACAATAACAATGTATTTCATACAACTGTGCACAGACTTGGCAAAAGTCTATTAATAGTTGACTAGCCATGCACGCTAACAATGGAAGGAATATTCAAGGACATGCCCACGCTAAGGGACCAATGCTTTGAAATTCGCGCTAGAAGCAACTTGAAATGCCATTCATCAGTGTGCAGTCAAGGGTTTTAAACATAATGGTGTAGGTGACCGTGCGCTGACATGCAAGCCTGTACAAACAGGTACCATGATAAAGGCCTGCACGAAGTCTAAATAATAATAAAAAGTTTAAATAGTCAAGGCCATAAAACTAAGTAGCCAGTAGCTGGTAGGATTAGCGTGTATGGATAATCAAGTATTGGCCAATCCGAAATCAGGTTTAATAAGAAATGTAACAATGCTGATACTCATATAAAGACACAAAAGGGTACTTTAAAACAAAGCTGTTTCGATTATATGATACACATACTCAGGATTGAAATTTTCATGGTTGTACAACACTCAGGAGGCACTATATTTATAATTCAAAATTTGGTAATGTATGCTCTGTTGCACTGTACATTGTAGTAGCACACATCCGAAGAGTTATATGCAAATAAAATGTGGTGATACATTGCATATAATTGTACATCATTTTTGTGATATCATCTTATCTACGTCGTCAAGTACTCAATTTCAGCGTTAATTATATTTCTAAAATCTTCAGGTGTCTCAAACCAAACTCGGATTGCATTGGTTTATCCATGGACTTTTTCAAATAAGTCCATGGTTTATCAGTCTGGAAATAATGATCATATGGGGAGTGGAATGGTCACTGGTTGAGCTTGAAAAGTAACCATTTTGCCCCTGGTGAAACAGGTCATCTTTAACCTAAAAAACAGGAGATTCCGGGCCTATATACTGGATATATACCGGCCCAGCACCAGAGGGGCCCTAGGAGGTGGCGCGGCCATGGTCCCCACCAGCGTGGTCCTCACCCGCGCCAAGGCCTCGCACACATCTTACTTTTTGAGGGTCAAGGGGGGTGGGGATATCTTGTGTGCCCCCTCCAAAAACCATGTGCATCAAATAACATTATTTATTTTGATCATTGTAAATTGTACAATGTTTACTTAGGCATTCAAAAAAGCCTAGGAATAAAAATATAAGCCTATGCCCCCCGGGGGGGGGGGGGTACTCACGTATGTAAGGCATACGGGGATATGTGCCGCTCCAGTGGGTCGTTTTTTCATGAGACATCCTTAGCCATGGGTAGGCTTTTCAACTGAAAAATCCTTAGACATGGGTCCTGTTATTGACACTAGCCCTTAGCAATGGGTCAGATTTGAGCACATCGTTGACGTTTTTCAATATCAACCTGAATTCAATTCGATAAATTAAACCCTGGAATCGTGGAATTCAACCCATCTCGGGTTAGAAACCCTTAGACATGAGTCTACATTTGAAGAAAAATCCTTAGACATGGGTACCCTTTCCGGCAAAATTACCCTTGGAAGTGGGTATGGGTTTTGAGCTGCACATCCTGTCCAAAAAAAATCCAAGTACCCCCCCGGGCCCATGCCCCGGCCATCCTACCCCGGTTATACTCTATCCTGCTTACTATGGGGTCGGGGTCGGGGAAGCAGTAAGCACCCCCCCCCCCCCCCCCGGTTTTAAGAATCATTGCTGCATGTTAGTATGTATGATCAAAGATTTTCCAGATTGTCCTTTTCCACTGAAAAGACCAAATTCATAATAAAATGATTTTTGTGTGTGCTTTTTTACCCTTTTTTTTTAAACGGATTGATTTTAGTCCCCATTAACATGTTACCTCACAACAACAAAAATACCCCCTTAATATAAGCTTCTTTTTTGTGGTCAAGAATGCTTCAGTGCCCCCCCCCCCACACCACCTATCCAGGATGCAACCAAACTTACAGAGTACATAGGAAAGAATTCACACAATCACAAACCAATTGTTTATACATACAATATTACAAAAGATGTTTAATAAATGTTGTATACAATAACATGCATAACAATAATATATTTAGAGATATAGAAAATATTCCAGATAAATCTAGTAGAAAATTCATGCTTCTGAAAATTTAGTGTCGTGGGATAAATCCGATATAAAATCACATGCCACAACATCAACTTTTTCAACTGGTGAAATAACCCAGCAGTGACGAATTCTGAGGAGAATACAATACCATTCAGTGCATAGACCAATACTCATTGTATTAAAAGTGGATTTATATTTTCTTAGGAATTTCTTCTACAAAAAATTGACTACCACTCACAAATAAATGATTTGATGTGTAAAAGTGAAGTTAAATTTTCATAATTAATGACTAATGTTTAATTAACATAGTTAAGGGTAATTAAATATTAAAATAAATATTAAATTAACATGGTTGTTGTTAAATAAGCATGGTTGCAAATTAAATTTGCATTGTTAAATTAAAATAATGTGAAATTAACATACTTCATAATTAATTAACTGAGTGAATATTTGTGCAAATGAAATTGAAATCGAATAAGAAATTCCAATATAAAGAGTATTTTTGCAAAGGAGAAAAAATAATAATATCATAGAAGTTATTAATTTATTAAATAAATGAAAACTTTCCAGGGATATTTCAAAATTATAACCAGTTAGGAATGGATCAATAAATTAACAATTTGAAATGAATCAAAAATGAAATTTATATAAACGTATCTATACAGAAGACTTCACAATTTACTGTATCTTAAAACCCTAACTCTACTACACCACACGGCAACTGTGCGGAAAAAATGTTTTTATAACCCGGCGTGCAGGTTTTTGGGCTACAAAACGGACCCAGGCTATATAACGAGGTGAATACACTCGCCGAGTGTCGACTAGCAGCCGTGGTGTAGTGGCTAGGATCTGGGTTGGGGTGCTGGAGGTCTGTGGTTCAAATCCTGGGGGGTCGGGGTGACCTTTCTGGTGAATTTTTGGTGTCGGAAAAGAAATCTGTTGCCGTGTGGTGATCTCGAGTTAGGGTTAAAAATAGTATCTACTGTATTTAAATTTAGAGGTATATGGGTTTGAGGGGATCTATAGGTTGTTGAGAAAATTTTGAGAGTTGCATAAAAGTGCATATTTTCATACAATATAAACGTATCTATACACAAGACTACACCATTTACTGTATCTTAAAATAGTATCTACTGTATTTAAATTTTACAGATGTAATGTTAGCCTTGCCATCAAGGCCTTCTTATTTGTAAAACCAAGTTTCACTATCCAAAACAATAACATTAATATTGCAACAGTATTTCACACTTTACACCAGGCAATGTTACCCCATCCAGTATCCACCTGTTATTACCCATCACTGATAGGCCAGAAAGTTTGGTTGCAGGATCAAGGCCTTCTTATTTGTAAAACCAAGTTTCACTATCCAAAACAATAACATTAATATTGCAACAGTATTTCACACTTTACACCAGGCAATGTTACCCCATCCAGTATCCACCTGTTATTACCCATCACTGATAGGCCAGAAAGTTTGGTTGCAGGAAGGCCTTGATCAGTGGCGGCCAGCGGTTGGTGTTTTGGGAGCTCAGTGTTTGACAGGAAAGAGCCTAGGGTGTAGTTATGTTTTGTCAAAATATCCATATATCGAAACAGTTACTAAATATACATGTCATTGTCATGAATGATATAAAGTGTGTGGTGTATGGTGGTCATGACCCTATATGAGGACACGGCATCTCTCACACATTGTCCCAAATACATAAAATACATGCGATAGGTATAGGGTCAATGATATGCACTAGCTCTACAAAATATTATAGTTTCGAATCAATGGAAATATTACTTGTACCAGGAATTGGGAGAGAGAGGGTAGTGAGTCTGAGACTTGAAATCAAGTCTAATGTAATGTCAGAGTGTAGGCAAGGCATGTGGCCTTGGCACACAACATTCAAGGTCTGTTCATACTTGCGTTGTTGCATCGGCTGACTTCGTAGCATAAAACTTGAGATTGGTTCAACTTGTGCGATATCTATTGATGTCTGGCGATGCGCAACGACAGGAGTATGATGAATGGACCTTAACTCATCACGTAAAAACCAGTTGTCAGTAAGTCTTAATTGAAACTCAATATTCACTTTCATGTACAACAATCTTCTAATCCCCCCACCCCCTCCTCCTTTAATTCAAAGCAGGTTACATAAATGTCCCCTCCCCATTTTGGGACCAACTTGCATAATAATAACTCTAAGGCACTTAGATAAAAAGGCAAATTTTGAAAAATGTTGTCAAAAAATTCAAAAAATTTCACTAAATGGTTGAACATTTTGAAAATATATAAAAAAAATATAAAAAATACCGACCAGCTGACCCTACTTGAGAGGTCCGTAAATCTGCAGAGAATGGAATACACTGATGTCATCATTTTACTTCAAGTGGAATTAAGTACACAGACCCCCCCCCCCAATAATTTTTAACAATTAACAACAGATCTTGTATGGAAAGTTCACCATACTGATCCAGTGGAAAGTACAATCCCAGAGCCAATATTTTCACGTAAAGATATTTTCGCGCATTTTGATATCATAGACATTTCGCGAATTGTTTTTTTCGCGGGCGACCTTCTGGATGCATTGCATGAATGTTGAAAACAATATTTTGTGTGTTATAATTTTCGCGAAAAAATATTTAAAACCACCACGAAAATTTCAGCTTTTACAGTACTCACTTGTAATATAAGTTTCCTTTGTCAACACTTAAATGGTAGTGATGATCTTGACAACTCACAAAGCTTTTTGAAGTCTTGGAGTTGCCAGTTGATTTATTTATGCAGAAGATTTGTCAAGATCATCACTACCAAAGGGGTTGAAAAGTACATGTGAATACTTAACATTGGATATTGAACTACCATACAATATTCTTACTAAAATTCCTTATGACCTTATTTGGTAATAACTATAAGATGCATACAAATGATAACATCCAAAAAGGGAGACTATAGAAGGCAGAACACAATAAATCATTACAGCATCCCTTTAACATTGTTTTATCCAAGTTAAAAAGTACATAAAACGATATAAATCGGTACTATCCGCAAGTGATTTATGTATCAATATCCTGTCACCTATTTGGCCGCATCGGTTGGTTATAATCATCCATTATTTGAAGAAATCTGAAAAATTTGTCCATTCCATTTAAAAAACTACTTTTGTGCTGTGAATCTTTTATTTTTGTAGACTTATCGAACAAAATATTGGTGTCAAATCAAAGGTTACAGAATACCTCTGAATCTTATACCTCATACAACAGTACTAATCAGAATTTCCATTTTGATCAGAATTCTTTCTCTCTGAGTTTCAAATACACCCCGCTTGATCTCAAAATTAAACGATATATATTTTGACAATTTTAATCAATGCTAGACGAAAAACAGGATAAAGGCCCGTTCATACTCCTGTTGTTGTGCATCAGCCGACATCGACAGATATCATTGCGTGAGTTAAAGGTAGATGTTCCGATTGCTGGCCCGAATTTCAACTTGATGTTTTCATTTTACATTAAGGGTCATCCTTAATAAAAATATTCATATTCCAAAGTTTGGGTTGCATAACTCCAATGGTTCTTATTTTAGAAGCACAAGGTGACATGAAATGTGCCCATTGAGTAGTACACAAACTGGCGGGTGGTTAACCACCTTTGGCATTAATTCACTGCATTTTGGCCAATGACATCTAAATAGAACATATCTTGCGCCTAAGATTTTACTAATAATGAGAACAATATAGGTTTTCTTCTGATATCAAAATATTTTGATGTGAAAATAAAGTTAAAGTGATCGGAACATACACCTTCAAAGCAATGTCACATTTTATCCACGACTTCAACGACCACCAAACAATGAACGAATCATTACTGACCATACTTGCTAGGTGAATCCATTAGTATCTAACATAATGCTTTTGGTCACCTAAAGAGCCTTAAACTACCACAAACTTATATTAACACACAAGGCACAAATATTATTAATGCATAAATAAATGACATTTTTGAATATAAACCATTTTAAATGATACTTGCATCAAGAGAATAACCGATGTAACTTTTCTTAAGTACATCAAGTTAATATTGAAATTACATTAAAATATTGCCATAATTTCACAGCTGCATGTTTTAATGTAAGTTTTCCATATGTACACATAAAATATCTCTTTTCAAAGAAGGGTTTATCCTTGGTGTAAGAATACATGAAATTAGACTAGCACACTTTTGGACTTTTTGAATAAATGTGAGATCCAGATCGAAGTAGAATACAGATGTACTTGGTGCTGTTTTTCATGTTAAATTTCTAAGTGACTCACTGCCTCCCCCCCCCCCCCAACAAAAAAAAAAGAAGAAAAAAAGAAAAGAAAAAGGATTGCTCCTTAGTTATAAATATTTCTTAATATTTGTTCATATTCATGTTCATATCAATTAATCTAAAACAAACATGTAAAAATATCCATTGAATTGATTGAGTTGATGTAAGTGTTGAGTTGAGAAATGCAATGGTCATTCCCTAAAAAATAATGCAATTGCAGCACAATCATAATCGCAATCACAAATATAAAAAATAAATATAATATAATGGTTTACCCTTGATCTGAGACTGCATGGAATCATCCTAGTATGAAATCATAGAGCGTGTTTCTGCTGGGAAAGTTACCGCTAATAAACGCTAAGTTTGCCCAGTAGAAACAGGCAGAACCGGGCAATAATCGGTATTTTTGGTAATCCCAAAAACCTTCACAAAGCAGGTTTGTAACCAGCAATAATCGGCAATAAACCCAGCAGAAACCGAAAGGTGATTGTTAGCGGTTTGCGCCGTGAACCGCGTCACGCTGGGTTATACATTGTGAAGCAATCTTTTTCAGGTGCGGTTGCATTGTTTGGGATTACAAAAGGTCACATGTCGTGGCACATCGACTAGGATCGATAAACTTAGCGGTAACTTTTCGCGAGTAGAAACAGGGGGGATTAAAAACTGACCGATTGAAACTTAGCGTTTATTAGCGCTAACCTTTTGCAGTGTCCCAGCAGAAACACGCTCATAGAGTCTTTACCCTATTCATCGTGACCTCATATAAAGGTACGCCAAGTCAACCCTCACCACTCAAACAGACATCCATGGTGCGCAACACGTAAACTTGACCTACCACTCTGATTGGTTCCCAGAATTTGTATGAGTTGTCAACCATGTGCAGTGAGCTTATCAGAGTGCGCCCTCGTGTGTCAGACTGTGAACAGGAGGATATGTGCCGTAGGTCCATACATTCCTGGCTTTCAGTTATATCGACCTGTATATATTATGCCTTTTCACACTGACTCAACGATCTATAATAGTTTGATCAATTGTCCTTTTATAGGCGCAATAACAATTGCTATGATGATGGATCACCAACAAATGGATCACTTTTGTGTGTGAATAGAATGTATGATGATCGATCTAATTTTTGCATGTGTTTTAAAAATGGTTGAATTAGTCACCACTTAGTGGCAATTGATCAAAATTAGGGCTGTGAATGCACGGGTAGTTTCGTACCCGGGTACCCGACCCGTTTTTGGGTGGGTACCCAGGCACCCCAAAATAGACACTTAGAAAGGGTTTTTTTCCCCCAAGTACAAATTTGTCCCCAAAATGACACATAATGGGGTCAATAGAGGTCATTTGGGGACAAATTTGTTCTAAAAAAAAATGTGTAATTTATTTTTTTAAATTTTTACATTTCAGGTATTCAGGTACCCAATTTGGTACCCGGGTACCTGGAATAGCGGGCGGGTACACGGGTTCCCGGGTATAAGTCACAGCCTTAATCGAAATATGATCAATTAGTAGGTCAGTGTGAAAAAAGTGTATTGTTGTTCTACATACTGTAGCAGTGGTAATTTGTGTGCATTTAATTTTTCGGTCTTTGCCGATAATTAACTGTTTTGCATGTTTTTAAATTCGCTATTTGTAACTTCATCACCTATACACGAAAGAAATACATTTTTGTGTTATTATTTTCACAGTAGCTGAAATTTGAGCTTGAAAAAAAAAATGTAGCACGAAAATAACCACTCTTACAGTAATTATCAAGTGTTGACTCAGGTTAATCACTGCTTCATGAAGAGCCCATAATAATGTACCAGTCTGGTATACGGTTATGGAGAGTTATATATGAGTGTTACTAAATATATTGCCGATTGCCGCTTCATACAATGCAGAACTAGACACCTTCAACAGCACACTGTACAAAAAGTTCAAAGAAAAATAATACAAGGATGAATAAATACATAACTATGTAGTTGTTTGCAAAATACAACTTTTCAGCCATGAATATCGTTCAATTTCAAACAACACTTAGGAAACAGCCATAGGATTATTTCTAACTAAGTTTTATTGGTAAAATGTTTTACCTTACGATGTTATGACGAACTGTTGAGAGGGGGGCTTACTTTTGATGTTGTGTTTAGAAGACCCCTCCAGTACACAAACACCAATAAGGATATTGGCCGAGATCCATCAGCCCCGAACACCCTCTTTTTGGGGGGCGAAGCCACCCTTATAGCATGTTATTGCAAAAACTTACACATTTTGGTCTTTCTAGACATAAGGGGGGGCCGCCATGTTTGTAGTCTTTGTAATTTACATGTACCTATGCAGTTTATTTCAACAGTCCTGCAGTCTGTGATGGAGTCAAAGCTATATTTGTTTAGCCTTGATAATTCAACAGAGAGACATAATAGCTTATCTTGTTTGACTAAGGAGAAATCTCCCAATTGTTGTGGGGTTGTCTAATAAATCAGAAAATCTTTGAATATGGTGAGTTGTGGCTGTCATATATACCTAGATTGTTCTTCAGATGGTACCCGCCCCCCCCCCCCCCCCCCCCCCCCCCCCCATGCACACAAATCAACTTTATTGGTTTCCTGTACTATTTTTAGACTGCGGTGTTTTGATTTGTTTTTTGGTTTGAATTATCGAAAATACATACACCATTTCCATGGTATTTTGTTTGGTATGCAACAGAAAATGGTTAAAAAATATGCTTCTTTCTCTTGGATCGCCCCTCATATTATATATATTTCAATGAAATTTTTATTTCACCCTTGATCACAGCCACCACCATCATTTACTTACCAGTATTATCCACACAATTATCCAAGGCCAAAAGAATAACGAGATGACGAAATGTAGACAATGGTTCACACTAGACCTGAAAGAAGCAAACAATGGTGTGTATACAGTGTAGGTTACTCATGACTGGAGACAAAATGCACATTGTAGTGGAAGCTTATTATTTAAATTGAGATCAAACAAAATCAGTCTGAAGTCGAAAATGTTACATTTTTTAGTATTCCAAGGATATGCATTATGTTCCCAGTCCCTTAACACCGGCGAAATGTCAAAATCACCGGTCCAAAAGTGTTAAGGGATGGGAACATAATGTGAGCAAATGTAGGGGTCTTCAAAGCTTAAGAAAACAAAGGAAATTCTATCCTTTATCTGGTTATATCTCAAAATCGACTTCCGACAGATTTTGCTTGATCCCATCACATATGTCCCCAAGGATCAGTGATGCATGAGGGGTGGGGTGGGGTGGGGGTAAAGAGCTTTACACCAAATTATTGCGTTCTTTGAACCCCAGTAGGGTACAACATTATGTTCCCACTCTCTTAACACTTTTGGACCGGTGATTTGGCATTTCGCCGGTAATAAATCATCTAAGGATGTGTCTATTTCCCACTATGTGGTCCAATTTAAAGACAGCAAAGGACATAATTATGCCCAAGGACATAAACTAACCTTCATAACCCTGAAAATGGGCCATATAGTCAGCTGTTGACAACATATAAGATGATTTATTACCGGCGAAATGTCAAAATCACCGGTCCAAAAGTGTAAATTGATGGGAACATAATGAAACTGTCTAACTAACCTAGCCTAATTAACCCTTATTTAGACGAATTCTCATCCTACATAGCACCTGCTCGCATTCAACTCCTCATGTTATCAGAACACAAGGAGATTGAGGTCAGTCTAAAAGTGAGAAAGACAAATTCAACTTATCCCACGTTTGTAGGTTGCACATTAATGAGTAATTCCATCTCGAAGTTTGTTTGACTAATCCTGTTTAATTGGATGGGGCATTCTAAGTCTACCAAAAGAGGGCGCTATTATCTTAATTGCCAGTTTTAGTTTTAGCATACCAGTTCAATTACTTTAAATGAATAAACAATAAGTTTGAGTCCACAGATTCCCATAACATTATCTATTCTATAATGTTTTACAAGAATTTTGATAAAATATAAGAATTAGGCAATTTCTGCCCTCCCAACCTCAGAAGAAAAACTTTTTTTTTTTATAGTATAAATTGGAGAATTAATGATTTTGCCCCTTCAAAAACATGCCCCTTCATATTGATTTTTTGGGCTGCACCACTGCCCTATATAGGTTTAACTATTATATGAAGACAACGAAAAATTCTTTGGGATCCCATTAGAAACAGTTAAAGGTTGACATCATGAGTATGACAATAGGCTTCAACATCAAAATGGACATGTTGAAGGCCCGATTCAAATCTGAGTTATTGGTATGACTTGAAAGAGCACATTTTAAGCTTTGAAATGACACCATGTTGAAATGTAATCAGAATCACAAGATATGATTTGAAGAAGCATATTTTTCTTATTATATTTTTCTATTATTTTATTTTCACCAAATATATTGGCCTCTATCTCAAAACAGTTTGCAGACAACATGTCCTTTTTGAGGGGACTGGTCACATATTGACGTGAATGATCTATCACAGCTGGTTAGAAACCCTGATTATTCTCGCGTTGACCTTAAGCTGTTTAAAAGAATATGAAGACCTTCTTAAAAAATATTTGTTCCAATTTGCATCATGTTTAAAGGTAGATGTTCTGATTGCTGGCCCGATTTTCAACTTGATGTTTTTTATTTTACATGTAAGGTCATCCTTAAAATTGTCACATTCCAAAGTTTGATTTGCATAACTCCAATGGTTCTTATTTTAGACACCCCCTATGGAAGACATAACTTTAATCTTCCACACAGGGAGTGTAGAAATTCACAATCCCTGTGGGGAAGATTAAGGTGGCTCCAGTCAGTGGCGTAACCAGAGGGGGGCAAGGGTGATTGCCCCCCCCCCCCCCAATATTGACGTAGTGTCGGTTGAGATTGGCACTGTCGGTTCATTTGACAAAAGGAATCATGGAATTATGATGGTCAAAAGTACACAGATGAAATTTTTTCACACGCTGTCCCCAAAATGCAATATTCTTTGGGACAAGCTAGTTTAGAGCCAAAATGTACCTCAATCATGCCAAAAATAAGTGTAAAGTCGAAAATTTTCGCGCGCTATGCACGCATTAGTGACTTAGAACAATGTTGTCGGTTGACTTTCATTTCTTGTCCCCCCTCAATATCAATAACCTAGTTACGCCACTGGGTGGCCCCATTGGCTGAATCAAAAATTTAGATTTTCTTTATAATCAAATATGTTTTAGCCCTTGGTCTGACGATTCTGGAACTGAAAATTGTATTTCAATCGGACATTCGGTTTCCAAGATATGTTAGGTCAAAGGGGCATAATACCATCATCTTTGGCAACAACTTTCTTTTATCCAGAATTGTCAGACCAAGGGCTAAAACATATTTTGATTTTAAAGGAAATTTAAATTTTTGATCAGCCAATAGAGCCACCTTAAGGTAATGTCTACCATAGGGGTGTACAGATTTTAATTGAATAGAAGATCTAATCAATCTCTAATTGGATTGGTTACTCACACAATGACACCGTTCAAATTAACCAATCAGAAAAACTGTTAGTTTAAAAGAGATCCAAAATATACATACTGGCGATTCACATTGGTGGTAATCACTTGTGTCGTCACAACTTGTTGTGGGGCCGCTTGTTGCTGGTTGTTTACGACGACCACTGATGGGCCTCCTTGTTGTGGCGGGTAACCTGTAAGATGTGGAATATGAGATATGGGATTATTCTGCACATACTAGTACGACAAAGCAAAATATAACATTAGAGGAAATTAGCCACCATATTCCTAATTGATTTAAAAGGTTAACCCACGGAGAACTACCGGCCGATTGGTCAGAAAGATGGATACATCATTTATTGCACCAATGAGAGACACATTGTTAGAATAATTGTATCCCTGATAAAGACTGGAGTGAACTAATTTAGAAGCAGTATTTCAATTGGTTATTCTAATGAGTATATCTGGAAATTAACCAATCATAAGCATTGTTAAAAAGGCCGGTAGTGCCCAGGGGGTTAAACAAGGCCAGTGCCGTGCGAGCATAAAGGTGAAAAGTTACCCCTTTACCATGCACAGTTATAATGGCACCCCAAACAAAAATATTATAACTTTTCTGCTATTTGTTATTGGGAAATGTGGGCATTTTGGTATTGCGCTCTGTCCCCCTTATAGCTTTGCCACTGATGCAGACTTATGTATTAGTGTATCACAATCATCGCATTTATTTACGGGGAGTATATGAATATAAAAATTGGGCTACCTTGAGGGGGATAGCCTTGTTGCGGTGGGTAACCTTGTTGTGGCGGGTAGCCTTGTTGTGGCGGGTATCCAGGTTGTTGAGGTGCATAGCCTTGTTGTTGTGGTGGTGGATAGCCTTGCTGTGGAGGGTAGCCTTGCTGTGGAGGGTAGCCTTGTTGTGGAGGGATGCCTTGTTGAGGGGGTGGAGCTCCTTGTTTGCCTGTCATCTATTATAAATGATAAGAATTGGTAATGCTAGCACTAGTTTGATCAAATTGGTAAGCTTTCTTACAGTCAGTGAATACAGAAGGGTGTAGGTGTACATCAGGCCTCAAAATAAGAAATGAAAAGGGCAGGCAATTTAAACCAATTTGAAAGGGGCACCAAATTTATCCAATGCAATTATGTAATTTTGAATAGAGTGAAAACAGCCATAAATTGAGGGCATCAAGGCTACTAGGTGGGGCATCGTTGAGCCCTGGTGCACATGAATGCAACAACCGTACTGTGCATCCAACGTGTGACGCATGCGTTGGACAAACCTTCACGTGTTCACTTGGTGTAGCTCGGTTTTATAGGTCAGTCATAGTAGCATAACTAGGTAATGGAACTACTACCATTTAGTTCCATGCATTGATCACACGCCTCAACCTTGGTGGATGAGACAGCTAGGCACAACACCAGTGCTAGGTGATGCTAAACAAATCAAGTTAAATTATTGAAATATTTCACAAATGGATTTTCCAACAAATGGATTTTCCACAAAACATTGCTAAGTGTTGATTGCATTAATTTGAAAATTAGCATTTCTGTAAATTGTTGATTTTTCTTTTAAATACCTAAAAAAATAAGATAACATAAAAAGTAGAAATTTGTCTGTCACTTTTTAGTGCATGTATTTAAAAAATAAAATTAGCACTAAATGTTTTCAGCCACATAATCAAACTTATTAATAATTAGCTTGATTAAAGCTACATGTATGAATGGGTACCTAGCCAACCTAAACTCAACTCATACTGAGCGTGAAACTATCCCCTTCAAGTTAATATTACTTATTATATAACACATGAAAATATTCTTGCCATTTGATTGGTGGATACTGCATAAGATAACACAAATGATTTTGGTCTAGTTCATGCTTGACATCATTCTCGGTCTATTTTTGTGTGTTAAAAAGTACTGTCTACCGGTCGGTCAATACTACTTTTTGAAAGACAAAAAATGTTGATTAGCCTAGCTACATGTATAGTATCATTATATTATATAAGATCTTTTTCACGTTTAATTGTGATAAGTTTTGCAAGTTGACCACATTTTTTGCTATTCCAATTACACACAGTAAATTGGTTTTGTTAGAATGGTCATTATCATTACACCGATTATCAAAATGTTCCTGAAATATTAATTGTTTAACTCTGGGATAAGCAGTTTATCTTCTGATACCAAAATATCAAATGAAAAGGCAAATCTGAATTCCTGCATCAACCTTCAAGAAGTGAAGTGATGTATGTGTCAGAGCCAAAATGACATCCCTATGCTGCAATAGGGGAATGGTTAGATGAGCTATTGGCAACATGCTGGACAGGGCACACACACTTGTCTTCAGCAAAATGATGGCCATGTCGAAGGAAGGCTTTGTTAAAAACTTAATATCAGTACAAACTGATATTAACTTATTTATATTTTAAAATGCAAGGAAGCTAACATTTGATTTTATGTCTCACAAAACAACTTTAGCAGAAGAAACACTGAACTCAGACTGTTATCTTGTGAACCTGGCAAACATTCAGAAATGAGAAAATCACAAAATTCACTTTTTACCCGAATCTAATATTTTTTTAAATGTTGACAAAAAAGTGCCAAAAAAGTTGAAAAAACTTTTTTCTTTTTGGCACTTTTTAGTGAAAATTTCAAAAAATATTAGATTACGTTTTTAAAACAAATTGTCCCTAAGTTAGTGTCTTTACATCATCATCTAGCGATTTGGGCAATTTTTACTCAGAATTATTTTTGATTTTTTGTTGTTGTGATTTTCTCCACAAAAAAAGATCAACATTTTGGGTCAAAATTGATGCCAAATTTGGATTCTCTGATCCATTTCCTTTCCAAAAATGTATACTTTTGTATTTGAGTCATAGTTCAATTATTACAGCACTCACAATTTTTTTTTGACGGGGGAGATGACGAGCCCGTCATTTGAAACGACGTTTCTAAGTCGTAACCTTTTCACAAACCCCTAAAATTGCATTTGCTAATAACTTGCATTAATCATCTTCTGAAGCGATTTTGTTGTAAAATGTAATTGATATTGTTATAATATGAAGGTAAGAGGACACAGTAAGTTATTTCAGCTATTTGGATGCCATTTAGTAATATACTAAGCTATTTGGATGCTATTTTGTATTATATTATATGATTTAGTAATATACTGAGTCACTGAGTCCACGGCCACGGCACGGCCTCTTTGTTCCGTGTTGCCTTGGCTCTCGCAATTAGCCCAATGATTATGGCGAACCCTAGGCTACATCCCCCAGTCATCAATATTACCGTACGGACGCTAAAGCTGTACAAATATCGGAGCCTGCAAGATAGCGACATAAGAGGGCGGCTGAGAGTTACAGTCTAGGTGAACCCTTCAATATGATTAGCCCAATGATATGGCAACAACCCCTTGAGGACGGGGATCATACATCGTACAAAATATCGGGACCAGATTTAGTTTACGAATCACATTTACACACAAAATACACAGAATGTGACCATTTGAAGACTATAATAAGTTGCCTGACTATTAAATGTAACTAAGGATTACTATGGGAACATAAAAAGATGAGATTATAAAGTTGAAGTACGCGATCTAATCAGTCAACTTTTTAATAAGCTTATTTTCCCCTATGCTTTCGTGTGTTCAGGCTGACACAGAATGCATACAGGCCTGATTGCACTGGGCTACATGTAGAGGGTAAGCTTTAGAATATGTGACGAACCGAAAACGGTGTTCCGTTTCATTATATTAGTATTTCGTTTACTGGATAAGTTTCCCCAGAGTAAAAATACTGTCCTACATATACTTACTTTATAGTCAAAAGAGGCCCATTATGTTTTCTAAACCATAATGAAATTGTTTACCTTTTCAAACCAAAGGGAGTGTTCATTATAAATATTTATTATTTATGGGGGTGGGGGTTATAACATCATAATACTTTCTCTGTCATGACAAAGGCAAAAAGGTCTCAGAATTCCACAACATTCATCAAAATTATTCAGTGGATTGTCCAAATGAATTTATTATTTATGGGGGGTGGTTGGAAAAAATGGAGGGAGGATCAGAAAGAAATTCTTCGTTATTTATGGAGGGGGGGGGGGGGGGGGTTATTACATCATAATACTTTCTCTGTCATGACAAAGGCAAAAAGGTCTCAGAATTCCACAACATTCATCAACATTATTCAGTGGATTGTCCAAATGAATTTATTATTTAGGGGGGGGGTTGGAAAAAATGGAGGGAGGATCAGAAAGAAATGCTTCGTGAGCAGTCAAATCTACTATTGCTTGATTAATTGGATATACAGGGGGATCAAGAAAAAAAATTAACGAAAAAGGGGGATCAAGACAAAAAATAACGCTGTTTGGGGTGATCAAGAAAAAAATATGTCCAAAGCTCAAATATTTCCAACCTCCACCACCAGAGTATTTATGAACACTCCCTAAGAATAACATATGTGTAAGTTACTTTGTGTGAACAAATAATGCCAATCATATTTTCCAGTTAAAAAAAATTAGTACCATAACACCACTTTCCAAATTATTTCTGCCATATTACAATACAAAAACATTTTTTAACATTCAAATATCCGACCAGCTCTACTAGGCGTGCCTAGTCTTGTTATTCTCTAGTTTAAGAATATTTTTAATAACCTTTAATAAAAAAAGTTTTACATAACCTATTTCTCAATGTGTCCTTATAATATTTCTGAATGATTCGGTGTCCACCATACAACTTTAATTACCCCAATCCAACTTCTTCATCAATGTTAACCATACGTCTTAAAGGTTGTTGACCCTATTCTAGATTTAAGGGCATCATCAGTGTAATGAGAAATGGGACCTTTCATTTGATATCAAAAACACTTTTGAATCCCTTAGAGTTAAATTGTTAGGAAACATAGTAGCAACGCTGTTTGTTAATGTCTGTTCTTGAACTTTCAACAGTCTTCTATCTCCCCCGTCCAGTTTTTTTTAAATACCTTGTTTTAAATATTCCTTAAAAGTCATCAAAAAATAACTTTGACCAAAACTCTGGCATTGCCAGGCACTTACCTCCGGACTATAGGGTGGGGGTTGTTCATAACCTGCCATGGCTGTTGCAAGGTGGTGTGAGTGGTTTACTTCAAATCGTAAAATGAGAGCATAAATAGCTATTCAGCTATCAGGAATGTTGTTCAAGTCCCCTGTGTAAAACAATTGGATAAAAACCAAGATGAAGGTTAGACTTTGCCTACTCCATCGCATTCCTAACCCACAACATATGATTTCCAAAAGGTTCACTCAGGTGTTGAATATCCTCAATGAGGGTGAATAATCAAAATAAGGGCTACGAGTCAGTTTTAGGCAGTAAAACAATGCAATTTACTCGTTTAGGGTCACTTGTTACTATATTTTGACTCTTGTATAAGAGGATGACAAAGCAAAATTAAAAAGTGAGGAGCATTTCATCACCCTTTGTAAAGTTAGTACAGGGTGGGGTAGGTTTTTTAAAATGTATTTGATCAATTTTAGACCCCTTACGCACATGAAGCACCCATCTCAAAACACCTGTTTTTGTGGTCACTGCGCTATCCTCCCACCCCCAACTGGGTTTGTGTACGGGTTGGCTCACCCTAAGGCCAGGGAAAATGCTCAAAAGCGCAAAAGCACCAAAAAAAGCACCTTTTGCCCAAAATAGCACTTTTTGCTCAAAAAAGCACTTTTTCATCACACAGCATTTTTTTCTTCAAAATTGTCTAAATATTTAACAAATAATGTCCATCTACCTAAAAATCAAAAAGTTACATAACTGTGGAAGTGTTTATTCTACACTTAGTTTAGTTTGAATGTAGTTTTGAATGAAAAATGATGGTTTTGACAACGAAAAAAGAAATACGTCAACATGGAAACATGGAATATAATCGCTTTTGGATTTATTTTTAATGCATATGGCATAATTTTGGTGCATAAAAGCACCTTTTACTTTAAAAAAAAAAGCACCTTTTCCCTAAAAAAGCACCTTTTGCTCCAAAAAGCACTTTTTCCCAAATCAAGCAGCACTTTTGGTGCTTTTAAAAAGCGCAAAATCCCTGTCCCTAGCTCACCCCTTTCAAACTGTACGGCTACATTTCCCAAATCTAAAGCTAATCTTGTAAAATCAACCTGTTTTATCAAATTTTGACCACCCTGATAATCGATCCAAGACCCCACTCCATTAAACTTGAGCACCCTTTATACCACGTCACCTAACAACCGAGTCCCAGACGGATACCGAGTTGGGAGTTACACCTGTTATGTAGTAATGCGTCATCAGCATATACAGTCAGGGATACTATTAATTTTGGGATAGGAAAGTCCTATACTAACGTACGTAGCGAAAAACGGTCCCTTTTGCATATTTACATAAATTATGGTAATCATCGGAATGTGTCGGTGACCGGCGTTTAACGCGTTTAACAATGTTAAACCAGGTTTAACGTAATATTTGGTAGGCATAGGTTTGAGGGCGCTGTGGATTTACACAGACGACGGTGGCCACGCGAAACCTAAATGTTGAATACGTAATGAATAACACGTAATCGCAAATGTTAATCTTATCATTTTTACAAATTCATCATAATTAGAAGAATTTTCATCGTTAACCGGGCGATGACTGTTAAAAATAATTCAAAATAGTGCACTCCCGTTGACATATTGGGTCGTCTGAGAGACGCATGGCCAGCGTCGTGTCGTCTGCTACAATCACGCCTGATCGGTATAGCGCCACCAGTTCTATGCCGACCACATTTTAATTTAAAAGTGGCCTCCGATCGGCAAGCTCAGTGGCACGCCCCTGATACAGTGGCGGCACCAGCCTCATCATTTTTTGGGGGGGACACAACATTTTTTGAGGGGGGCATGAAAAAAATGATGCGCGGAAAGTGTGAACAAAAATTGTGCAATTTTACGCTAAAATTGTCAAATTTGGTCTAATACTAACTAATTTAGTATGAAAATGTGCGCTTGCGGGAAAAATGTAGCTGTTTTATGCTAAAATTGTCAATATTTGGTCTAATTTAGTAAGAAAATGTGCACAAAGCACTGAAAATTTTTGACTTGTTATGCTAAAATTGTCTATTTGTTTCTAATTTTAACTAAATTGATTTTTTTTTTTGGGGGGGGTCAAACAAATATTTTTCAGGGGTAAATTCCCCACTTGCCCCCCCCCCCTTGTAGTGCCGCCACTGCGCATAAAGTTCATCCCACACTAAAAAAGAAACACTGGCAATCCCAAGACCCTATTTTTCATCATGAAGCACTGTTGAATGTTGCTACATTGTAGTTGGGATTATGATTTATAAATAATTTATTATATTTATTGCTATTGGAACTTCTCAAATTACCAAAAATCGTTTAGTTTTGTTCATTCATTGGCAATCCTGTAAAATGAGGGGATAAATTGATTTGACGGAATAAACCGTATACTTCATGCATGAATTGACTGTCATTTTGTCATGAAGTATACAGTTTATTCCGTCAAATCAATTGTTTATCCCTTTAAAATACAGGATTGCCCAATTTACTTTTGCACAAGAATGACAAGGCGATATAAACACTAACACTACAGTAGTACATTACAGTGGACCCATACATGTAAACACTAACATGACTAGTATATTATTAGTAAACAGTTGATAAAACAAAAGAGAGAAATGAAGCTTTGTTAGTTGTGCTAATAAAAATCATGCAATAATACTAGTATTAAATTGATTACTGACTCATTTCACAACCGTCATGACATCACTCAATCATGGATGCGACTGCTGCTGTTCATCTATATGATCTATTCTATATGAATGATCTGTGATATGACTGATCTGTGATACATGTTCTAGATATTATAAGATAGACATCAATCATATGATAGATCTCACTTTTAAATAAATAAGCTACTTATTTATAAACTAGATTTAACAGGTTTACCAGTAAATATACAGAGGAAGTTCTGTTGTTGAAACCGAAATTACAAGAGCAACGTCCTTCCTGGTCCTTTTATATAACGCAATTTCCGTGATTTCCCCAACGATCAGAAATGCTCTTTTCACAGAAAAATGTCAACAACCTGCCATGCGGAAGTAGACAGCTACTGTCTGGTATTGCCAATAAATTGACCCATGTAGCCCAATTCGATTTCTGTAATTGACACACAAAAAACCTTTTTCCATGTCATTATAACAGTATCGGGATCAGTATAATTATTGATAAACCACAGTGTTTCATCCTACTTTAAAAATCCTTGATCCATATAATTACGCGTATGAAGTCTTTCTTTCAATTTGCCTGACAGTAGTGGGCTATAAGAGTTAGACTCCAGCAACATTGTGAGAGAACTGTAAACACGATTATGGGCGGCCAAATACGCCAAAAGGCTACAAAATGTGTTAGGTAGTGTAAAAATGCAAAAGGTAGTGGTATAAAATGTGAAAGCAGTGTAGAAATGCAAAGGGTAGTGTTATAAAATGTAAAAGGTAGTGTAAAAATGTAAAAGGTGGTGTAGAAATGCAAACGGTAGTGTTGAAATGTAAAAGGTGGTCTAGAAATGCAAAAGGTATTGTATAATTGCCCGGTATAATTGCGAAAGGTAGTGTAGGAAATATGAAGTAGTGTAGAAAATGTGAAAGGTAGAAAAATACGATAGGTAGTGTAGAAATTTAAAAGGTAGAGTAGATATGTAAAAGGTAGTGTAGCAAATGTAAAAGGTAGAAAATGTTAAAGGTAGTGTATCACATTTCCACACTACCTTTCACATCTACACTTCCTTTTACATTTCTACACTAGCTTTTACATTTTGAACCCTTTTGGCGTATTTGGCCGCCCATAAAGGCGGCCAAATACGCCAAAAGGGTACAAATTTAAAAGGTACATTGTATAGTGTACAAATTCGTCGCGAGGTACAAATTGAATTTTCCCTTGAACATTAGCTCCCTTCAACAGCCTGGTTAAATGTGCACCGTTTGGCAAGCGAAGTGCCAACCCCCTGATGTAACCCTGAAGACACTCCTAAACGAATACAAACTTAAACAACCAATTCCTGTCGTATATATAATTTTATCCGTACTATACTCACGTAATTCAATTTTTCTACTTATTTTTCGTACTTCGCGAAGAATACGTACATCGCGGAGAATAAGTACCTCGCGGCATTTGTACCTCTCAACCAAAGCGCACATATCTGGAAATTTGCACATGTTAACTAAATGTTAACTAAATGGTACCGATCGCTTTTTTTAAAAGTTTACCTTTTACATTTCTACACTACCTTTTACATTTTTGTGCACTATACCTTTTACATTTCTACACTACCTTTCACATTTTCTACCTTTTACATTTGATACATTACCTTTCACATTTTCTACCTTTTACATTTCTACACTACCTTATACATTTTATACACTACCTTTTACATTTCTACAATACATTTTACATTTCAACACTACCTTTTACATTTTCTACACTACCTTTTACATTTCTACACTACCTTTCACATTTTTAAGCACTACCTTTTACATTTCTACACTGTACCTTTTACATTTTCTACACTATTTACATTTCTACAATACCTTTTGCATTTCTACACTACCTTTCACATTTTGTACCCTTTTGGCGTATTTGGCCGCCCATACACGATCGGTATTGAAGGACGATGCGAGGTCTGTAGGGCCTATACTTTCATACGTGACGCGTGAGACGCGTACGGGTCTGTAATTGGTAATACCAGAGAGAGTCAATGAGGGAGATTCATACACTCTTAGTAGGCATAGCACACATAACATTCAAATGATTGAGATATGTACAAAATTGGATTCAAATAAAAGATTGCAATGAAAGATTTATTTTCCAAAAAGAATTATGACAATCGGTCAACGCATTCTTGTGGTACGGTGTTTTGAGATACTCGGAAAATGGCCGAAAACCTGCCAAAAACAGTAACAATGCCCACAAATATAATTTATCAGGATTTAGAGAGCTCAATTTGTTAATAATGTAACATTCAAAACACCATTTACACATGTTTCTTTAACAATTGAATATCTATATACCATGTTAAATTAAAAAATATGGTAAAATTATATTGCATTAAGCTAAAATAAGCTAGTGAAATTGGTCATTTTGACCAGTTTTACTGACCGCAATCAAAAAAGTGACTTAAGTCCAGCTAATTAATATGCGTAAATGGTATAAATCCAGATGTGAACGGTGTATTGCAATCAAACTTGGTATACTGGCTAACTGTACGATACCCAATCTTTTAAACTATAATTTAGTTTCATAAGCTCATTAAATATGCAAATTAGCTAATTATCTATTCAAGTCATTAATATGCAAATGAGCAATGTCCGACAATTTTTTTCCCATCATAAGAGTGATTGGTAATAGATATATAACATGTATACCCAATTTGATTGACAAATATTGATGGATTTATAAATTAAACAAGCTTTTCCATTTCTTAAATACCCATATTTAAATTATCAGTCTTTTCCTCACAGTAGGCGCTCAAAGGATGCAAAATCTGAGCATATCACTAAATGGATTGAAGTGTTTAGTACAATATCTCAGGTTAGGTTTATTTAAATTGGCCCAATATATTCAAGTTCAGAGCAAATTTCGAAAATTGGTAAAAACAGTCATAACTAAAAAACCGGATGATAAGTATTTATACCTGGATCAAGGTTATATAGTCCAAGGTCATGACTACCCATATATGGCAAGTTCACTGCCCTACATGGAGTGCCTACTGTGAGGATAATTAATTTTATATAGGGGTGTTTTTCAAAGTGGAGCTGCATACATTATATGAAAAGATTGTTTTGAATAAGGGCTTACAGACCACTCCTATGTTACTCATTTTGCATGATTAATTAATCCAAATATTCCATGGCTGTCTTCATGACTTGGATTAGTGCATCCATGCACGCCAATTGAGGCAACAATACAAACAACATTCCACATTGTGAATAGCCAGCCATTCAATAATGCAAAATGAGTAACAGGTAGAAGTGGATGTAGGCTTTTATGCAACCAAAGACTTTGCAACACAGCACTTCATATGTTGTTGTTCACTGGTGTAATGCTCCCAGTGGCAGACTCTGTGTGTGTGCATTGTGCTATGCCTACTCTTAGTGGTGTCGAACCAATCAGAAAGCAAGAAACTAAATTACGCGGAGTGCATTGAAAGTCGTGCCATTATTCACACATCAACATCAGCGCGCGTGCATTGATTTGTCTAATTTCTCTCAAGACAACTCATGCGTATTTATTGACCTATAAGTAATGGGAGGGGGAATTCGAATCATAACATGCGCATCAGTGGGCGTGATTACGCGAAATGTAGCTTGCAAAATAGGGGCGCTATCTTGACAACGCCATGATTCAGATATACTCCAGCAACATTGTGAGAGAACTGTAAACACGATTCAAGATTCAGATATGATTGACGGCATGAAAGTCCTTAGGGACATTTGAGTCCATAAGGGACATTTTGAACCTCGCAAATCAAGGGCGCTTTCACACTAAAGGCTTCAATCTCGGCAATAGGAAACTGTGTACAGTGGCACTGGTATAATGCTTTCAGCTCAGTTCCATAAAAATCCCTCCTCCTAACTTTCTGGGATATAGTCAAACATTTTTTTGAATCAATTTTCATAGATTAATGAATCAAATATTGAAATGTCAATGGTTTTAATAGGCCTAATTATGTATTAATCAACTAACAGTCACTTTGGTAAGTAAGTGTTTCCATAGAATTCTAGGGTCCGTATGCACAATATACATGGCTTAAGAAAGAAACGATCCACAGACAACAATCTTCCAGATTCTAGCATTGAGACGAATAATTGAAGGAATGAAAGAAAGAAACCTTCCACTGGCTGCCGTATTCATAGGCTTCTCTAAGGCTTTTGACTCAGTACACCGCGATCGCATGTTTGACATCTCGACTATTGTCACATCGCCCGATGGGGAGACAGAACCTTTTAAGATTTTAGCTGGCGTTCTTCAAGGTGACACTTTGGCACCCTTCATCTTCATCACAATTCTTGACTATACGTAATGCGCTGTGCTCTGACAGATATCCATGATGAAACAGGTATACTACTGGAGCCTAGAGGAGGAGTAGACGCTATCCTGAAATTCGTCTTCACGATCTCGATTTCGCAGATGATATAGCTCTCCTAGCAACAATGAGCAACATCAATCAGTAAGCGGAATTACTGTTACAGAGTGTTGAGGCAGCATCAAATGCAGTTGGCCTGCATTTAAATGAAGGAAAAACAAAAAGCCTCCTTATAAATATTGCCACCTCAGCCAGTGTAAAGACCATCAAAGGAGTAGAGCTGGAAAACGTCTCCAATTTCAAATACTTGGGGGCCAAATAAACACATCCCAGGAATTCAAATGCAGGAAAGCACAAGCATGGGTTGCCTGCAATAAACTGCAGAAGATCTGGAAATCTGATCTTGAAAGAACTACACAAATCAGATTGTTCAAAGCCTGCTTCAAGCTGCCACCCTCGCCATTGTAAGACTGGCATAGCATATAGTCAGGCTCTCCGTCTCCAACGTATTTGCTCTAACGAATCTAGATTCTTATATCATGCACATACTTTGAAAGAAGCATCTGGTTACCAGGGGTCACAGCTCCACCAAAGTCCAGCAAGCCATCAAGAAAGTCCACTCTCTCTCGAGAGCCACAGTCCTTCAGGAGAAGTCTAGAAACCAAAACCCCACCCCTAAGATTCCCCTTGTTACCACATTTCATCCAAACCTCTATGTCACATCACCAACACTAACCACCACATTCTCCACACATCAGACCACACATCGCAACCTACGAGATATGTTAGTACGTGCTACCATTCCCCCATTAACTGATGATTCTCTCCCTACGCAGCATGCCAATCCCTACCAATCAGGTAATTTGGTCGGTTCCTGGTTACCATGGCAACCGTATAAAAAAATCCGGCTTCATTAATTTGTGCGCATTGTTCCCATACACCATCTACCAAAGTATGGTGAACATGCAACATTTAGTTTTCTAGATATCTTTGTACCAGTGTTTAGCCAATCAGAGGCCTTGTCTGGTTACCATAGCAACCAGATCAAAATAACGCGTAGTTTTTGAAACGCTGTTACCTAAGCTTCAATTTGATATATGACTCTAAGGGGTAAACCCATGGTAACATTGAGAAAATCTGTTTCCAAAATTGGTGAAAATAACATAGACCGCCCCCTTAACCCATCACTTGTATTTTTTACCAATTTGTTTTCTCCGCTAGTTAGTTCGCCTTTCTGGTTTGTCTAGGATAGAGGTTCTATTCCTATGTGTAGGTTATAGGCGCCTGAACCCTGGAAAGATCGAGACATAATAACTGATATCTTTCTGAGGTACAGGATACAGATCCTCAGTTTGATGGTGACGGCGCAACACCACACGGTGTTAGTGTGGGTGCCAACTGGTGATGTTACTATCCCTTTCTCTTTTCTTCTTCCTCTCCCAATCATTAGAGTAAGAATAGTAGGTGTTGCATTTAAAGTGTGGGTACCCTTCACGAGGAAGGATCTGGGCGCCCACCTCGTTGTATGTATTTCCATCAGTACACACGCCCATGGAAACCTTATAGATAACCTATGATGACGAAACTTAGTAATGGTAATGGGGCAGCCACCAGCCTAGCATACCAAGGGTGGTACCTCCGGACCCAGAGGGGAAAGTAACGGGCAACAAAACCAATCCCGACCCTTGTCCTGTGATGACGCACCGAATGGAGCCGCAGGAAGGACTATGGGAAAGGATCTTAAGTTAAGAAAAGTCACACGATTTGGTACATGGAATGTGAGAACTCTATCACAGCCTGGTACTCTCGAGCTTCTGCAGGGGCGTAACAGAGGTTGGTTGTCAGGGGGGGCACAGCCAAAATAAATCCTGGTTAGAATAATTCCGTCCCGGAATTTTTCGTAAAAGGTTGCCCCAAAAGGGGGGGGGGGGGGGGTAAGGGTCAAAAAAAATTCGCACGGTCACAAAATTTCGCACGGTCACAAAATTTCGCAGTACAAAAAGCACAACAGTCAACAATTGGTTGACTGTTTTGCTTTTTGTACTGCGAAATTTTCTTTCTTTCTTTCCCTTTCTTCTTTTCTTTCTTTCCCCTTTCTTCTCCTTTTCCTTTTTCTTTTTCCTCCCTTTTTCCTTTCTCTCTCTCTTTTCTTTCCCTTTCCCCCTTCTTTTCCTCTTTTCCCTTCCCCCTATTTTTCCTGGTGGGTAGGTTTGAATTTCCTGCTGAGCACCTTCAGGGGGGGCACTGTGCCCCCCCCCCTGCCCCCCGGCTGTTACGCCACTGAGCTTCTGACCAGACAGATGGACAGATGCAAAGTGAACATCCTAAGTATTGCTGAGGTACGCTGGTCAGGAAAAGGTCACTTCTCCACAGATGACCACACCATATACTACTCAGGAAATGAGAAAGGAGGGAGCAAAGGTGTAGCTTATCAAATTTTGTCTTGAGCTACAGCCAGTCAGTGACAGGATCATCTCCATCAGATTCCAACCTCGGCTTATCTGCTTATTAACCTCTCAGTCATTCAAGTATATGCACCAACCTCCGCTGCCTCTGATGAAGATCTGGAATGTTTTTACAGCCAACTGCAGGAAACCCTTGATGGCATTCCGAAGAGAGATATCATCATGATAACAGGTGATTTCAACGCAAAAGTCGAAGAAGGCATTCAAAGTGAAGACGAAACCATGGCCTTGGGCCCGCATGGCTTGGGAAGCAGAAACGAAAGAGGTAGTACACTCGTGGATTTCTGTGTAGCAAACAAACTTACTATCACAAACACAATTTGCCAACAACACCCGAGACGGAAGTACACTTGGATATCTCCAAACGGCCTCACAAGAAACCAGATTGACTACATCCTCATTAGCAGTAGGTGGAAGGCTTCTATCAAGATAGCAAAAACCCTGCCAGGGTCAGATATAGGTATCAACTTCAACTTCTGATTGCTGATTTTCGAATCAAGTTGAAGATGACCAAAGGTGCTCCAAAACCCTGCAGATTTGATTTGCAGCATCTTGATGACAAATACAGAGTGGAGACCAGAAATCTGTTTCAAGAACTGATGGTAAGAGACGAGGAAACAACTCCTGATGAACTCTGGCTGGACATCAAAAACTCTATTCTCAGCGCAGCCAAAAAACATGTTCCTAAGAAACATAAGAGAAAGACCATATCATGGCTGTCACATGAAACCATCAACTTAGCAGATGAAAGACGCCAATTGAAGGAAGCTGGTCTGCAAGGCAGTAACTATACAAAAGACTTTCAAGTGAGGTTCAATTGAATTCTAGGAGAGATAAAAATATGCATATCCAACAACAATGCCAAGAATTTGAGGATATCGGTTTTCACAAAAACAGCAGAGAGCTCTTTAGATGCATTAAAAAACATCACCTCAAAAACGACAACTAGATTGGCTATCATCTAGGACGAGCAAGGAAAGGTCTTAACTGAGAGTGACGAAATCAAGGATCGTTGGAAAAGCTACTGTGAAAATCTGTATGCGTCCCAAGAACACATATATACGTCATGTACATCTTACTCAAAATGATTATTTGCAAATACTCAAATAAATACTTTGTTTTATTACTAAAAATATCCAGTATCTTCTACATATATATTTTGAATTACAGCAATCGATATAATTACGTTAGGTCAACGAGATAATAACTTGACCTATACTTAATATAAATGATTACAACCATAAAGATCAGATGAACATTTGAGTATAACGAGCAATTTATTATTAGTATTACTAATGCAAATCGTTTGAGTTCACTCAAATTACTCAAATAATGTAGTTACAACTCATGTTTCCAAAAATCAGTCCGAAGCTAATTTGCATAATATTACTCGGCCTTATTATTAGCCAAGTAAATTGCGCAAAATCGCTCATCAGTATAATTGCAATGGTACAAAAATTGGCACCGGCGCTCATATGTACCATTTCAATATTCTAATGAGCTAATTTGCACCTTTTATTCATTTAAACGAAATATTTTTCTTAAAATAAGTAGATTCATTAATTTAACACCAAGGAATGTGTTTTGATATGTAGGCATATTCTCAACTTGTTATAAAAAGGAAATGATTGTTCTCTAAATAATGTAAATGCAAATACATTGTGTAAGAATATACACATCAAAGGCAACCCCAACCACCATACCCTGGTTGCCAAGCGATAAAAAAGTGCGGTAATTAGTAGCTTCTACATAATAATATTGAGTTACAGCAATCAATATACTTATGTTTGGACAATGTGATAATAAGTTGTCCTAGGGTAAAGTCGCCTATTTTCGGTCAGCGCCTACTCTCTAAATGTAAAAGAGTGTTTTTCCACTCTTTCAAGGAGTTAAATGCAGGACAACACGTTTTTGAGTGGAAAAACACTCTAAAAGGAGTGAAAGGGGATTTTATATGACAATGTTCCACTCTATTGAGAGTGAAAAATTAACTTTCACACTCATTTCAGAGTGAAAATTTTCCACTCTAAAACGGGTTGTCCTGCGTTTCACTCCCTTCACTTCTTTTCGGAATTTCCACTCTTTCCACTCATTTTACATTTAGAGAGTATTTTCGGTCACTGGTCAAAATCGTGTCATTGCATCGGTCATCGCCATTTTTAAAAGCATTACCGGGCACCAACTACCGTATGCGGGGTTTTTTTAGTCGTCAGTTTATAATGACGAAGTCATTTTTATTACACGATTTGGGCGAAGTGACCGAAAATAGGCGCTGACCGAAAATAGGCGACTTTACCCTACTTAATAATAAGTGAGAACAACCGTAAAGATTAGATTAACATTGGATGTAAATTGAGGGATTTATTTCAAGTATTACTGATGCAAATAGTATGACTTTGCTCAACCTAATCGAATCATGTAGTAACAACTGAATACTTCTTGTGGTTACTAAATAAAAAAGAGGACAACACACTGGTTGTTTCTATCATTTGAGTAAAGTCAACTTAAAAAAGATAGCCAACTTCTTTCTACACATATAACTTAAGTTGCAGCAACTTGATAATGGCGTAGGACAAACTTGATAATATCTTCGTATACCTACTTGATATATGAGTCCAACAAGGTAGTTCAATTTTGAGTAAATGTTGTAAACTTATTATGAGTACACTGATTACAATATTTTGAGTTAGCTGAACTCAAATACCTAATTAGTGATGACTTAAAATATTACTTATAATAATTACTCAATAAAATTAAGTGTAACCTGGTTACACTTAATTTTATTGAGTAAATGCAGCAAATTATTTAGTTGTCTAAAATTATTATAGTTGTCTAGATCGGACACATCATCTTTCAGAAACATGTATTGAAAAATCCAGTCTTTTCAGAAATATGTATTGAAAATATCCAGTCCCTTTATAAGAGTTAAATTGACGTGTTGTACCCCTCCCCCAGCCCCCCCCCCCCCCCCACCCGCACCCACCACACCACACTCCATTACGTGTAAAAGTATAGGGACCACATCTACGGGGTGCAATCTGAAGCGAGAGAAATCGGTACCTAAGTGTGTGATTGCGATCAAACAAATCGAACAACTTGACTAACTGATTTATTTGACGTACAATTAAATCCCCTCAAAACCTTTAAAATAATCTACAAATATTCTCTCTTTTTTCAGCTTCGGTCATTTGGGGGAAAGGAGCGAATTTCCTAACTACTATTATACATGTTTATGCAAGGACTACATACAGGATGCTGTTAAAATAGAAGCGAAAATCCGACCCACGTCGATAAAAACTAAAATTATTTGCCGTGTGGAATGTAACAGACAATTCTTGATAATAAGGTTGTTTTACCAGTACCTGCAAGTCCAGCCATCCACCATTACCACGATTATACGACACCAATTATCTCGATTTTCTTGAATACACAACTTGAACAATCCTGTATATATATTATGTATGCCTTCAGCTCAACATATAATTTACAACTTTGATCGGCATTTAGGTGGTTCTTGATACTTAACCAACTCAATGTAACAGTCTTTTACACGGCCTTCCAAATTCGCAGATAAACAAGCTTCAAAGAATTCAGAACTCTGCTGCAAGATTAATCACTCTTTCACGCAAACATGATCACATAACTCCAACTCTCCGTGATCTGCACTGGCTGCCTATCAAGTATCGTATTGTGTATAAAATATTACTTCTGACTTATAAATGTCTTCATGGTACTGCGCCAATCTATCTTCAAGATCTAATCAAACAATATACACCTTCACGCAATCTTCGTTCTTCATCTCTATCGCGTCTTGTCTGCTCTTCAACGTCCACTCAGTATGGTCAACGTTCCTTCTCTGTGTCAGCTGCAGAACTCTGGAATAATATTCCACTTCATGTGAAAAATGCAGAGACCATATTTCAGTTTAAGAAATCCTTAAAGACTCATTTGTTCACAAAGGCTTTTTGATTGTAGTCCATATCCATGTATGTGTTTGTTATTATGTTTTTATGTTAAAGCGCTTAGGGATCTCGATGTTAGGCGCTATACAAATATGGTTATTATTATTATTATTATTATTATTAGGGAAACGTGGAATATACGTAATTCCACCCTGGTCCCAAAATATATGGTCCTCAGCCATTTCTGCTCCATTGAGAGTGGCAGTGGTATTGTAACAAGATCTGTATGGGAAATAAGCTGGATGTGTTGTGTTGGGAAAGAAGGTGTTGGGAAAGAAGGTGTTGGGAAAGAAAGATTATGTCTTAAGGGGGCTGTGCACCTTCAGGTACAGCCTCCATAAAACTGCCGTAACTTCTTCATTATTCATTTAATCTATATGAAAGTATACATTTTTTTGCAGGAAAGGGTTCAATGAATCCAACCATGATCATGAAATTGACCATTTTGGAAAAAATTATAAAAAACACGTTTTTTGCCCCATTTTAGGTTCTGCCAAGATAACTCAAAATATATTTTGTTAAATTTTGTCATACTAGTTTTATTATGTTCCTCATACAATTCCCTAGGAATCTTCTTTTTTTTTTAGAAAATATTTATTATTTTTTTAATTAGAGACCAAAAAGTAAAAAAACCACATCTCTTAATGCCCCTTTAAGTGTGTGATTGCGGTTGAACAAATCGAACAACTTGACCAACTGATTTATTTGACGTACAATTAAATCCCCTCAAAACCTTGAAAATGATCTACAAATATTCTCTCTTTTTTCAGCTTCGGTCATCTGGGGGAAAGGAGCGCATTATCTAACTACTATACTCTGTTTGGCCATCTCGAGACAGTGACGTAACCGCGTATTCTACTAATTGCATCACATAACGCGCGCGCATACTCGCGGCGCTGGCGTACAAACACAAGCGTTGAAAGGCGGAAGATACACACGCGTGCGTAAAAGCTGCGCCTGTTCAGTTACGTCACTGTCTCGAGATGGCCAAACAGAGTATAGTATACATGTTTATGCAATGCAAGGACTACAAACAGGATGCTAAAAAGAAGCGAAAATCCGACTCACGTCGATAAAAACTAAAATCACATGCCGTGTGGAATGTAACAGACAATTCTTGATAATAAGGTTGTTTTACCAGTACCTGCAAGTCCAGCCATCCACCATTACCACGATTATACGACACCAATTACCTCAATTTTCTTGAATACACAATTACAATAATCCTGTATATATATTATGTATGCCTTCAGTTCAACACATAATCTACAACTTTGATTGGCAGTTGGTTGTTCTTGATACTTAACCAACTCTTGGGAAACCTGGAATAAATGTAATTCCACACTGGTTCCAAAATAGTCCAGGCCCCGCCTAGAACATGGTCTACAGCGAATCCCCCAGAGATTTTGACTCTTGATTTGACTTGAGGGACCCTTTACCCTCGAAATCACAGAGGTGCTTTTTTCAAACCGGCTGCGAGTTCGAAAAAACAAAATGGCCGCCGGTGATTTTGAAAATCTCAATTTTGAGCAATTCACCATAGAGGGGTAAAGTCGCCTATTTTCGGTCAGCGCCTATTTTCGGTCACTTGGCAAAAATTGTGTAATTGCATCGGTCGTCGCCATTTTAAAAGCAATACTGTTATCAACTGTGCGGGGTCTTTTTAGCTGTCAGTTTATAACGACGAGGTCATTTTCATTACACGATTTGGGCGTAGTGACCGAAAATAGGCGCTGACCGAAAATAGGCGACTTATGTGTAACACATCATTTTTAGGGTTTTTTGGGTGAGGGGAATCCATTTCTGACATCATTTTAATGATTTGAGGTAAGTATTACATGGTTAGGTTCAATTTGAGTTTGAAAATCCAAAATGGCCGATGGTTATCGTACAGAAAATATCAATTTTGACCTACTAACCATAAAAGTATGTGTAATACCTCATTTTATAGGTTTGTGGGTGTGAGGAATCCATTGCTGACATTGTTTTTATTATATGAGGTCAATAATATATGTTATGGTCAAGGTAAAGAATCCCTCAAAAGGCTAAAATCAAAATTTCACACACATTGAGAAGCAGGCTATCAAAATTGGAAGAGGGATACAGTGTAATATCTTTCAATACAACTGACTGTAAGAATATGAATATGGTCCTCAGCCATTTCTGCTCCATTGAGAGTGGCAGTGGTATTGTAACAAGATCTGTATGGGAAATAAGCTGGGTGTGTTGTGTTGGGAAAGAAGGTCTCGCTCCCCAGATTAATAATGCGAGGAATTCATATCACAGGTATTGAATGGAAACAACGAGTGTCAGGGAAAAGGTTAGTGTACTACTAGTTCTGTTCGGCTGCTTTTGTGCTACTCTCCTGCGATATTTTTGTTACATTGTAACGTCATCATGTTTGTTTACTATAAATGCATTATCGGTTTTTAGACGTGAAGGACTCTCTAAAACTCTCCCACGATGATCATGTAAAGTGACATTAAATCCTGAATTTTAAAACGGAGACCAACTGTCATGTTTTATTTTTGAGATTTAGGGAGAGATCCTTTTTTTTACGGAGTGACACATTCATGGTGCGTAGGCATGGTTAGTTATCTTTAATATGGACGTTTTTGTTGAGGTATTTTGCTGTAGACCTTTATAAAAAAATCCTCGTCATAAAATGAAGAATGAGAACTGATTAAAGGGCTTAGCAGACTCCACAACGCTCCAACGCTGAGCGCAAGCATTAACCACCGTTAACCAATCAGGCCACGTCATTTTGTTATGGTGGGGCTACTACGCATGTGTGTGAGAGCGCAAATAGTTCGAGCGTTGTGGAGTCTGCTGACCCTTTAGTCTACAAGATGAGGGAGGGATCCGCAAAAAAAGAATGTGCTGAACAACTCCTTTATTCTTCTAGCATAAACAAAAGTGATCACTCCCTTAGATCCTTCGTGTGTGAGTGCACGTACTTCCATTCCACGGTGAGTGCTAGAGGAGAAGAAGACCTAATCTCCGCTCAGACTTCGGTATAGCTGGACCAAATATTTGGCTGATTTAGCTGGAATGATAATTAGGTCCTTCTACTTTTAGTGCGTATGAGTGTCACACACAGTCTCCTGAATCACTTACACAGGTTAGTGTAGTCCTTTACTAATATATTTGTTGTTTTGGATAAGCCAAAATAAAAAAAGTTTATCGCAAAAGAACCTTTAAAGAGAGCTAGGCCTATGCGAAATGCGAAATGTGATTTTCTTCTTTATTTTTGAAAGTAAAAAATGCTATATCTATTTGTTTTTACATGAGACGGGCTCTGTGAAGCAAGAAAATGAAGCTGATATGGTACTTCACAATGTGAAATTAGAATTTGAAGAAGCATAGTCCAATAAATCACTAGAGTCAGTTGTTTTTCTTGAGTTTAAATACTAGTACTGTTTTAATATTGGGAAAAACGTCCACACAGTCACAACTTGGCTCACACCATCATTTTCAATGGTCAAGAAAAAAATGGAAACGTTATGCGGTAAAATGCGAATTTTAAAAGCTACGCCAACACGTGTGTTCACGTGGTGTGATCAATTAATTCTAGTTTGTCATTGATTCTGTCACTTTTAAGTACAAGATCAGCCCAAGTTGTTGTGCGACCACTTTAGACTATTGGCCACATCTCCGTCATTATACCACCAATTTGAACGAAATAACGTCTATGTTGTGAAGCGAAAGAAATTGCTTTTACTACAATACAAAACGATCATAATGAAATGAAAACGTTTTCAAATAAGGTTTTTATTTTTATTTTTATTTTGGCTACAGTCTGTAAAAATATCTATCCATGGTCCAGTGGCAAATCAGTTCTATCAAGTGAAAAGCAAGAATCTTAACACTTTAACGCAATAGTTGTGTATTTACGTACGTAGTATTGCTACAATAAAAGTGTGATCGATGCAAAAGGTATGTTTCCGTCAATTCAGGAAATTACAGCTTTTAAGTTAAATGGATAAATAAGGTTGTTTTACCAGTACCTGCAAGTCCAGCCATCCACCATTACCACGATTATCATGATTATACGTCTATGTTGTGAAGCGAAAGAAATTGTTTTTACTGGTAAGAAAATATATACCAAACAATCATAATGAAATGAAAATTGTTACAATTAGGCCTAAGGTTTTAGGCCTAATGTCCTGCGTTTAACTCCTTGAAAGAGTGGAAAACCACTCTTTTACATTTAGAGAGTAAAATGAAACACTTGATATGGCGTCTGGCACACAGGGCGTTTTGGTTGCTACAAATCCCATGGTTGCCACATCACGAATACACACTCAGAAATAAGTAGTTAAAAACTATGCACCGACTGGAAAAATGGTTAAATATTACTCTTTTTCTAGACATTGTTATTCTGTTCCCGTCATTTTCTTGGTCATTTGACACGAAAAGGGGGTAAAAAGTGTCTCGAAAAGTGTCATATTTAACCCATTTTCAGTCGGTGCATAGTTGACCTTGAAAAGGGGTCATTTTTCACTACCTATTTTTAAGTGTGTACTTCTTCACATGGGTTACTTATTTAGAATATGAACGTAATACCTTTTGTTTTGTGTTTTTAAGTCAGTCTATATAATAACATAAGAAAACCACAGTCACGTATTATATTCATTGAAACATGGATTTAATGATCACACACATTCAATTCAGAGACTTAACCACCCAAGTCGGCATTCATAATGTTTATATTGATAAGAGTACCTTAATTGGTACGGTACTACATGTACTATGATTAACTTAAATGCACTTCAATTATAGAGACGTAATTGTATATTGTCTTTGGTTAATTCCTTAGCCCACTGGCTCCTTATAACAGTTCCTGATTAAACCATTTGTAACGAATCCCTGGCGTTTTTCTACACGACGACCATGTCTTATCCGCCACCATACAGTCAACAGGTAAGGCGTGTTTAATGGCGATGAGATATTAGGGAATTATTAGGGAATTTCCCTGATTTCCCCCCACAGAGTATCATAATATCAATTGTTATTGTTTAGTTATAGGGGTTGCTTTATTTTTTTCGGCCATCAAATCGACCCGCCTCTTTTGTATGATAAGTGAGCTTGTTCTAATTATGTACGTTACCCAATGCGGTTTATACAGAATGAAAATTGGTTATTTACATCGCTCAAGTTTTAAGATAGGGACGAAGACATTGGACAAAAGTGTGGATGACATAACTGTACACGAGTGCAACCGTTATAACGGGAAGCCAAAACCAAAACCAAATCTACAAATTTGACACGGCCCATGGATGACGCACGCTATTTGGCAACATGTTGATTTACCTGGCGTTGCATTGAGATAAAACGTTCTAAGCTAAATAATTTACCATTTATTTTATTCACAGGGGCCGCCTCAGCAGGGCCCTCCTCCACCAGCTTGGGGGCCCCAGCAACAACAGGGGCCTTACCCGCCGGCCCCCGGTTCTTACTACCCTCAACCCCCACCACAACCGGCCCCTCAACCCAATATAGTTGTCCTTAATAATCAGCAGCAGCAGCAGCAACAGCAAGCAGCACCGACAACTGTGATCGTGCGAGAGAGGTAAGTTATTTAGAACACAAAAGAAGAAAAGAAAAAAACCCTACAAAACAAAACAAAACCAAATAAAACAAAACAAAACAAAACAAAACAAAACAAAACAAAACAAAACAAAACAAAACAAAACAAAATGAAACGAAACGAAACGAAACGAAATGAAAGGAATGGAAACGAAACAAAACACAAACATATTTTTAGATACGTTAAAAAAGCTTCTACGCGAGTTGCCAGCCTAAGTTTTCATAACCCGTTGCCAGACTGTAACATTATGACCGCTATCCCCTGGAAGTGAGTTACAAAGTCAACGTGGAAAATGATGTATAGTGTTTTGCCTTTCTTGTAATTTTTATTTTTTGTCTATTTATATTTATACCTGTGTATGTTTTATTTTCTGGTGTTTGTAGAGCTCTGCTGAGTTGGGAGCACTGCACCTTGCGGTAATAGTACTCTTTTGTGCTTTCAGTGCTCCCTGGCTGCTCAGCAAACCTCCTTTATTGTGTTGTTTATATTTTGATGTTGATAGCCAGTTGAATAAATAAATTAAAAAATTAAAAAATGTGGTTATAGGCCCAGTTATAGGCCGGGGCCCAGAATGTTTAATCAGCTGAGAAGGTAATAAAAATTCCTTTAAAAAGGAAAAGAGGCGGTCATATAAATTTAAAGAAACAGACAGCAGAGTGTGATATAGGTAACAAAAAGAGTGGTTATGTCATTAGTTTTATTTATCAATATAACATGAATGGAAATCACTAACTAATGTTGATAATACTATAAAAAGTCAGGACAGTGTTGACGAGTAAAAACATTAAGGCTTTTGGAATCAAGTATGTTACATCTTAGAGCTGGTTTATCACGTTGGTATTTTACCACAGATAAATTGGTCATAACCTGTTATACCTGGTGACTGACAGTCTAATGAGAGAACTGGGTATGGCTAGAAACCCAAAGTGGTAGCTTGCCTTCAAAAGGTACTTTATTTCTGATATGCTTAAAGCTAAGGTATAGTATATTGATCTTATAAGCATATTTTGTTTTTAAAGAAAGTAGATTTTCTTGCAGATTTACATTTCTGATCATAAAGCGTGAATATAATTATTCTAGACAAGTTTTATGAATCTATATGAGCATTATACTTGAAAATATGTGTTTTTATGGTTTTTAAGGGTTCAAAACAGATTGGTTGCACAACAGTTGAAATGTTGTCTAACAAATATGATTTTGATTATGATTGTTTCAATCTGTAACTCGGAACGTCAAGTGAAGTGGCTTTGTTAAAGATTGTCTACAACCAATAAATTTGCGTATTTCTATTTAGTTCTGTAAATAAAAATGTTATTGTTTATACATCCTTAAGCATTATTTTAACAGTAACAATAAGTACATATTACAGATGTTCATATAACTTCATTTTGTTGTTGTTAATTAACAAAAAAGCCATCACTTTTTAAATTCAAATGAATATTTGAATACAGTCTAATGAATATTTGATACACAGTGAATTCGTACAACAACATTTACTTGGGACAACATCGTGAACAAATAACGTCGCAAAATATACCCTTTGCATGTAATTGATTCAATATCTTTTAACATCGGAATTCGGTAACTTTATTAATCCCCAACCGATTTCCCCCGTTCAAACGAGAAACTATATCAATAAAGACACGTTATTTTCATATTTTGTCTTTAAACGTTCCTAAAACAATAAAAAACGTTGATTTTGTTAAAGCACTTTATCTTTGGCACTCAATCAAGATGTAATTATTGCTGGTCCTATACAGTCCATGAATTGCCCGCAGCTGTGTAAACAGACACCTCCCTGGTGTAAACAACTTTTATTTGATCAGATATGCAGTGTTGCCAGACAACATCACAAATGTCGCCTAAAATATCTCAGCCAATGCCAAAAGGTAGCCCAATACATACAAAACCTGTTTAAGCACACGTTAAATCACAGTTAAACAAGGTTTAGTTGAAAAAGGTCAGTAGCACTCATTGGTGATAGTAATGCGCTACAACAGAGAGGATCTGTTTTTATGTAGTGTGACATACGTAAAACATAAGGGATTTATTGTAGCATGTAAACCGTAGGTAAGATGTCGTTTTCCCATAATTATGTCAAAACCTACCCATAGAGGAGGCGAAGGCCGTTGCCCCGCCTCCAAAAAAAGGTTTGATGATCTGATTAGTTTAGTGCCAAGAGTCACTATTTTATATTGCAGTCAATAGTTAGGTCACCCAGGCCCTATATGAAAACTATGAAGATTGTTAAACGGGGTCAGTCGTCACAAACATGCACACACACAATAGTCAAACGACCTTGCTATTGTCATGCTATTGTCAACACTCCCTACACACTAGAGGTCTGCAGTGCAAATATGTACGATTTTCGCCATGTAATGTCTATGGCAGATTTCATTCCGTGGTATAAAGCTATGAGGTTTCCGTGGTCTTCGCTATCTCCAAGCAGATAGAGCAATACGTACATGGACTTTTTTTGTAGACGAGGGTTCATTTCATGATTTGGTGAGGTTTAGAATGAGTTAGGATTCCTGTAATTTTGAAGACCACGGATTTTCAAAACGTGACTTTTCCGACATTGTACGACATAAATTTGGTCACGTCCAAACGTGTTTAAAACTATACATTTTACCGTTCTGCAGATGTTATTGACCCTCCTCTAAAATTCTACATGATTTTTAACACGTTTCTTAGTTTTTGAGATGCCCAAATAGACCATTTTCCGAAGCTATTTCTAGCAAATATTGCAGTCACTAAGACTCCATTGTTTTCTTGCGTATAACAAAATATGACATGCAGCGTGACCTCCCTACTGGCTGATTGCTGCCGTGTCTCAGTCTGTGCGGGTGGCTGCTATTGAAGGTCAAATGTTATATAGGGGTATGTAATCATTATATAGAAATGCGTATTAAACTCTTCCTGAGACGACAAGGAGCAAAAAAGGTAATGGTTGTATTTCCACGCGATGCTTATAGTTTCCGAGATGTAGGGCAAAATAGTTGCCTCGAATTCTTTGTACAGAGGTCAAATTCTCAAAATGCTCCGATTTTAATGAACATGGTCTCAATTGTTCAGATGGATGCCACGAGCCATAAAAAAGAATAGTTTGCCATATCTACAAGTTAAAGGGACACTAAGAGATGTGTTGGAGGCAGCGCCCTCAATTATGATAAAAACTGAGATTAGTTTATTTTTATAATTGTATTACATGTATGAACTTACACCTATAAGGATTAAGAAAAATCAGCTCTCTTTGTACCAGAAAACGTCGATTCAAAAAATGCTTATCCCGCGGGACCAGCATTTTACGTCCGACAGTATCCCCGTGCAGTACGCGTGATACATAACGCGAACCATATTTTGCATAGAGGGCGTTTTTCAATAAATAGCGATGATATTGTTCTAATCTAGTTTTGCTGTGTTTTTTGTTAGTAGAAACAACAATAATGGCGATTTTTAATGTTCATCTTGAATTCTGAAGTAAATTTTTAAACATTTAAACTTTTCAACACCACTTAATGTCCCTTTAAGCATCTATTAGTTTCAAGTCAAAGGTCAGCACACATTAGCGGTATAGTTTCCTGACCTTTGACTCTTGGCACCAAACTAAACTAATCAGATCGTCAAACCTTTTGTACCTTCTCAAGCTGATAAAACCTTCTGGGCTCATGACCTGCGCCTATTGATATATTTGTCATTTCATTTGGGGGACCAGGGGGCGGAGCTTTCTGGCAAATAAAACGTGTTTTTTTAATTTAATTCTAGGCGCGGCGGAGTGAACCACGCAATGCACCTGTTTATTACCATCATGTTCTGGCCGTGGCTAATTGTATGGATAGTGTTTGTAAGTCAAATGGATTCCCAGTTATATAAGTAGGCCTATACACGGTGTCCCAAAATGAAGGATTTATACCGTGTTTGGTCAAACTATGAAAATAACAGTGTATCTCAATCTAATAATATACTGGTGGACATGGACATGTCCCGTACTTATTATAATTATTCGGCAAAACATGTATTATTCGGCAAAAGGATTGTATTACGTCAGCCAAATTATCAATAACAAGTCATACAAATTTTACTACACAAACATTGCATACGTTATAGTTGACATCGATTAATTTTTAGTAGAAATTAAAACAGGACACAGCCAGGTACAAACATTTTAATAGACCTTTTTGCTGGACATGGTCGGTGATTTAAATTAAATATGTTTAAAAGAGATCTTTTATAAAAGAAATCCTAAAAAGTGAAATAATGTATACGATATGTTAACTTAATCACAAACACTCACCAACCAATAGCAAATGACTAATAGCAAAACAATGCAACTCTCCCGGTATAGAACCGTTGCGACACCCTAGTCGTAAATCTAAAATGTACTCATTATCTCACGACGTTCCACAACTTGTCTTTCTTCTGGAATGATGGTTTGGATCAGTATCATTTTCGGTCAGCTGATCGTATGCATGACTACGTTGAACTGTATCCATAAGGCCTATCTCTCGTATTCTCTGTGTAGAATTTTGCCGCCTCCCCCCCCCCCCCCCACCCCTCCCAGTCAATCCCGTAGTTTTTCATCTGCTATGGTCTATTTTAGGCTATAGCGTATTTATATTGTTCTGAAGTCGATGACTTTCTTGAAGCACGTGTGAAAGTCTGTTTTGCTGACTTTGTCTTGCACAGCTTTGTGTTCTTTCATTCGTGTGCCGAACTGTCTTCCCGTTTCTCCCACATAAGTTGATTTACAGTCTAGTCACTATTACAACTTTAGTTGTGCATACGATCAGCTGATCCAGACACCTTCTAGAAACACCGGAAGTGATACTGGATCCAAAACATCATGGCGTCGGTTGTGAAACGTCGCCAATAGATAATTAGTACATTTTGGATTTGTTAAAAGAATAACCTTTTCCTCGTCATCAACAATCCTGATGAAGTTATTCAAACTTGTTCTGATATTGATAACTGTATAAGTAAAAAAGTTTTAACGGGTTCGCCGTCGGGACAAGTTTTAATCTGTCAAGCTTTCGTCAGGATTAGCTCTGACTTCTTCAGGACCAAATTATTCATTTAATATTAAACAAAACATAGAGATTGCCACTTCTCTTGTTATCATCATTTGGGCTGCTAACAAGAGAACAAGAGAAGTGGCAATCTCTCTATGTTTTGTTTAATATTATAATAATTTGGTCCTGAAGAAGTCAGAGCTAATCCTGACGAAAGCTTGACAGATTAAAACTTGTCCGACGGCGAACCCGTTAAAACTTTTTACTTATATTATGAATACCCGTCGTAAAAGCCTATCTCACAAATTGATAACTGTGTTTATTTCCAGTGTATTATTGACGCGTTGGATGACGATTAAACACGAAGAGCGGACGAAGAGGAACCGAATATTATATGGAGTAGGGTACAACATCAGATCTGAACATTATGTTTTCAAACAAAATTCCTGTACATAGCAAACTGTGCACATTCATAAAACCTTTTTTTCTTCTGAAGCCAGCACGGTGGACTTTGTTAATAGATAAGAAGGGGCCTTTTCACCACTGAAATGCTCACTTAACACTTTCCATGCGGTAGGCGTCTGTCAGACGACACTCCAAAATTACACAAGATGTTTCAAAAATGTCCAAATTATTGAATTTCATTACATATTTGGATTCGCCATGGGAAATGCATTACAATGAACATGTCTATAGTATTGGTTCAGTATCCCTGAGATAGACGTTGACAGTTGGGAAAGATTTTTGACAAATCTATAATTTTGCATATTGTAAAACTAGTAATAGCCTCGTGGAAGGTGTTAAATTTGGCATGGTTCATGGGCAGTTATCATGTATATTGTATTTTGTATTTATTTATTTGGGCCTTACGACCCTGGATAACCCAAGAAAGCCTCGTTGAAGCTTATTTCTATTTGGGTCCGTTAGATGTGTGAACAGATACAGACCGGGATGATCCCCTACTCTTTACGAAAGAGTCTGTAACCTTTTAACGTGCTCGGGTATTGCTCTTCCGATGCACGGGACCACCATTTTTACGTGCCTTCCGAGCCACTGGTTTTTGCTGCCATTAGGAATTCGTCACAATCACTTCGTTTCATCTACCAGGCTATCCGACACGGCGCACACAATGTATCAGCACGTTTAGATTGTCATATCCCCATGTTAATTATACAAGTTTCAAGTTTCAAATCTCATAGAACAGAACATTGAAGTGCTGGGTATACAAGAACATCGTATCGTCCATGATGAAACAGTCAGATATGATAAGCATCCTAGGAAGGACACTCATCACAACATCAGCCACCAAGAATAGCATAGGAGCAGCAACTGGAGGAGTTGGCCTTGTATTGAACACTAAATCAAAAAGCTCATTAGAAAATATACAGGCACATACAGAACGAATACATACATAACTTTCAGGGGAACCCAGCAACAACAGTCATAGTCAAATACTGTCCAACTAATGTTGAAAATGAGGACATCATTGAGGAACACTATGACAACCTTCGGAGAGCAATAGACTCTATCCCCGCTCATAATGTGCTTATTGTAGTTGGTAATTTCATCGCCAGGGTAGGACCGGAAGATGCTAAGTATACATACCACCACAGTGAAACCAACCGAAATGGGAAATACCTTGTTGAACTTGCAGTAGAGAAGAGCCTTATCATTTCTAATACTAGGTTTCAGAAAAGGAATGGAACATTGTGGACCTACGTAAGTCCTGTTGGGAGCAAATACCAACTAGACTACATATTTGTTAGAAGGAAATGGCAGAACAGTCTAATGAATGCTGAAGCATATAACACCTTTGCTAGTATCGGCTCAGATCACAGAATTGTATCGGCTCGAATCAAGCTAAGTCTGAGGATAAGTAAAGCAATTCCTAGAAAGAAACAGTATGACTGGAAAGCAATAAGCACTGACACAAGCCTGCAGGAACGATACTCAGTTGAAGTACGCAACAGGTATGAAGTATTGGAAAATGAGGAGGAATCTGCATCTGAGAAGTATGAGCGATTCATCAAGGTCAACAAGGAAGCAGCAGAAATGGTTGTCCCGGTTAAGAAAAGAGCCCATAAGACAAGCTTCTCAAGTGATACTAGGGTCATAAAGGCAAGGGATAACATCAGGGATGCATATGATAAGTACCAGAACAACACCAACAACACCACTGATGATAGAAGAGAGGGTCACAAGTCCGCAAAAAAAGAAACTAGAGGACACCTATAACCTAGTTATGACAGAGCATTTGAATGGCAAGATTCAGGAAGTAGAGACTGCACATATCAACTCCAAGCATGGCCTAAGTTTGAAACTAATCAATGAAATCACAGGCAGAAAGGCAACAAAAGGTCAGCTGAAAGGAGACACGCAAAAGGAAAGGGTCACCAATTGGTACAACCACTTTCAGAAAGAAATAACACCAATCTTTGTAGATCTAGATATCAGACAGGGCCTTTTGACCAAGATGAATATGACAAGGCTAATAAGTCACTGGTAGAAGGGAAGACCTGTGGAGAGGACAATATACCGCCAGAAGTATTGAAAATATGTGCTCTAGATGATATTGTGCTAGGTTACTGCAATGATGCAATTACAAATAGAGAGAAGCCGAGCCAATGGTCCATCCTCAACATTGTGCCCATTTCAAAGTCAGGAGACCTCAGCTTGGGCGGCAACTATCGTGGCATAAGTCTTAGCTCTATCGTAGGGAAAACCTATAACCGGATGATTCTAAATAGAATTCGTCCTGAGCTAGATAAACATCTAAGGACTAACCAAAATGGCTTCAGGGTAGGAAAAACTACTATAGGACATAATACTGGCACTGAGAAGGCTGATTAAAGGGGTGAAAGCTAATAACCTACGAGCAATAATAACATATATAGACTTCAGAAAGGCCTTTGATACCATCCATCGTGGCAAAATGCTAAGAATTCTGCAAGCTTATGGAATACCAGGACAGATTGTCGATGCTGTTGGAGACATGTACGAGGGAACCATGGCTAAAGTGATTTCTCCAGATGGGGAAACATTAGCTGTTCGAAATATTAGCTGGTGTACTTCAGGGTGACACCCTTGCCCTATATATAGACTTCGCCCTGAGAATGGCTATAGCAGGAAAGGAAGAGCTTGGATTCCATCTATAAAAGCGAAGAAGCAGTGACAGATTTTGACTTTGCAGACGATATTGCCCTGCTGTCTGAAAAATTACACCAGGCACAAGATCTGCTTCAGAGGGTTGAGACATCAGTGGCTAAAGTTGGCTTGACTGTGCATGCAAAGAAGACAAAGTTTATGGCATACAACCAAACAAGTGCGATGGAAATCAGAACAAATGATGGAACCAAACTAGATGAAGCAAACGATTTCAAGGTGCCTGGATGTCAAGTACTGAAACATATATCAAGCAACGTAAGGCAGCAGCTTGGAGAGCCTGTGGGAAGCTGAACAAGATCTGGAAATCCACCTACCAAGAAAATTCAAACTTCGCCTGTTCGCCGCAACTGTTGAATCTGTGTTACTATATGGCTCTGAGGCATTGACCACCACCCCTAAACTAGCAAAGCAACTTGACGGCTGCTATACTCGTATGCTGAGGGCTGTCTTCAACATTCACTGGAAGCAACATACAACTAACACAGAGCTGTATGGAGACCTCCCCAAAATCACCCAAAAGATCAGGCCACTGCTCTAGGAGTCAATAATGTGTGTCAAAGCTGGTTCACTGGATACCAAAGCATGGGAGAAGAAAACCTGGAAGACCTGCCCTAACTTACATCGATGTGCTAAAACAGGACACTGGTTTGGATGTCGGAGACTTAAAGATAGCAATGCAGGAAAGTGTGGAGAGTCATTGTAGATCGAGAACACAACTCGATTTAAGCAATTATACAGTGCTCAAAGAAGTAACTTACCCGGTAATAAATACGCTCAGAGCTATAATAGTCCCAACTTATAAGTATCAGTTACAAAAATTAAATTATTCATTAATTTCTCCTCTTTAATTTGAGATATTGTTTCGTTATATTGACTATTAACAACGCTACACCGAAAAGAATGAGACTAAAGTGCAATTTTCATTTTTGCACTTCGGTTTTGAACACGAGGGATTGTGTGACAGGCATGTTGGGCCGCATCGATTTATTGAAGCATCCCCGTTCCATATCTTACTATCGACCGACCGGTGAAATGTCGCTACCTTTTTATCACTAATCTTCCTATTGTTACCACCGAGGTTGCGTGTAAGCTCGTGTAGAAAAACCAAATGAAAAACAAACTTTTGATTGTGATGTATATATTTTGTTAATATCTTTTTCGTTTTCATGAATAAAAAAAATGAAAATGTCAATGAAATAACAAAATAAATAGAATAAACGTAAGTATGAGAAATACTACTTTAATAAAATATACTATAATATATTATATTTCGCTTTGATGAATTTTTATAAACAAGAACAGAACAATAAAACAAAGCAATAAAGATATTACATTTACATTTACATTTACCAATGCTTGGTAATTTAAATCTTTACCTGCAATATCTTAAATTAAAGAGACTGCATTTCTTTTTGGGGGCGAAGCCACCCTTATAGCTTCAGATTGCAAAAAATTTCACATTTAGGTCTTTCTAGACATTAGTGGGGGCAGCCATGTTTTAGTCTTTGTAAATTACATATACACCTATGCAGTTTATTTTAACAGTCCTGCAGTCTGTGCTGGAGTCAAAGCTTGTTTTTGATGCATAGACTGTTGATGAGATGTTTATAGACTCCCCACAGAGAGACATAATAGCTTATCTTGTTTGACTACTAGGAGAAACCTCCCCAATTGCCCGGGGTTTGTCTAATATTGATGTTAGTTGGGGATGTTTGAGTTTCGGGTTATATATATATATGATACTAATTCCTGGGTTGATTTAATGAAATGTCAATAATAACCATGATCGCGGAATGACATTTTTATATAGAAATTCTTGGACCAACGTTTTAGACCAAGTACAATGTCATTATATACATAGATTGTACTTCAGACGGTATCTCCCCCCCCCCCCCCCCTGCCATTTCCCGCGGGCTACTCCCATCTCAGTGACTCCTCTGGACACTTCGCGGGTTCGTGACTCTGTCACGCCTTCGGCGCGACTGTAACGTTAGTGTTGGGGACATGGTCGAATGGTTGAAACCAAACCTAGGTCTACATGTAGCACAGGGAAAATGTATTTTAAATGAAATATCAGTAAATGAGAAAAATAGCGTCCCCGATACTAGTGCTATGTCCTTCCCTGTCCTTCAGCGTGCTTGGGTGTCCTTCCCTGTCCTTCATCGTGCTTGGGTGTACTTCCTTGTACTTCAGCGTGCTTGGATGTACTTCCCTGATTGGTTTCTGCTCTTTTAGTTGCAACTTGGCATACTAATTATCAGGATCCTCACGCGGTCCAAATTCCTTTGTCATCAGCCGAACAAGCCTCCCGTAACCCACCTCTTGAGGGTCTGGATCACTCGCAGCCAGTACGTTCAAAGCACTGGCCTGACAACTGGAATACAACCACAGGGCAGCATCCTTATCACTCCAATTGTTGTATTCTATACACACCTCAAAATGCCTATGAAACGCTCTCCAATTCCCCTTTGCCCTTTCCCTCAAACTTCTGCGGATTCATCTCCCCCTTGGGTTTCTCCTCCCGCCTGCGCTTCATATTCAGCTCTATTCCTCACTGTCTTTGTGGATCGGGGTGCGTCATCACACTCTTCGCTCGTCACATCCTCAACATCGCTGTCATCTCGAGGACCTTTCCCCCTCTTTGGCCTCGAAACCTCACCCTGTTCTCTCCCCTACCCGTCTTCTCTAAGGCATACCGGGATCGAACTCTCTTCTATCTCTAGTTTCCACCACGGGAACACTCACTTCTTTCTAGGACCGGAGGCCTCCTTTTCCTCTCAAAGACATCATCCTGCATCCCTCTATCCTTGCGAGAACTCCGGGTCACACCCTCCAGTCTGACACGTCCTCCACCCCTCTACGGGACCCTGCACCTATTCGGCCCCGTTACGTTCGAATCGCATTTCCTTCATACTCTTTTCCATCTCCTCCTTTTCTCTCTTCAACCTCTCGTTTTCCCTCCCCAGACGCTCCTGCACAACTCTCACTTTCGCACAACTACTCCATTCTCGCCCCCTTGATCACTCGTTCATTCTTCGATCACTCTCCTCACCCATTGATATATAGATATCCTTAATCAAGCAATACTTCCAGCATTACCAGCGATACGGGGCCACAAATCGGTACATTCCCTGGCTACGGGTCCTATGATGGCCGAACCCTTCATTTCAACTTTAGGATTCACTATGACCCCGCATTGTCTTCAAAGTACAGCACCACCCCCATTTCGTCTCCTAACAGGTTTGCGCTGCCTGATGACCACTGCCGGCATTACCTTTCTTGATTGTTGCCACAAATATGTCCCCCACGCCAGCGGCTGGTAGCCTGTTCAGACGACCCTTGATGCCCTTAAGAGCAATAACGAACAGGTTCTAAGTAAACCTGAGGTTGAGAACATTTTCAATAAAACAACCTTAGGTTGAAAATAAATCCAATCAGACAACTTCAGGTTGTCAAGTTATTCAATGTGAAAACATCAGGATGATTAAATACATTTGTTCTAGTTTTGTTTAGTTTATCTTATATGCTGTGTATTTATTAAATATCGAAATAAACAATGCACACTATTCTCATACAACTTAAATAGTACTGAGTCTGCTGGTTTAGGTAACCTGAGGTTAGGTAACCTGAGGTTAGGTAACCTGAGGTTAGGTAACCTGAGGTTAGGTAACCTGAGGTTAGGTAACCTGAGGATAGCTATATATATTATTGTTATTTTCATTCTTCGATCACTCTCCTCACCCATTGATATATAGATATCCTTAATCAAGCAATACTTCCAGCATTACCAGCGATACGGGGCCACAAATCGGTACATTCCCTGGCTACGGGTCCTTTGATGGCCGAACCCTTCATTTCAACTTTAGGATTCACTATGACCCCGCATTGTCTTCAAAGTACAGCACCACCCCATTTCGTCTCCTAACAGGTTTGCGCTGCCTGATGACCACTGCCGGCATTACCTTTCTTGATTGTTGCCACAAATATGTCCCCCACGCCAGCGGCTGGTAGCCTGTTCAGACGACCCTTGATGCCGTTGAGAGCAATAACGAACACGTTCTAAGTAGACCTGAGGTTAAGAAAAATTGTAATAAAACAACCTTAGGTTGAAAAAAAATTATCTTATATGCTGTGTATTTATTAAATATCGAAATAAACAATGCACACTATTCTCATACAACTTAAATAGTACTGAGTCTACTGGTTTAGGTAACCTGAGGTTAGGTAACCTGAGGTTAGGTAACCTGAGGTTAGGTAACCTGAGGTTAGGTAACCTGAGGTTAGGTAACCTGAGGTTAGGTAACCTGAGGTTAGGTAACCTGAGGTTAGGTAACCTGAGGTTAGGTAACCTGAGGTTAGGTAACCTGAGGTTAGGTAACCTGAGGTTAGGTAACCTGAGGTTAGGTAACCTGAGGTTAGGTAACCTGAGGTTAGGTAACCTGAGGCTAGGTAACCTGAGGTTAGGTAACCTGAGGTTAGGTAACCTGAGGTTAGGTAACCTGAGGTTAGGTAACCTGAGGTTAGGTAACCTGAGGTTAGGTAACCTGAGGTTAGGTAACCTGGAGGTTAGGTAACCTGGAGGTTAGGTAACCTGAGGTTAGGTAACCTGAGGTCGAAAGGTGTATGAGTATTTCCATCTCTGCATAGCTATATATATTATTGTTATTTAATGTTTTTAGATATGTCCTTTGATGTACTTAAATGGCTCTCCTTGTCCTTAAGCGTGCTTGGATTACCTTCTCTGTCCTTTTACGTGCTTAGGTGTCCTTTCCTGGCCTTTGACTTGCTTGGGTGTCCTTCTCTGTCCTGTCCTTCAGCGTGCTTGGGTGTACTTCCCTGTCCTTCAGCGTGCTTGAGTGTCCTTTCCTGTCATTCAGCGTGCTTTGGTGTACTTCCCTGTCCTTCAGCGTGGTTTAGTGTACTTTCCTGTCCTTCAGCGTGCTTGGCTGTCCTTCCCTGTCCTTCAGCGTACGTGGGTGTACTTCCCTGTCCTATAGCGTGCTTGGCTGTCCTTCCCTGTCCTTCAGCGTACGTGGGTGTACTCCCTGTCCTATAGCGTCTTAGGTGTACTTTCCTGTCATTCAGCGTGTCCTTCAGCGTGCTAGGTATACTTGCCTGTCCTTCAGCGTGCTTGGGGTACTTCCCTGTCCTTCAGCGTGCTTGGATGTCCTTCAGCGATATTGGCTGTCCTTCCTTGTCCTTATGCGTCCTTGGCTGTACTTCCCTGTCCTTCAGCGTGCTTTGGGATTACTTTTTCTGTCCTTCAGCGTGCTTGGATTTCCTTCCCTGTCCCTCAACGTGCTTTGTTGTACTTTCCTGTCCTTCAGCGTTCGTAGTTGTCATTCCCTGTCCATTAAGCGTGCTTGGGTGTCCTTCCCTGTTCTTCAGCGTGCTTTGGTGTACTTCCCTGTTCTTCAGCGACCTTTAGCGTAATTGGGTGAACTTCCTTGTCCTTTAGCGTACTTTGGTGTACTTCCCTGCCCTTCAGCATGCTTGGGTGTCATTCCCTGACCTTCAGCGTGCTTGAGTGTCCTTCCCTGTCATTCAGCGTGCTTGGGTGTACTTCCCTGTCCGGATGTCCTTCAGCGTGATTGGGTGTACTTTTCTGTCCTTCAGCGTGCTTGGCTGTCCTTCAGCGTGCTTGGGTGTCACTCCCCCACCCCTCTTCTCTGAGGCATACCAGGATCGAACTCTATTCTATCTCTACTTCCACCACGGGAACCCTCACTTCTTTCTAGGACCGGAGTCCTCCTTTTCCTCTCAAAGACATCATCCTGCATCCCTCCTTGCGATAACTCCGGGTCACACACTCCAGTCTGACACGACCTCCAACCCCCTACGGGACCCTACACCTGTTCGGCACTGTTACGTTCGAACCGCACTTCCTTCATATTTTTTTCCAGCTCCTCCTTTTCTCTCTTCAACCTCTCGTTCTCCTTCGTTGTCCTTCGCAATACGCTCCTGCACAACTGACATGTCCGCACAACTACTGCGTTCTCGCCCCTTGATTCCTCGTTCATTCTTCGATCACTCTCCTCACCCCTTTGTTGTTTTTTATTTTATTTATTTGTTCAGCTTTTTCTTCTCTCTCTACATGTATAGATATATATTTTAACACCTATTCCTTAATCAAGCAATACTTCCAGCATTACTAGCGATACGGGGTCACAACTCGGTACATTCCTTGGCTACGTGTCCTGTGATGGCTAAACCCCTCATTTCACCTTTAGGATTCACTATGACCAACGCATTGTCTTCAAAGTACAGCACCACCCCATTTCGTCTCCTTAAAGGTTTGCGCTGCCTGATAACCACTGCCGGCATTACCTATTTTGATTGTTACTACAAACATAGGACAGCAAAGTAGAGCCAAGCACGCTGAAGGACAACGACGTACAGCCGGCCAAGCACGCTAAAGGACATGGAAGTACAGCCAAGCGCGCTGAAGGACATTGAAGTACACCCAAGCACGCTAAAGGACAGGGAAAGACATTCATGCAAGCTGAAGGACAGGGAAAGACAGTCAAGCACGCTTAAGGATAGTGAAGTACGGCCAAGCACGCTTAAGGACAGCGAAGTACAGCCAGGCACGCTAAAGGACAGGAAAGTGCACCAAAGCACACTGAAGGACATGGAGGTATCAAGTATTCAACGTGAGACGCATCTTTGAGAGATCAGCATTTTTTGCTTGGTCAATATCTTTCCCAAGTATTATAGTATGACCACGTATTTTTTTCTTTCCTAGGCTGGTCAGGAAGGGTAACTATTATATTTTATAACATTAATATTACATTGAATTGTAACAACTGTATGACATATGTATGAAATTGTGTGAATGTACATGAAACAGTAAAGAGAAGAGAGCATTGTTTATAAATCTCTTGCAATTGGAGGTGGGGGAGAAAATATGTGCCAAATTCACCACTATGTTGCCCTCAATAGAACAACTCTGTCGTCTGTTCTATGATGTATTACATTGTCAATTTCTACAGTGTAGTGTGTTGATGAGCACTGATGGAACACAAGATTGTTGTGATTTTGGTATCAATGGAAAGATGAACACATCAGCTTTTCATTGATGTGCAAGCAACACCCTATGAACATTATAACGAAATATATACGAAATAAAGGCAATTAAGCAGAAAACAATTACAACGGTAGTCCCCTACAAATTTCAGCTGAATCTAAACAATATTTGGAGCGACTGTGAATCCAACATACATACATACATACATTCATGGAAACGATGCTAGACTTTAAACAAGTCCACAATGGAATAAATCGTAACAACACTATTTAAGTAAGATTTGTATCGAGTCTATAGAATGTATGCTGTATTCAGCAGTTGCGCCCGATTGTACATCGTTAACATGTGATCAATGGTATCTCGCACAGCGTTTGTTTTATAGGGAAACAATGGTTGCATACAATACCAGTTTGTATTAACTTCGTGAGTTACTTCCATCATTGTCCATTGTAATAAGTACCGTACGTGATGTCTTTTGTCTTTTGTCTCAGTTATACAGGGTTGGCCGCAAAGAAGAGGACCTTTATTAGTCAAATGCATCCCCAATGATTCACGGATATCTAAGACTTGTATATTTATTTGCTTTAAATACAAGCTATAGTTTCAAAATGGACTAAATAAAGTCCAGAAATAACTTTGAAAGATTTTTTATTGCATCAATCAACAATGAATTGCGTTTTATTGTTAACCTGCCTAATGCCAATCAGAATTGTGTTAAATCTTCCGTAAACAACGGTGATATTACTGTTTACATTTTGTTAAAAATCAAAGCTGAAATATTATCTGACCTGTATTATTATTTATTTGGAATCTTCACGTCTGAAATTCGGGCGGGTGAAGATTCAAAGATTCATAAGTACCCGCCCAACTGGCAGGGAAAACTTTTGGAACTCACAGTGTAAGGTGTGTTCACTGGCAGGTGGAATTCTGTTGGGCAGGTATTTTTTGCGAGTTACCTGCCCGACTGACTGGTTTAAAAAAATCTGATTCCAGCCCGGAGCTTTTCTCCGTTCCACCTTCTGAGTCTCCCTGTATCCTAACCGTCACGTATACATGTTATAGACCTATTCTCTCCATTGAAACATCAATGTGCAATTCACCCCACCTGCCACCTCCCAAGTGAGGCGTTATTTGTATCTTGTATTGATACCATAGTGATTGTAAATGTAACTAATATGCTCTTCGATTATACATTTATATCGAGGTGACAAAATATTTCTGTAATTAATTTCTATAGCTAACTGACTTCGCGGACCAGCTCCTGATAAAGTCATTTGCAAGGGATTCATCACATCTTTCTACACGAAACCATGGCGGATTATCCTCCAACGTACGATCAATCAAAGGTAAGGAGCCGGAATATAAGGAGCAAGCAGCTTTCGAATTTTCCTTTTTCCTTTTTCCTTTTTCCTTCGAGGTGCACTCAAAATTGCATCGTACTTTTGAAGTCGATGCAATTTACGTACGTTACGTTACACGGATGTAATTTGTCGGAAATAATGGTTCATCCTTCGTGTACGTACATGGTGTAATCACTCACGAATTACAATGACAGCGAAAGATATATACGCATGTGTTCCTAGTATAAACTAGTCAATGTGTTTTGTTTGCATTATTCATAAATTCATGTTTGTCGCATGTTTCGATCATTAGATTTCATTCAAAAATCCGATAGAAATAAGAGTATGTATGCCACATATACGTAGTGATACGTTACCTTTATACGTGCCATATGGCAGTAGTGCCATACATACTATTTGTATTGCGGTCTTATTCAACAGTGACCCGAGTAGATAATATTTTCGTTGACTTTCAACCCAGATTTTACGCTCAACCAAATCAAGAGTTTTAGATGGTGTAATTGTTTGACATCAAGTATTATAACCCCGCTGTGTTTTCTCTTCGCATTCCTGGATTCTTTCCTGGATGTTGAAATACCCGGCCGGGGGACGGCGTTTCAAGGACAATTTGGCTAATTTCATCCATTTTTTCGCATAAAAACGAGGACATTTTGTCTGAAAACCCCACCCCTTTTTTTAACATTTCATGGACACTTCCTAAATTGTCCCTCTTTTGGCGCAAAAACGAGGACACATTTTTGGTTCAAAATACCCCTTTTCCGATTCCAAGGACTATGATTCGTTTTATTAGTACTCGTTTTAACTATTATAAAATTGGCAATGTCTTGCTAGACGTCCCGTAACTGATGTACGGCATGCTCATAACAATTCAAATGTGTGTAGAAGTACACGGTTTATTCCGTACGAGGACGTCTAGATATAGCAAGATATAGCCGTAAAATTAAGTATTACTTTAAGTAATGAAGTTGTTAAAGGTTGGTGTTCCGATTGCAGGCACAAATTCCAACTTGACGTTTTCTATTCAACATAAAAGGTCATCCTTTAAATAGTTGTATTCCAAAGTTTGAGTTGCATAACTCCAATGGTTCTTATTTTAGATGCACAAGATGACAGTGAAATTTGCCTATTGAGAAGTACACACACTGTACGGGTGGTTAACCATCTTTGGCAGTAATTCATTGCATTTTAGCCTATAACGTCTATTATGAAACATATCTTCTGCCAAACATTTTACAGAAATAATGAAAATATATGGGTTTCTTCTGATATCAAAATATGTTGATGTGCAAAAAAGGGCTTAAATGATCGGAACATCCACCTTTAAAGCTTTGAGTTACAACTTTGAAATATAAAAGCCCTCCCTTTTTTCTTTTTCGCGGACATACCTTCCAAAAAAACACCCCTAATTTGGGAAAATCGCGAACATTATGTAAAAATAACACCCCTTTTCCGGGATTTCAAGAACGATCATGCGTACCCACCCTGCCACCCAAAGTCAATGTTGACTGAAACCGACGGGATTATAACTGTCGAATTTTGCCTTCAATGTCTTCGCTTGTAATCCCAAATAAATTGCTACTTTTTCCTCATGAGGCAACCTAATATTTCGGCACATATCTTTAAAATATATGGAGACAAGGGGTCACCCTGTTTACATCCAGGTCATTTGTTGCACGTATTAACAATGCGACGCGTTCTGATTTTTTTTTGTCTCAGCAGGCCCCGCCGCCTCAACAGGGCCCGCCACCACAGGGCCCGCCACCACAAGGCTATGGGATGCAACAACAACAGCAGGGGCCCTACTATCCACCACCGGCACCCGCACCAGCCGCTGCACCAAATATAATCATGGTTAATAATCAGCAGCAGCAGCAACAACAACAAGCCGCCCCGGCACCTGTTGTTGTCGTGCAAACTAGAACGTATGCGTTTTAATATATTTTCCCTATTTACGAGGGGGTATCAAAAAGTTTTTGAAATCACCCAGAAGTGAAGGAGCTATATCGTTGAAATCTTGTCAGTGGTCCTTAAAAACATTATGGTGCAAAAAAGGTCTCATAAGTATGTTTACTTTTTATACAGGTGACGCTAGATGCCAAGGCCATGTAAATCAATGACGTCTCCCAACGGTGCTATGTACATGGTAAACGATAATGGTCCAAAAAACTGATCCTTGTGGGACGCCTTCCAGAGGAGTACGAGGCTTAGAAATGTTGTCATTTACAGAGATAAATAGAGACCTACGAGTGACAAATGACAACATTTTAAAAGTAATTCGGAGCCTATCATTCTTCTGGAAGGTGTCCTACAAGAATCAGTTATTGGACCATTATAATTTACCATGTTTCACAACACCGTTGGAAGACATCATTGATTTACACGGCCTTGGCATCTAGCTCTACCAGTATAAAAAGTAAACATACTTATGAGACCATTTTTGCACCATAATGCTTTTAAGGACCAGTGATTACACTGACAAAATTTAATCGATATAGCTCCTTCACTTTTGGGTGATTTGAAGAAATCTTTGCTACCCCCCTCGTATATTTCACTCAAACCTGTTTAGCAAATGTTTAATGTTTTATACATAGATCCTTATCTTGTCATATGAATTCTTTAAAATGTATCGTTTGACCTATGACAAGATGAGATTCTTTATGTGTGAAGAAAAACATGACAATGGGACAACATCTGTCCTACAGTGTAAATGTCAAAGGTCACTTAAGGTCGACCTTGCACAGATTAAAAAACCCGCTAAATGTTGATATCCAAGTACAAATTGACCAAAAATACATTTTCATCCATGTTAAACCATAACAAACAAAATATGCAGATATTAGATTATTTTAACATGTTTAAGCAATACATAGATGCATTATGTAAATCATCAAATGGAATCTAAATTAACAAATGTTGTCAGTTGAGAGTCTATTTCTAGTTCGAAAATGGTCATCTCATCAGGAGTAATACGGTAGGTGTTCACATTTAATGGTATCAACTGTCTTTGATAGAGAACTAATAGGGCTAACAATCAATCTATTTTTTCAATCTAAAACACATGGCATGTAATTTTAATATTTGTTTACACGCCCTGTACACCAGTACCAATCAATGATGACCTCCGAGGGGTTGGATCACACGATGGATTATGGGCGAGTCCCACACACATACATTTGATTTCAAAAGAATCAACGATTTTTTTCTTCTGATTTTATTTTTCAGGCGCGGTGTGAACCATTGTATGCACTGCTGCATCACATTCTTCTTTTTCCCATGGATATTTGTCTGGATCTTTTTGGTGAGTAAAACAGCCAAAACATACAGGCCCCCTAACATTAATTACAGGTCAATAAATGCATGTGATGTTTTGAGAAAAAATTAACAAATCAATGCACGTGCGCTGATGTTGATGTGTGAATAATGGCACGACCCTGCAGAATGTGAGCATATTAATATTTACGCAAGTGCATAGATTTGTCTAATTTGTCGACTAACGAAACATTTATTGACCTAAATCATACACGACACTATGCAAAAGAAAAGTCACACTTTGAGCATAATTTTGATCTGTGTAATATAACGCATAAAAACAGTGAAAATCGGCGAACCCGCGATGCCTGAACAACGAATAAAAATAAAGCACGAATTAATTAATTATATTTGATGAATTAATTAATGATATTCGATTAATTAATTAATTAATTAATTAATTAATCATATTCGATGAATTAATTAATCATATTAATTATAAATAAAGCACAAATATTTTAATTAGATCTGATGAATTAATTAATTATATTTATTGAACTTATTAATGCTATTCGATGAATGAATGAATTAATCATATTCAATGAATTAATTAATCTTATTCAATTAATTAATTAATCATATTCGATGAATTAATTAATTATATTCGATGAATTAATTAATTATGTTCGATGAATTGAATAATTATCGACGAATTAATTAATTATATTTATTTTGATGAATTATTTAATCATATTTGAGGAATTATTTAATTATATTTGATGAATTAATTTATCATATTTGATGAATTAATTAATTGTATTTGATGAATTAATTAATTATATACGATGAATGAACTAATTATAAACAAAAAAAGAATGTTTGAAGAAAACAATCCGATTTTATTCAAAAGAGTTAAACATGAGGACATTATAAACATTATAGATATTTGGAATACTTTACAATAAGATCAATTTTTGATTTGTATGTGCCAATCTTGATAAAAATATATTTGATATGCTATGGATTTTGTATGTAATGCAAACATACATAGTCATTTGAAAATGCGAAAATAAGTAGGCCCTAAATGTATAATATGTGGTGTAGACATATGTGACAATACAAAATGTGTAAATGGTGAATGAAATGAATATTGTATATATTTACAATTTGCTTTTATTTGTTTACAGTGCATAACGGATGACTCTTAAATAGAGAGAGGACGCTTATACGGAGCCGGACATTCATCGGTCACTCCAGTGTTTATAATTAAATGATAATATATACTTTTTAACATTATTGGTTCAGTATTGGTTCAGTAACTTTGTAATTTGACAAACTGCTTGAAAATGTCAGCGATTACTTCTCAAATTTACCTTCGAAGTACTTACTAGATTTAAGGCCTACTCTGTCCACGGCATTACATGTCGTGTTGGTTTGGTATCGAACATAAGAATGTAAATAGTTTTACTCAACTGTTATATTATGTGATCTTTCCAGGGAACGCCCTCAACATCGAAACAAAAATTGAAAGCAGATTTTCTTGCAGATTTACATTTCTGTTCATAAATCGTACATACATTCCAAGTTACATGGCGATACAAATCTTAATTACTTCAAAATCATGGTTTTAGAGTGAAAATAAACTGTCGGGATAACACGACAGTTTATATTTATTCACTCTAAATTCACTCTAAAACCATGATTTTGAAGTAATTAAGGATCGTATCGCTCTGTAACTTGGAATGTATGTACGATTTATGATCAGAAATGTAAATCTGCAAGAAAATCTACTTTCTAAAAAAAAATCATGAATAGAGGGCGCTCTCTGGAAAAGATCACATGATGCCTTTAAAGAATGTGATTAGTGTGTAAAAAGGTTGTGTGCTATTCCCTCTCTCTTTTAATAATACTGTGTTATATATTAATATTGTTCAATTGTACAGTTTATCAAAGACTACCGAAGTCACTATTTTATCAAGTTTGTTTGATCTGACACTTTAAAATCACTAACCTGGTCAGGCTGAAATTAAATCCGTAAACATGTTTAGATAATTGGGGGGGGGGGGGGGGGGGGGGGGGGTTCGCCACTCCTCCCGCACAGCGAGTCTGTTTTAATTCCCAACATGAATTAATGTCGGTACCCATTTATACACCTGGGTGAAGAGAGGCAACCGCGGTAAAGTGCCTTGCCCAAGGACACAACACGATGGCCGCAACTGGACTTGAACCCACAACCTTTGTATTATGGAGCGAGAATGTATTCGTTGGATCATGCAAACATGGCAAACCTCTATTCTGTCATGGAATGTCACCAAGTATATGAAGCACGCTTCATACTTCTACATTCAATTGTCAATTGAAGATTCTACATAATGGGCTATTCCATTTGAAATCCTTACACCCCTTACGGATGGCATGACTTTAATCTTCCTAACAGGGTGTAGATTTTCAAATGGAGTCAACCATGCAGGAAACCCCATGTGTAATTCACACTCCCTGTGGGGAAGATATCTTCCATAGGGGCCCTAAGGGTGTATGGTTTTCAAATGGAACAGCCCATTGGGCGGACGATGAACAACAAAAATATTAATAAAGCTTGATCTTATTAATTTATTTTTCTTTATTTTAAAAATTTTAAAGATCTGATTAATCCTTTTGCGCTATAGAGTGATATCAATTTTTTAATCATGATTTTTCTTGTATATAATAGGATTTTAAATGTATATACTACACACTTCACAATGTCCGCTCCACCTCCAGATAAAAAACTCACAATATTTAGATACCCCATTTTTTTACTTAAATACGGTAAATTACCCAATATTTATAACGATTTTATGATGCCAAATTTGAAGATACTGCACACTATGCATCGCCGAGATCGGATTCAAATAGCCCGCCTGCTCATCCTAAAAATAAGGCGTTCAGTCAGCATACTCCACAACGCTCGGCCGCCGCTGAGCGCACGTTGACTCCCGTTTTCCAATCAGGTTGCGTAATTTTGTTGTGGTGGAGCTACTACGCATGTGTGAGAGCGCAAATAGCTCAAATATGTCTCGATCATGTCGATTGATACTTCAAATAACTTTTTTGGTGTGCATAAATTGAATTGTGCATAATCTTGTCACATTTAAACTGCATAAGCCTATATCGATGAATCGTTATCTTTTGTAATAAATTATACCTATCCAAATAATTTGGCATATTTCGGTGCACCCGGTAAATTTATAACATTTCACTAAATCGTATGTATAGGTTATAACTTGAGTGACTGACATCTATAGACTTAAAGCGCTCAGCTAGCTTGGAGGGACACGAAGTCATGTTGATTTTTGTTTAAATTGATTTACTTCAGAATTCAAGATGAACATTAAAAATTGCCATCATTGTGGTTTCTCCTCACAAAAACGCAGCAAAACTTGATTAAAACAATGTTTAAACATGTTGGAATACCACCCTTAACAATACGTAAAATACTGGTTACGGCTCTACCAGCATTTTTGAATCGACGTTTTGTTGTAGGCCTACAAGAGGGCTGATTTTTTTAAAATCCTTATAGGTGTAAGTTCATGAAAATAAACAAATCCCAGTTTGTATCATAATTGAGGGCGCAGCCTCCAACACATCTCTTCGTGTTCCTTTAAATGTCATGAATGTACAGAAACATTATGCGATGTGAGTATTAATTAACCATCTTTGAGTAGTATAATGTTGAAGTTGTTGAGTTATCAGTAATATAACTGCTAAAATATGATTCGTCGTCCAAAATACGATTCAACCCTTCTTGTAAATAGTTGTTGCGTCCTTATTAATGTGTCGTCTATAATAAGCACTACAGGGTGATTAAAAAAAACCTGTAGGGGTCTACTCAATTTTGGGATCTTATTTATACTAGAACTGTCGTAGATCAAGCAAGCAGATTCGCGAGTGACCGGTTCCAATTCTAATTCTACAAATCTGGGCACAATTTCTCAGATTATATCTTATATCTATCTGAGCAAGTTTGTTTTGTCTTATTAATTAGTTATTGTGTCTCATGCATGTATCAATTTATTCATAAATATCATGCGTCATGCATTAAGTACAATATACTCAATATTTTGTTCGGTTTCAAAAATGCGGTAACTTTACCAAAATAGTCTTAACTGGATAACGGTACCATGAAATGTTGCGATTCTTTTTGCTGCTAACATTTAAATGAGCTGTTAACATGGTTAAGGGATTGTCAACCCTTTTTTATGAAATTTATCAAGCACAGTATTAGTAACTTTTAAACTAATAATGTAATGTGCACACAAGTATACATTTTTTTAATGAAATAAGTCAAAGAATCCATTTGTGGTATCAAATTTCACTTAAAATAGTGATTTTTACATTTTTGCCCAAAAATCACTTTTTTTTGGCGCCAACAATTTTCAGACAACCTAACAAAATCAGTTTTTGGTTCGAAATTCCAGCATTTCACCAAAATCATTTAAAGTCAATTATCTAGGATCAGGTTTCAATATTTGGTTTTGAAAATATTGACCAAAAATGTGATTTTTGAGAAAATAGCACTTTTTGGTCAACAATTATAAAACTAGACATTAGCCAAAAAACACAACGATCCTAGAAAATTGACTTTGGTGAAATGCTGGAATTTTTGACCAACATTTTTCTCTCGTTAGGTTGTCTGAAAGGTTTTGGCGCCAAAAAAGTTATTCTTGGGTAAATATCACTATTTTTAGTGAAATTTGATACCACAAATGTCTCATTTCATTAAAAAAAAGGTGTATAGGCCTACTTTTATGTACATCACATTTATAGTTTAAAAGTTACAGTGCTTGATAAATTTTGCGCCAAAAAGGGTGACACTTCCCTAATAAGGGGGGACTCAAGGAAGTTTTTTTTAAAAATTTTGTGAGCGCTGTAATTATTGATCTATTAATCAAATGCATATAAAAGTATACATTTTTGGAAAGGAAATGGATCAGACAATCCAAATTTGGCGTCAATTTTGACCCAAGGTGTTGATTTTTTTTGGAGAAAATCACAAAATTCACTTTTTTGACCCAATTGTTTTTTAACAAAGCGGACACAAATGATTTTGAATAAAAAATGCCCAAATCGCTTGATGTTGATGTTAAAATACTAACTAAGGGACGATTTTTTTAAAAACCTAATCTATTATTCTTTTAAATGTTGACCATAAAGTGCCAAAAAGTTTTTTGGGCACGTTTAAGTCAAAATTGTTATTACTACTGCATAGTGCATCAGTAGTTTCTACAAGGATGCGGGGCTTGAACTCACGCGAAGTATTCAAAATGGTTGCGAGTGTGACGCCTTTAACCACTCGGCCACGGGAGATTCTAACAATAATATCCTGCGTAAAATGATTATTTAGCTACGTAGCTACTAGAACACAGTAGTAATTACGAAATGATAAAGCTTTGTACAACTCTACAAGTTTTGAGATATTATTTTAATAATTTCTCCACAATAAGAAAAAGATATATGTTTATATTCGTATCAAGAAGATCTCATATACATTTTACAGACATCTGGGTACAAATACTGACTTTAAATACGCATAAAATCACAAATACTGGCTTTAAATACAATACGCGTAAAAAGCCGCACAGACTATAATAGCTTTCGTTCTTCGATTTTGGCCCAAGATATGGTCAAGGACCATTCGTTATCATGGTTATAGCATAGCTTTAATCCGAATGGTCCAGAACCATCGGTCCAAAATCTGATAACAACCACCAAAATCGGAATTCAAATGTCAAACTCGGTCAACTTCGTTTGACAAAAAAATCTTTCAACACCACTAAAGTGTCCTTTAACCATGAAAGTAACAGACCTGTTACTTTCATGGGTACGATTTATACTATCGTCATGTACAGTATAATAGTATCATCCCACCTGCCCGTTCAACATTTCAACTCCCATCTAAATTATAATATTTGAAAAGATGTTATATACATGTATACTCCTTAATGTTATTCTGATTCGAAGGCTTAATCAAAGGTATTCAAGATGTTATATACATATATACTCCTTAATGTTATTCTGATTCGAAGGCTTAATCAAAGGTATTCAAGATATTATATACATGTATACTCCTTAATGTTATTCTGATTCGAAGGCTTAATCAAAGGTATTCAAGATATTATATACATGTATACTCCTTAATGTTATTCTGATTCGAAGGCTTAATCAAAGGTATTCAAGATATTATATACATGTATACTCCTTAATGTTATTCTGATTCGAAGGCTTAATCAAAGGTATTCAAGATATTATATACATGTATACTCCTTAATGTTATTCTGATTCGAAGGCTTAATCAAAGGTATTCAAGATATTATATACATGTATTCTCCTTAATGTTATTCTGATTCGAAGGCTTAATCAAAGGTATTCAAGATATTATATACATGTATACTCCTTAATGTTATTCTGATTCGAAGGCTTAATCAAAGGAATTCACTGAAGCTTGATACTTGTTGATCCGCTTGGTTAATACTTTTTGATCCGCTTGGTTTAATACCTTTTGCTACTATAATATTATATGATAATACGTAATACCAACACGCACTGCAATTGTTAGAGACCACCACGTCACAATTCGTACCATTCATTCTGTTACTTTCATGATTCATTTGAACCATTTCCTGATCCACTCACGGACTCGTCTGACGAAACGTCGGCCGCAGCGCTATCTACACCCAAGTTGTTAGCCCGGGATTGAAGATCCAAATAATAACGTAAGTAACTTTATCGGGGCAATATCCTCAAATAGGTCTTGCCGCTGCGTACATAGGCCTATGGACTAAAGAAAAGGCAGCCATATTTTTTTGTTAAAATCAAAATGAAAGAGTTTTAACATGTTGATGATGAAACACTTCTAAAATATGAAAAGTATTGTGTCTTTTAATAACAATAACACAAGGATTTGTTTTAACCTCTATGGATTTGAATTTATATTTTTATAACAAACTGTAACTTTTACAGTTACGCAGTAAATGTTTCATACGCAACGTAAAAAGAAGGTCTACATTGGTTTGGGGCGGTCGTCAGTGCTTTTTATTCTCTACACATTCCTAGCTCTGTACTGACTACCCAAATATGTTTATTTTCAAGTGTTTTTATTGAATGGTTCTACTTGACAAATTCACAAAGAAACCAAGGTAGGAATAAAATGGTCACCCAAGATTATCCATTCAATTGATCCAAACATCTCAGGAAACGCACACTCCTTTCGCGTTACACACGGATTTTGGCTTTCGACATGATTTTAACTTTACACATTTATATTTGCTTGTATACCCCCCTGAGGTAGTAAAAGTATACATTTTCTGAAGGGATATTGCATGAGAAAACCAAATATGCCATTGGAATTATAGTACGGCCAAGGACTAAAATAGTATGATTCAAAATGTTCGGGAAAATATCAGAATTTTTAATTTTTAATTTGAGATCCATATAATTTTTATCATTATTTACTTTACATATTTTAAAATTACCCATCAGATGATATATAATTGTCAACGGTTACTACGTCGGTAAGGTAATTATACCGGCTAGTGAATATCTCCAATTTTTAGAATTATACCAATGCCATTTTGGGCTTTAAAATGATACCAAATTTATTGAGATATCTTTTGTGGTTTTAAAAATATTTAAGGAATATGACAGCATGAAACTAAAAAGTGTAACCACCCTATTGGGAGGCGAGTTCATAACGCGTGACCATATGCATTTCTTTCATCGGCTTATCAGCTCAATCTAATCTATTCTCAGATTCTGGCAACTAAATCTGTGATTCGTTATATAACCGCTTTATCACCGGACTGAAAGAATTACCCAAATTATTATTCTGTTCTTTAGCCGGGGAATGAAAGGATAGGGTCATGTGTTATAAGCTCGCCTCTTTTTTCGCGTTACACACGGATTTTGGCATTCGACATGATTTTAACTTTACACATTTATATTTGCTTGTATACCCCCTGAGGTAGTAAAAGTATACATTTTCTGAAGGGAAATTGCATGAGAAAACCAAATATGCTATTAAAATTATAGTACGACCAAGAAATAAAATGGTATGATTCAAAATGTTCGGAAAATATCAGAATTTTTAATTTTTAATTTGAGATCCATATCATTTTTTATACCTGCCCCCTATCATTATTTTGTTTACATATTTGAATTCCTCATGAAATTACCCATCAGACACAATATAAGTGTCAAAGGTTACTACGTCGGTATGGTAATTATACCGGCTAGTGAATATCTCCCATTTTTATTTTATATATATTTAGAATTTTCAGAAATATTTTTTAAGGATGTACCCTTCCCTGATCTAAACTGCATTTTTGAATTCCTCATAGTTCCAAGCTTTCCAAAAATGTATACTTTTGCTATCATAGGTTGAAAACTTTTTTCTGTTTTCTGAAAACTCTTTCTGTTATAGTCATTTGTATAAATCCGGTGAATTGAGGCTGATTATTCATGTTGACTGTGTAGCGAATAGGAAGAAAGCTGATGATCATTGTCTTATCCATAATTAATTAGTTGTTACAAATAGTTGACAAGTATGTTGAAACACATACTTAAAGGTAGATGACCCGATCACATTTTCGTAACACAGAATTATTTCAAACATACGGAGATTTTCATATCATATGAAAGCTCGTATTTTTCTCATCATCATACTGAAATTTGACGGCCTAAATCGGTATAATTACGGAGAAATCGATGAAATAACGCCGAATTACCGCGAATGGTGGTAACCACCGATATAGTTTGTGTACTACTCAATCATGTCAATGGGTACAGCTCACAGCATCTAAAATAAGAACCATTAGAGCTATGCAACTCAAACTTTGGAACACGACTTTTTTAAGGATGACCTTTCATGTAGAATAGAAAACTTCAAGTTGAAAATCGGAACATCTACCTTTAAAGACTACTAGTACTACATATCCTTTAAAATGGGACCAGAATGGTGTTTGTAACATTAGGGGATGACTAGTTATGGTAAAAAGAACAAAGCATGAGATTATCCCCACTGAGTTTGTACAGGCGGCACCCTTCCGGCGGCACCCCTTCCAGCACCACCCTGGTCCCTAAACTTCAAACAGCTGTAGCTCCCCTTCTGTATTAGCTATACCAATGCTATATTGCAGGCAGAACGTTTGTTAGGGGCTTTAAAATGATACCAAATTTGTTGAGATAGCTTTTGTGGTTTTAAAAATATTTACGGAATATGACAGCATAAAACTAAAAAGTGTAGCAGCACCACCCTATTGGGAGGCGAGCTCATAACGCGTGACCATAGATAAAAGTATAA
>CM069456.1:17402838-17676482 GCA_035610835.1 Ophiura sarsii | reverse complement strand
CTATGGATTTGAATTTATATTTTTATAACAAACTGTAACTTTTACAGTTACGCAGTAAATGTTTCATACGCAACGTAAAAAAGAAGGTCTACATTGGTTTGGGGCGGTCGTCAGTGCTTTTTATTCTCTACACATTCCTAGCTCTGTATTGACTACCCAAATATGTTTATTTTCAAGTGTTTTTATTGAATGGTTCTAGTTGACAAATTCACAAAGAAACCAAGGTAGGAATAAAATGGTCACGGAATCCAAGATTATCCATTCAATTGATCCAAACATCTCAGGAAACGCACACTCCTTTCGCGTTACACACGGATTTTGGCTTTCGACATGATCATGATGATATTAACTGTACACGTTTATATTTGCTTGTATACCCCCTGAGGTAGTAAAAGTATACATTTTCTAAAGGGAAATTGCATGAGAAAACCAATTATGCCATTGGAATTATAGTACGACCAAGGACTAAAATAGTATGATTCAAAATGTTCGGAAAAATATCAGCATTTTTAATTTTTAATTTGAGATCCATATAATTTTTATCATTATTTACTTTACATATTTTAAAATTACCCATCAGATGGTATATAATTGTCAACGGTTACTATACGCAGTGGCGTGCGCAGGATATTGTGACTGGGGGGGGCCCACTTTAAAAAATGAAATTCCCCCGACTCAGATTTTTCTCAAAGGTAGCCCCAATTTTTTTCTCAGTCACCTCGTGTCGTGATTTTCACGTAAGTGGGGTGGGGGGGGGGGGGGGGGGGGGGGGGGGGGGGGGGGGGGGGGGGGGGGGGGGGGGGGGGGGGTTAGGTTCAAAAAATTTCGCACGGCAAAAAAAATTCGCACAGTAAAAAAAATCGCACAGTCACAATATCACAGTCAAAAAGACAGCCAAGTAAACAACTACTATAGGCCTATTGGACAATTATGATCGTTTTAATCTATTTGGATTACACCCCCTCCACACACACAAAAAAATCTAGCGACGGTCCATCCCCCCAACTGGCAGTAGTTTCCCCCGACTGGCTGTAGGTTCCCCCGACTGTAGACCAAACTGGGGGGGCTAGGCCCCCCCCCCCATCCCCCCCTTTGCGCACGCCACTGACTATACGTGGGTATAAGGTAGTGAATACCGGCTAGTGAATATCTCCAATTTTTAGAATTATACCAATGCCATTTTGCAGGCAGATAGCTTGTTATTAGGGCTTTAAAATGATACCAAATTTGTAGAGTTATCTTTTGTGGTTTTAAAAATATTTAAGGAATATGACAGCATGAAACTAAAAAGTGTAACAGCACCAACCTATTGGGAGGCAAGTTCATAACGCGTGACCATATGCATTTCTTTCATCGGCTCATCAGCTCAATATAATCTATTCTCAGATTCTGGCAACTAAAATCTGTGATTCGTTATGTAACCGCTTTTATCAGACTAAAAGAATTACCCAAATTATTATTCTGTTCTTTAGCCGGGGAATGAAAGGATAGGGTCATGTGTTATAAGCTCGCCTCCTTTCGCGTTACACACGTATTTTGGCTTTCGCGACATGATTTTAACTTTACACATTTATATTTGCTTGTATACCCCCCTGAGGTAGTAAAGTATACATTTTCTGAAGGGAAATTGCATGAGAAAACCAAATATGCTATTAAAATTATAGTACGACCAAGAAATAAAATGGTATGATTCAAAATTTTCGGAAAATATCAGAATTTTTAATTTTTAATTTGAGATCCATATCATTTTTATACCTACCCCCTATCATTATTTTGTTTACATATTTGAATTCCTCATGAAATTACCCATCAGACACAATATAAGTGTCAAAGGTTACTACGTCGGTATGGTAATTATACCGGCTAGTAAATATCTCCCATTTTTATTTTATATATTTTTAGAATTTTCAGAAATATTTTTTAAGGATGTACCCTTCCCTGATCTAAACTGCATTTTTTAATTCCTCTAGTTCCAAGCTTTCCAAAAATGTATACTTTTGCTATCCTAGGTTGAAAACTTTTTCTGTTTTCTGAAAACTTTTTTCTGTTAGTCATTTGTATAAATCCGGTGAATTGAGGCTGATTATTCATGTTGACTGTGTAGCGAATAGGAAGAAAGCTGATGATCATTGTCTTATCCATAATTAATTAGTTGTTACAAATAGTTGACAAGTCTGTTGAAACACATACTAAAAGACAGTGGCGTAACCAGCGGGGGGCAGGGGGGGGGGGGGGGGGGGAGCCCCCCCCCCCACTTGGAACCCTTTCCCCCTCCCCCCGCTTGCCCCCCCAAATGAAATCAAGTACGGCTGTAAATGAAATTTACAAAGAAAGTACACACCAAATCCCCCCCAATAATGACATCGTGTCGGTTGAGATTGGCACTGTCGGTTCATTTGACGAAAGGAATCATGGAATTATGATGGTCAAAAGTACACAATATGAAAAATGTTCGCGCGCTGCGCGCGCATATGTCTTCCCAAAATGAAATATTCTTTGGTACAAGCTTGTTTAGAGCCAAAATGTACCTCAATTGTCCAAAAAATAGCTGTAAAGCCGAAAATTTTCGCGCGCTACGCGCGCATCTCTTGACTCACAAAATCTTATGAACCGCCCCCATTTCAAGTCACTGCCCCTTCTTTCCCCCCAAATGAAAAAGTCTAGTTACGCCACTGCAAGTTAAAGACTACTACATCTATATACTAATTTTCGGTCCCTCGCCTGATTAGATAGTTCAATAATAATTTTGCACTCGCGTCCCTCTTCAACTGAAAAAGCGTGGTAATTGCGCCTCTAATAGACGAGCTAATTAGATAGTTCAATACCCGTTTTTTTCCCGTTTTCAGACATGCGCAGAAAGGATCACATGTGAAAATCCAAAATGTTGAATTTATTTTACTCGGGTAGCTACTGTTCGGACACAAATTGTGGTTTTCGGAGTGAGTGATGACATATGGTCTTCACCCAAAATATTTTCTTCAGGGATATAGCTACATTTCTGTATATGCGGCTGTTTGTTATTCTTAAAGATCGCATAGTAACAAGCATTTATACGTCCGACAAATACAAATATTTCACGACATTTTCTAAATGTAAACAAAAACTCTTACACAGATCTTAAAGTGACACTTTCACATTAGTAACATAGATGAATGCGACGTTTGCTAACGATAAAGAAACTGGCAGTACCATGTCAACCGTTTCTATGTTGTGTTGCGCGACCGCGTTTAACATGGCGCACGCGGTTCGGCGCACACGTAATGACGCAGACAAAAAGTGTACGCGTTTGTGGCGCAAACCGTGCACATTGTAACGGAGCAGAGTGAAAGCAGGCAGTCCGTACACTCTTAGAAAAGGGATGCTTCAGGCTTCAGGGGTTCTTGGCTGTCCCGTATGGAACCCATGTTTATATCACCTTAAAAGGTTCCAAAAAGAACCATTTTAAGGTTCAAAATAGGCAAAATATGGGCAAACCTCCTCCTCTCCGCACTTGGAAATAAGGGCACATGGGGCATCTGGATAAACGGAACGTGTTTTTTGTGTGTTACATTATCATGATTATTATAGAGTGTCTGGATTATTAAGGGCATCCGTGGTATCTGGATTACGAGGTTCACTATAAAACGAGTCTCAAATTACCTAGATATACTATGCGCAGGTGGGCCACCTTTGATAACTGGATTTTAAGGGTGTACACTCAGATAGTATCTCGGGAGGCTTTATAGAACACAGCAAACATGACAAAGGGACTACATACTATACGTTAAGGCCCCACATGCCTATTGGAGGAATAATGTATTTAATGTAAATAGGCCAAACAAAACCCGGATGGCATACATTGTGCTCAAGCACAAGTGATCTTGATGATAGACTCCGCCGACCATACTAAACGACCGACTATAAAACTATAACGCTCAGAACGTAGGCCTACTGAATTACCTGGATACAGTATGTGCATATGGGGAGTGGCGACACCAGCACCAAAATGTTAAAGGAGGAACACGGGGTGGCGGGGCAATAAAAGAATCGGGGGAGACATTTAAAATCTAAATTTTAAGTAACTTTCAATTTTGACATTAAAATTCAACTTTTTATTATTTGGGGTACACAAAATAGGTAGAGACATGCGCTGACAGGAGGTAATAACTGGGGGTATTAAAAACACGTTGATGGAGTAGGCCTACTTGGATTAGGAACATGGGTATCTGTATTATTTAAGAGCACATTGGGCCTAGGCTCATGGTGTGTTAAGGGCACCATGTCACTTACATTATATCAAGGGCACTTCCTGAATTATTTAAGGACATACTTTTGATATTTATATAAACATCTATAACGCTTTGACCGCTGCCTATTGTGATATGACTTTTACTGCCCGCTATCTTCGGCACCCGCGTTTAATTTACTTGACTATGATAAAGTAAGGGCACCTGGGTATCTCGAGATAACGGCACACTGCAGTGGGCCTACCTTGATTATGTTGTATCCGGTGCATTATTAAGGGCACCTGGGGTAACTGGATTAGGTGGTAGGGCTTAGGCCTATGTGGTCCCTGGATATAATGGGACAACGGGTACCTGTATTTCAGGTCTCATGGGAGGCCTACATAGGTATCGGGAAACACAAACGTAGGCCTACCTAAATTAAGGCACATGTATACCTGGATTATCAAAAGCACCAGTCCTGCGCTATTCGGATTATTTAGGGCCCCGTCTGGATTATGTATACATGTAGGACATGTTCTTGGTATTATTGTATCACATTTTCTTACGCTTTGTTTACTTATTCCCCGTGAAACCTTCTAGCGGGTCCAGCGCGAAGCGCTGGTGCCCGCTAGTATCCTTTAAAATGGGACCAGAATGGTGTTTGTAACATTAGGGAATGACTAGTTATGGTAAAAAGAACAAAGCATGGGATTATCCCCATTGAGTTTGTACAGGCGGCACCCTTCCGGCGGCACCCCTTCCAGCAACACCCCTGGTTGGTCCCTAAACTTCAAACAGCTGTAGCTCCCCTTCTGTATTAGCTATACCAATGCTATATTGCAGGCAGAACGCTTGTTATAACTTTATCTACCGGGATCAGGGTAATTCTCCCGGGGTTATACTTTCGCCAAAATCGTAAGTGGATGTGCCTGCCGGACTACGAAAATGTGACTTTCACTATACCTATTTTTTTGCCAATTCCCCAATTTTGTTAGAAAAGCACCAAATTTTGCACAACATATTTTTGAGATCCCTGTCTTTATCATTTACTCCTGCTTTTACAGTAGAGCCCAGAGTACTGAGGTTATGGTCGTATGTAGCCAAGATATCATTCTTTCGCATAATATCAATAGGTCTTCAAATGAAAATAGGGCGAACACTCCCCGCTCTCCCCTAATTGCTATGTTGAAAATTAATTACAAATACTACTAATTGGTCATTTGTCATTGAAAAAATTATTGTTTAGCATTACAAAATATTTCTTAAGGGATACTAAAAGATGTTTTGAAGGCTGCGCCCTCAATTAGGATAAAACCGGGATTTCTATACATGTTTACAATTGTACTACACCGCAAAAAGGTTCTATGTACAGGGTGTCTCAAAAAAATTAGGACTCTGTTTCATGACGGTGTAATTATAATCATTGGACCATGACCGATTTAGTTTCAATGTAAAGCCCAATTAAATATTATGATATCCTGAAAATATGAGCTCAATCCGATGAAAAATAAGAAAACTAGCGTACTTTGTGTAAACCATGTCATTTACTGTGGTTTGTGGGAATTCACACAGTAACAGTCGAGTAACATGAAAGTGCTCGACTTGTAACTCAATGAACCATCCACAGTGGGTTCGAGAACTGTTTAACAAAACTTTTTAACAAAACATTTTAACAAAACTTTTTTAATTTGCACAGAATAGGCCTATGCATGCATCTATTTGTTTTGCGGATTTTTTTAGCAAGTATTGATTTGTGCCAGAATTAAATGGATTACCAAACTAAACTTTGCTATTGACTAGATTATTTACTATGGTGACAAATTATAACGTATTGAAACGTAAACCATGTTATTTACTGGTCTGCACATGTAAATCCCATGTACAAACTAGTAAAGGATATGGTTTACGCAAAGTACGCTAGTTTTCTTATTTTGCATCGGATTGATCTTATATTTTCAGGATATCATAATAATTAATTGAGCTTTACATTGAGACTAAATTAGTCACGGTCCAATGATTTTAATAAGAATTACACCGTCATGAAACAGAGTCCTAATTTTTTTGAGACACCCTGTAGTGAGATGGTTCAAGAAAGAACCCTTATTTGGGGGAAATGGGGTTCTTGGTAGACTTATCGCAAATGCTGAAGTTTGCATCGTACATCTTAATAAATGAGTTCGCAATGTAATAATTGTTTTGTAACCATGTTAATAATAAACGGTACTGTGTAAAAAATTACAAATAGTTACTTTCTGCTTTATTTCATTATTGATATGATTATAACCAAGTAGGCCTATAATCAATGACTTAAAACTTTGACTTGCTGACTTTTATTAATTCAACACCATTGATTCTGTATTTTTTAAATAATATAGTCTGATTCACAGTCAGTTTGTTCACCATTTAATAGAACCTTTGGGTTCGGCATTCATGCCAAAACTGAAGAACCTTTTTAGGTTCTTTCAAGAACCCTTTCAGAGGATTCTTGATAGAACCTTATCGGAAAGGTTCTTGATATAGAACCTCAAATGTTCTGCATACAGGACAAACCTGAAGAACCTTTTTAGGTTCTATTTAGAACCCTTTCAGAGGGTTCTTGGAAGAACCGGGTTCTTGGTAGAACCTCAAAGGTTCTGCATACAGGACAAAACTGAAGAACCCTTTTAGGTTCTATTTAGAACCCTTTTAGAGGGTTCTTGAAAGAACCGGGTTCTTGGTAGAACCTCAAAGGTCCTGCATACAGGACAAAGCTGAAGAACCTTTTAGGTTCTATTTATAACCCTTTCAGAGGGTTCTTGAAAGAACCGGGTTCTTGGTAGAACCTCAAAGGTTCTGCGTACCACAAATCGATACTTTTTGAGGTTGTAAACTTTTGCGAAGTTTTAAAATCGGTATGTTATACTGAAACCATAAAATAGTTGGATTTATCATAATACTCTTTATTTTATAGTTTGGAATATGCATGTCAATTTCATATACATTTTCTAATGGATTTTCATACTGAAAATGTGACGGAGATGACTCGAGCGTGTGATCAACCTACACCTAGCACATAAAGTCCCTGCTCAGGTGCTTTGAGGTTGACTAATTCAAAATATATAATCGGTACCAAAAATCTGAGATATACATTAAATGAGCAAATTTCTTCTCCGCAGTTTGATACCTCATTCAACAAAATCGAATGGATACTTTAAAAGTTATGTCGATTTCAATGACCGCGCATTAAACAGAAAAGTGGCACTAGGTATAGGAATCATTGATTTGTGTGTGATAACTAACTGTGCGCTATCTGAACGTGACAGATGAATGGGTCTTTAGTGATAACCGCAATGTGCGGGACAAAGGGTGTATCTGGCTGTGAAGAATACAAGTCTTAGCTGATAAGCTGTGAGTTTTTCAGTGCGTAAATCCATAGACGGGTAAAACATTGATTTTTACCGTCTATGGTAAATCACACACAAATCAATGATTTCCTATACCTAGTGCCACTTTTCTGTTGCATTCGCGCTCATTGAAATCGACATAACTTTAAAAGTATCCATTCGATTTTGTTGAATGAGGTATCAAACTGCGGAGAAGAAATTTGCTCATTTAATGTATATCTCAGATTTTTGGTACCGATTATATATTTTGAATTAGTCAACCTCAAAGGGACTGAGTAGGGACTTTATGTGCTAGGTGTATAAACAAAAAGGGAACAAATCAATTAAATATCCGTAAAGATTGTGTCAAACATGTTTTTAATATAAACTGCTCACAAAAAGTATCGAAACACTTAGAAATGATCCAATACATAACGGCTCGAAAGGGTATGCATTAATCGAAGCAAATAACCAAGTGCATAATTTTGTTCTGCGTATTTTGACACCTCGATCGTTGAGATACGATGTTGCGGGGCGGAGTTATTGTCTTTCAATGATCGTGGGTCCAGTTTCAAAAGTGACACTCATCCCTATTGAAAATCACGAATCTGATCATTCTAAACAGTAATGCAAACCTCTTTCTATAGGATGATTGTCACTTTTGAAACTGGACCCACGACCATTGAAATACAATAACTCCGCTCCGCAACATCGTATCTCATCGATCGAGGTGTCAAAATACGCAGAACAAAATTATGCACTTGGCTATTTGCTTCGATTAATGCATACCCTTTCGAGCCGTTATATATTGGATCATTTCTAAGTGTTTCGATACTTTTTGTGAGCAGTTTATGTTACAGATGTTTATCTTTGTGAAAAAATATTCAAAGCTAGACAAATTTTAAATTTAAAGCCGACTTTCTAGAAACTTGAAATGTAACATTTACCGAAGAATGACCCTTATAATGTACTACATTATATACAAATGCTTTTCCCCTAACTGTACGGCTTTTCAAGAAGCACGGCGCGGAGGAGTGAAAATAAACTGTCCTGCTAGCAGGACAGTTTATTTTTCACCCTAAATTCACTCTAAAACCATGATTTTGAAGTTATTTGGAATCGTATCTGTAACTCAGAATATATTTATGATTTATGATCAGAAATGTGAATCTGCAAGAAAATCTAATTTCTAAAAAAATGAATAGAGGGCGCCCCTGACGAACCGTCCATGACACTTTTTGACGAATTAATATTCTCTGTGAATTGGCGGCCGGTGGTAACCACCTTTGGCAGTAATTAACTGCATGTTGACCTATAACGTCTAAAATGGAACATATCTTGCGCCAAACGTTTTACAGAAATAATGAGAAAAATATGGATTTCTTCTGATATCAAGATTATGTTGATGGGGAAAAATGCTAAAGTGTTTGGAAAATCAACCTTTAAAGAGGTCGATTACATTACAATGGGCAGTTTAAGATTGTCTCCAATTGTGCCTAAATAACGAAATAATGAACGCCTATAACTAACACTGTAACAGTCTCAGTGGAGCATTAGATGGCTCATTCTGGTCTTTATAAGTTTATATTCCACCGTAACTAGAACGGATTTTATTTTATTTTTCTCGAATAGATTGAGAAAGCATGGATTCCAACAAGACAAACGGTCATCAAGATGCCGCTGACGACAAAAAGCCGACTATTCGCGTTATGCTGTGGTCAGTTCAGCGTACACTCTCCACAGTTCTAGAAAAATGTATGAGTTACGTTCCCAAAACCCAGATCATCCATGAGCCGTACGGATGCGCCTGCTCCTTAGGGCCAGAAAAGGTCCGCATAGCAGGAAAGACTGCGGAAGATGACAAAGTATTTGAAGACGCCATTGACGCCATTGCCGCCATGCCAGGCATACCTGAGTTTCCAATGGCCTTCGACTGCCACCAATGCACGTATAAATTCGTGAAGAGCGAGCTCGAAGCGGACTATCCGGACAAGCAGCTGGTGTTCTGCAAAGATATGGCGCATGGTATCTATGAAAAATATGACATGCTACCGAAGGGTTATCGGCACACCTTTTTGATTCGCAATCCGATTCGCACCTTCCCATCTCAGAGAAAACAGGTGGCAACGCAGGCGATGTGGGTACCGGAACTACTCACCAACTTTCGACTTTGTGATCTTCCACCGCCATTTATGGCCAAGAAGAAAGGATTCCAAGAGCAGTACGAGTTGATGAAGCATCTTCAAGAAAATGGCGACGAGCTCGATCCGATCATCATCGACGCAGACGATCTTTTGACGAATCCGGCGTCCATTTTGCGCCAATATTGCACCCAGCTCGGCATCCCTTTCACGGAAGAGCTACTGCAATGGCCGGCTGATAAATTTGCCATGATGTCGTGGAAAGGTGCGCGCCAATTTATGATCGGGAACTTCCTTCAAGAGAGCGGAGGATTTCACGATGCGGCGTTGAGTAGCACGGAATTCCATCCGCTGAACGAAATGCCAAGCCGAAAAGATCTGGCCGAAGATGTTCTAGTGTGTGTTGATGACAGCATGCCGTTCTATGAGAAAATGCATGCATTGAGAATTAAGCCAGAATAAGTTTTCTAGAATTTTCGTAAAACTGATTGACTAGTACTTATCACATTTAAAGGTAGATGTTCCGATTTTCAACTTGAAGTTTTCTATTCTACATGAAAGGTCATCCTTAAAAACGTCGTGTCCCAAAATTTGAGATGCATAGCTATTATGGTTCTTATTTTAGACGCACAAGATGCTGTGAACTGTACCCATTGAGTAGTACACAAACTATATCGGTGGTAACCACCATTCGCGGTAATTCAATGCTATTTCGTCGATTTCTCTGTCATTATACCGAATTAGGCCGTCAAATTTCAGTACATGATGAGAAAAATACGAGCTTTCATATGATATGAAAATCGCCGTATGTTTGAAATAATTCTGTGTTACGAAAATGTGATCGGGTCATCTACCTTTAATCCAGAAATATCACAACGTTTTTTAAGTGATGCTCGATTAACGTTTGAATGCATATCAATATTATCAACCTTCATAATAAAAAGTAAGCCCCCCCCCCCCTAAAATTAGATCGCGTTTGTTAGCATAACCCCACACACAATTAGACGTTTTGAGAGATTGAAACACGTATGAGAAGGAAAAGCTCGGCTACCCATAGTCGACTTTGTATACCTTGTATAATTTCACTGTCACACAATTGAACAACACCCTCTGATACTTCCCATCCGAGAACCGACCAAATACAAGTATTGGTCGGTTCTTGGATGGGAGCGGTTTTCGCAAGGCGAAGTATCAGAGAGTGATGTTCGATTGTTGTGTTACAGTGAAATACACGGTTATACGAAGCAGATAGGGGTACCCATGGAAAGTGTCCCCTTTCAATATCATTATCACTTTTCCCAAAATAGTCACATTTTCTCAAAATTATGTTTTCAGAAAAAGTTGCACTTTTTTAAGATCCTGTACGAGTTTGTTTGTATGACTCCACCACACACAATCTGGCGTTTGCTTATGAATAGGGAAAACGCTTGGCTAAACTTACACAAGTTCCCCCTTTTCAATACCATGTTTACTTTTCCCAAAACAGACACATTTCCCCAAAATTGTGTTTTCCAAAAAGTGTCACTTTTCAACGATGCAGGGAAGTTATTGACGTGAATGGTGGACACTATGGCTAGTCATGCATGAAAAAAAAATTCAATCAAAAAAAAAAGCAATCAATTTTTGTAACTTTCTTGTATAGGATCTTTAAAAATGCCACTTTTTCCTGAAAACATCATTTTGGGGAAATGTGACTGTTTTGGAAAAGTAAACAAGATTTTGAAGAGGGGACACTTTTTATGGGTAACAATGCGTTTTCCCTTTTCATAAACGGTTAAATTTCTCAAAACGTCTTATTGTGTGTGTAGTTATGACAACAAACGTTATTTAATTTAGGGGGGGGGGCTTATTTTGTTGAACCCTTTATAAAGTCTTTACTAATTTTAAATAATTGAGACTCATTTTAGGTCGTTTCTATTATAATAGCTGCCAGTTGTTTAATATGGTGTTGGGTATGTGCTGTGTGCTGAGCAATTGGTATAAACTAAAATGTAACTTGGAGTAGCTATTGCAGATATGGTCTTTTTGTTGAGATATCTGTATAGCTACCATATGTTATACACTTCTGGTGCTATAGGGTGCACCTTTGGGAACTTCTAATCTTACACATGAAAGCCATTGTATATAGATGGGGTGACAGGTGACGTCACACCGGGAATTTGGCCAGCAGTTACCATTGTTCTTTGCCCGGCGGTTTGCGTGCGCATCCTGTTTTGTTTAGGACCCGCGCTTTTAAAACTCGCGCCAAAGCATTATAATGGGCAATAAGGCATAGCGGACAGCAGGGCTGTCAACTTTTGAGATTTGCTGGGAGGGAGAGATGTTAGGTAGGGATGAGGTTTTCCTCAAATCCGCACGAAAATTGCATGGTCAAAATCGCAAATGTACCGACAGAAGCTAGTATAAAGGTGTTGATACACACTTTAATTGAGGTAATTTTGTTGATGCGGGAGATTTTATATGCTATGCGGGAGTGCGGGTGAAAGAGTGTCTATGCGGGAGACTCCCGCCTAATGCGGGAGAGTTGACAGCCCTGGCGGACAGTGTTATGGCCATGTGCTGTTCACTCAAGCATGTATCGACAGTCCAGTCCCTTCGACCGTTGCGTTTGTTGATAAACATTGCTGTCACCCCATCTATAGATAGGGCCAATAAATATGTCAATGTTTTACGTTTTTAATATGGAATTATATTTTAGATTATTAACAATCCAAGTTTTGTTTATAAATTCTTTATGCATATGTTGTAATTACTATTTTTATTGTATATCAGGATATATATTTACCTGGTGTAGGACAATTTCCATGCTATTAACTGCAAAATAAAGTTAATATTTTACAGTATTATGTATTATGCTTTAATTGTTACATCTCATTTTGTGTTTAGTGCCCTTAGTTGCCTAATTTTTTGTTTCGTAGGTTTGCTAGGACCTGAGGACTATCCGACAAGATCTAATAAAGTGGTGCACATGTTAAGTATGACTAATAGCACGATGCAGCGCAGCTGCCGAGTGCTATAAGGAATTAATAGCACTCATCGACACCCCTGCAACTCTGACACTTCAATACAATATACACACCACTTTCACAGTAGGAAACCTCTAACCAACACTGATAAAGATAAATCTGATAAAGATAAATAATCATCTACTCAACACACACACCAAGTTGGGTAAGAATTACAGAGCTGTAATTAGTATGACTTATACTTTATAGCACGAGGCAGCGTAGCTGCCGAGTGCTATAAGGAATTAATAGCACTCATCGACAGTGACCATTTTAGTGGTGATTTATATGGCAGAGCTCTACCCTACACACCAGATACACACCACTTTCACAGTAGGACACCTCTCACTCACCCAGACTTAGACAATCATTTACTATTAAACACACACACACCAAGTTGGGTAATAATTACAGTGCTGTAATTAATCAGGTTATTTACGATGTCAAATTTACAGCATTCTGAAGCTGTACAATAAGTGAAATTTGTGGAATTCTGGATTGGCTGTGTATGTGCTAATTAATCAGGTTATTTATGATGTCAAATTTACAACACTCTGAAGCTGTACTGTAAGTGAAATTTGTGGAATTCTGAACTGGCTGTGTATGTGCTATTATACTAATTATAATCAATATAATAATACATTTTGTGTTTCACATAAATTGTGTGTTTTACCGTGTTTGAAATGTTGACGACGCGACGGTGGTCATGTGCAGGAATGGCCGCACATTTTCAATCCCCGTTGGTTTGTAAGAATGGATTTGGGTTATTTGATCCCAGAAAATTCATCACGTGTTGGAACGAAATAACTATTTCATCCTAACATGCCTAAAACCGCTTGAATTGTAAAATCAACTCAAATGAAAGTATCAGTATTTTAATGTTATCCGTTATTAATTCGTCGCATTTGGTTGATTATGTAACCTCGTACATACGCATAATTCATTTGTGAACAGCCAGCAGGGAGGTCACGCTGCGTGTCAGATTTTGATATACGCAAGAAAACAATGGAGTCTCAGTGACTGCAATATTTGCTAGAAATAGCTTCGGAAAATGGTCTATTTGGGCATCTCAAATACTGAGAAACGTATTAAAAATCATGTAGAATTTTAGAGGGGGTCATTAACACCTGCAGAACGGTAAAATGTATAGTATTAAACACGTTTTGTGACCAAATTTATGTCGTAAAATGTTGGAAAATTCACGTTTTGAAAATCTGTGGTCTTCGAAATTACAGCAATCCTAATAACTCATTCTAAACCTCACCAAATCATGAAATGAAAACGCAAACTTCCTAGCTTCATACAACGGAATGAGATCCGCCATAGAGATTACATGGTGAAAATCGTAGAGATTTGCACTGCAGTCCTCTGTGTAGGGAGTGTTGACAAAAGCAAGGTCGTTTGACTATTGTGTTTGTGCATGTTTGTGACGACTGACCCCGTTTAACAATCTTCATAGCTTTCATGCAGGGCTTGGGTGACCTAACTATTGACTGCGCATGTCCGGATCGTCTGGTTGATAACAGTTCCAGTTTTTCAGTTTCAGTTTCAGTTTTATTTACCAAATACATGCACAATAATGTTAAGTAAATACATTGGTGGGCTGGCCAAATCAGAGCAGAGCTCGCAAATATATTTGGCCACCCTTTAATAAATACATATACATGTTGTCAGAGGTATGGACATTACTGTATACTGATGTCATTACACATTACGAAATGAAAATATTATTATAATATTATTACATACGGAGATTTATAACATTGATAATAGGAGATAAATCAAAACCAAACAAATAACAGTGTGGCAATGAAATATAAAATGAATTGAATTGAATTCGCTGGCGATGTGATTGCATGGCGATGTGATTGCATGGCAATTTAGTACCACGCGCCATAATGATGCTACAAAAGACGATAGGATAGCGATCAGGTCGAATGTTCTGGACTGAAGTGTGTCCATTTATAATAATAATAGGATTATACACATACACATCGCCAGGGAATTACCGGGGGAATTACTGCAAGACATTGAAAATGGTGGTTGATACCAGTCAGTGTGCCACGTATCAGCTTGCCGATCGGAAGCCAACGGGAGTGCACCATTTTGAATTATTTTTAACAGTCATCGCACAGTTAACGATGAAAATTCTTCTAATATGATGAATTTGTCAAACTGATAAGATTAACATTCGCGATAATACGTGTTATTCCAATACGAGTTCAAAATTTAGCAGTCTGAAATTTCGGTTTCACGAGAACAGCGCCACCAAACCTATGCTGACCAAAAATGATGTTAAACCTGGTTAAACGCGTTAAACGCCGGTCCCGGACGCATTCCGGACGATTACCCTAATGTATGTAAATATGCAAAAGGGACCGTTTTCGATACGTACGTCAGTATAGGACTTTCCCGGGGGGGGGGGGGGGGCACTCAACCTTTTTTGGGGTAGGGGTGTGCCGCACAGGGTCTCAAAAGGGGGCTACAGAACTGAACTGAATGGATTTTATGAAGAAAAATAGGGTCTTAGGAACTGATTTTTTCAAAAAAGTAGGTCTTGAGAACTGGCCTATAGTTCAATTTTGATTACCAAGAACGCAAATTTTAGATTTATTTTGGTTTTAGAACGTAACATTTTCGAATGGGGCTTTGGAACGCAAAATTTCGAGATTTTTTGAATTTTCAAAAAAAAAGGGGTCTTAAGGGGGGTGTGGACTCTCAGGTACAGTCTCCGTAAAACTGCCGTAACTTCTTCAATATTCATTTAATCTTTATAAATGTATACAGTTTTTTGCAGAAAAGGGTTCAATGAATCCAACCATGATAATGAAATTGACCATTTTGGAAAAAAATTATAAAAAACACGTTTTTTGACGGTATATCACGGTAAAAAAAACCACTTTGCCACCTACTCTTCAATGCCTGTGGTGAAACCATCATGCGACAAGTAGAAGACAGGCTGGAAGACAGACCTGGCTGCACCATTGGCGGAAGGGCAATTTGGAATCTCCGCTTTGCTGATGACAATACACTTCTATGAACTGGAAAAGCAAGCACAAGATCTAGAGAGATGCAGTCTCCAATTCGGCCTGCGTAACATACACCCAGCCAAGACTCATGTCATGATACTAGGTAACAAGTAGCCTATACTCCTAAACAGAGATGAAGTTCAGCAGGTGGATCGGTTCCAATACCTTGGCTCAATGGTCGGGATAGATGGAGACTCCGCACCAGAAATACGAGTCAGACTGACAGTTGCCAGAGGCATCACTAGCCAACTGAATAAAATATGGAAGGCTAAGCAAATAAGCTTGACACTCAAGAAGCAATCAGGTCACTTGTATGGAGTACAGCGCTCTATGGCTCTGAAAGTTGGACCCTCAAGAAGTCAAACTCATGGAAGCAAATAGGGGTGAAAGAAGAAGAGGACTGCTAGCCCAACTAAGGTAAAGGAAGCTTGCAAAGTATGGTCACTGGAAGTGACGTGCGGTTAGCATAGTAATGACTACCATAGGAGAAGTAGAAGGGAAGGCTCTACCATCAGGACGCAGAAAAACTGCTAGTGGCGTAACTAGACTTTTTCATTTGGGGGGGCAAGAAGGGGCAGAGACTTGAAATGGGGGGGCTCCTAAGAATTTTTGAGTCATGAGATGCGCGCGTAGCGCGCGAAAATTTTCGACTTTACAGCTATTTTTTGGACGATTGAGCTACATTTTGGCTCTAAACAAGCTTGTACCAAAGAATATTTAATTTTTGGAAGACATATGAACCGACAGTGCCAATCTCAACCGACACGATGTCATTATTGGGGGGATTTAGTGTGTACTTTGTTTGTAAATTTCATTTACAGCCGTACTTGATTTCATTTGGGGGGGGCAAGCGGGGGGGGGCAAGGGTTCCAAGTGGGGGGGGGGGCTCCCGCCCCCCCCCCCCCCCCCCCCCCCCCCCCTGCTGGTTACGCCACTGTGAACAGACAACATCAGAGAGTGACGGACGGTGGAACGGTAGCAGCAAGAGAGAAAGCACGCAAGAGAATGTCGACGGTTCTCTGAAGGACTATGGCTAAACAGTAGCAGTACACCTAACTATTTTCGCGCTCAACTTTGATCGAGGCGCGAGACATTTAGTGGTGCGCTGTACAGTGCTCGTCTTACTTTATATGAGGCAAAGGTTCCAGTAGTTCTGACTTTTTAGCCAATATTCATGCGTTAGCTTTCAGTACGTGCGATGTGTATATATGAAGAGGTATTTTGCAAAAGGGCTATGGTGCATTTTTTCAAAAAATGAGTTTGATATAGAAATGTATAGGGAAAAATCATATGTTTCAAGGAAACAAAGTCATTTTTTTCAAAAAGACCTACATCTCATTGTAAACAGCCATTGAAATTGTTGTTTTGTTGCAAAAGGGCCTGTATCCAGAATTAAATCGGGATACAAGCCCTTTTGCAACAAAACAACAACTTCAATGGCTGTTTACAATGAGATGTAGGTATTTTTGAAAAAAATGACTTTATTTCCTTGAAACATATGATTGTGACCTATACATTTCAATATCAAACTTATTTATTTGAAATGATTAAAATAAATGATTTTTTGTGTGTGGTATTTTTTCTTTATGTACAAACAGATGGAGTTTTGTTGCAAAAGGGCCTACATCCAAATTTTCCAAAAATGTAAACATGATTTAAAAAAAAATTAAAACTAGCACATTTAAAATTTATTTCAATTTCAATTAGTATGTAGTGTACCTCTTTCAAAATCCATTCAGTTTTTCAATTGCTCAACTTGAATATTTAGAAACAGTTTTTTGACTTTTTCTCAATAAGAGCCAAAGTGGATGTAGGCCCTTTTGCAAAATACCTCTTCATATTTCAAATAAAAAATGCGTTCCAAAATTGTTTGTCAAATAAATGTCACCACTAGTTCATTATTTGTGAGGCGATAGTCGCTTCAATGCAAAGGCGGCTATTGGGGTCAATACGTCTAGTATCAGGACGAAGGTCTAGAATTGGGACAAGGTGTAGGCCTATTCTTCGTTTACGCAAAAGACAAACATGTATTATCACAAAGGAACGTTTAGAATCGGAACGAAGGTCACAGAAAATAAGGTATCATTGGAAAGCACAACACCATTGCTTAATGTCACAAACATACTAATTATACTTGTACAGGGTGTCCCTTAACAAAATTGTGCACATGTTTGCGCAACTTGTTGACCATGAAGTCCTAAGGTTTGGTGTGATACACACGGAAAGGGAAAACACTCAGCTTTCAGATGCCGTTTATTTTATCTGATTTGGATTTGTCAATCCGGAGATATGGCCAATTAACTAGAGCTACCCATAATCGATGTTGTGCCACTTTACAGTTTCAAAGGTTTACTCCTTTGAACGATTGCCCTTCACCAGTGTTATGCAAAATAACATTTTTGTATTGAGATTGAATAGGTTTAAATAATAGAATGAGTGCCTGTGTATCCAAGCAGAACTGTATATAAAGATGTTTGTTACATGATTCGAACCAGTCCTTTTGACGAGGTTTCACAAAATGTTTATTGGGCCTACATTTTCAAAACAAGACAGACGTCCATATGGCTGGGTGCGGCCTCAATTTTCAATAGACATGATTGATAAAAGAGGGTGTTCATGGTCTTAAAACATCACGAACGGTGAAATCCAGCAGAAGAGTCACCAGACAGTTTGCCATTCAACACTCACGTACCATGCATCTAGGAATACACCTATATACAAAGGAGTATTGGAAATGCTTGGTAGATGGTATGGTACAAGCACCAATATCATGAATATGAATAAAGAACATTCTGGAAGATATGAAAAGTGGCAGGACACAGTAACACATTTTAATGTTAAAATAACATTAAAATAACGTGCGGCGTGCAGTTCAGAGGGATCCCAGAATAACTGCTCGTAGAAATCCCTTACCACATATTCCAAGGACATCATTTTTGTTCCTCAGCCTCTTTTAAACAATTCTGGTCAAATGCCCACCTCAATGTTTCAAGACGATTGATGCCCATGGATAGACCAATGTTAGTATCGTCTTGACGCCCATTAAGCATTTATTCTGTAAAAGTGGCACAACGTCGATTATGGGTAGCTCTAGTTAATTGTCCATATCTCCGGATTGACAAATCCAAATCAGACAATATAAACGGCATCTGAAAGCTGAGTATTTTCCCTTTCTGTGTGTATAAACATATTACACCAAACCTTAGGACTTCATGGTCAACAAGTTGCGCAAACATGTGCACAATTTTTTTAGGGACACCCTGTAGGTACACCACTTGCTTAAAATAACCTATTGTTTAAGGTAGATGAATTTAAATACTTGGGCGTAAAATTAGATAGCAATTTGTCTTGGTCAGCTCATGTTGATTATATGTGTAAGAATGTCTCTAAAAGAACAGGTATTATCAAACGTATGAAACATTTTCTTCCAAATCAAACTATTGTAATGTTATCAAATGCTCTTGTTATTCCTCACTTTGATTATGGAAGCACAGTTTGGTCAAACTTTTCTGCCGAATGTCATAGAAAATTACAGGTTCTTCATAATAATTTAGCCAGGATAATACTTTCAGCTGATATAAGAACACCAACAAATGATTTAATGGATGCACTTCAATGGGTTAAACTTGATAAAAGATGGCATAATCACCTTTTACTAATTGTGTATAAATGTTTAAGAAATATAAGTCCATCATACTTATCGATGCAGTTTGAATTTGTTCATAATAACCATTGTCATGTAACAAGAAATCACACAAGTAATACTTTGGTTGTACCGAAATTTAAGTCTAACTCAGGTATGCGAACGTTTCATGTTAGGGCAGCATATGCCTGGAACAACTTGCCATCAACAATCAGAACCGAACTTGAGAATATGTCAGTGCAACAATTTAAAACAAAGATACATGGAATTTAAATTTTGTGTTCTAAAGTATATTACAATTCTGCATTTCCTTGCTGAATTTATCTGATGGTTCTGTATATATTTATGTAAATAGTTGTTATATTCCATGTATATATATATTGTAAATAATTATGTATTTTTCTCTGTGAAATGAGGGCCTGCTTGGAAAGCAGTGCTTGACACTGAAGCTGTTTACCCTCAATAAAGAAAGATTAAATAATAATAATAATAATAAGGATTGGGTTTTTTCTGGGACTTCTGTATTATATAGGTATAGCACCCAAAAAATTCAAATGCACTGCAAGTGTACAAAATTAGTCTCACGTTGTAGATAATTGCAAAAGTAGAAATTTGGTAAAAAAGGTTGTACGGTTCTCAAGATGTTGTCCATTGATTATTGGAAAATATGACCGGAAATCTGCCAGACAGCGCCATTTATGGTCAAAACTGACATTTTAGCAAGTTTACACCCTTCTAATTATAAAACTATGTACATACAGTAGCTACAAAACACAGATGCAAGATACTGGCCATAGGTTTATCCATTTCTATTAAAATCAGACATGATATTTATTTCATATTTGCACAGCAGACTCCAGAATATGCCATTTTATTCAAAATTCATAATCGCAACTCTGAAAATCGTCAAAAAATGACGAAGTCCAGCTAATTAATATGCGTAACGTGAATATCTGAAGTTCTACAAGCAGTAGAGAGATGAGCTTTGGTATACTGTTTACCTGTGACAAGACGTATATTAGAATGTAAAATGTAGTTAATTATTTCATTAAATATGCAAATGAGCTCATTATGTATTCAAATTTTGCATATATGCAAATTATGTCAGTTTGACTCGCATTTTGTTTACATGAGTTTATTCCTGAACATATTCTCTAGCCATTTCCAGTATGTTGCTATCGATCAGTGCAATTGCTGTGGAGAGGTCTGCAGTAAGCTACCATTACTAGCTTATTTTTTGTGTTTTGGGGTCTTTTTCTGGTGTGATGCATTCAATGGATATACAAAATAAGCATATCAGCCAAAAGTAGAGAGTTTTTACTAGCATCTGGTACCTTCTACCTTTCAAATTGGGCCTTCAAATTTTCAAATCAGGCAATTATATCAAAATTTAGAGCAAATTCCCAAACATTATGTATTTACTAGCCACAACTCAGCCGAATAACATTCGATTGATATGTATGACGCGGGGTCATGTACAGAGAGCTAGAGGTCATAGCTACGATATATAGCAAGCTCAGTGCCAAATAAGGAGTGCATCATAACAGAATGGTCAATTATTGGTATGGGTGTTTTTCAATGCTGAGCTGCATTGCTTAGTGTGGGCTGTCAATGGGACCCAAGTGTGTGACTTTCAGGCAAGGCATAAAAAGTACTTGCAAAGATTTTTTTTTAAATACTTCCAGGTGTAGAATAATCACCAAACTTCAGATTCAGATAGAGAAGAGATCAATCTAAAAAATGGTGAAGAGTGTATATTTATAAATTATTAAGTTTTTTCAAACCAGTCCATTAAGTTTTGCCTGAAAACAAGTAAATGCACCTGAGTGTGCACACACTCTGTGTGGCAGACCCTAGTGTAGCGAATGTGCTATATTATCATAATATAAAGGTTGTCAAATTTATGAACCCAGATCGGTTTATTTTCCCGGGAATCTCGTGCAGGATCAGGGAGTGTTGGCAACTCCATTAATATTGTGAATCTGAAGTTTGTTCAAAATGATGTCCTAATCCTTTTGTTTTGCTTACTGTCGTTAGGTTTCTTCCTTATACCACATCCTGCCTTTGATAAAGATTCTGCTAGGATCAAAAGCTCGGGCCCCTTACAATTTGATATTTTAAATACAGATTAGTGTTAAGAATAAGCATTTTCCAATAGCTCTTTTTAAACTTTAAAAAATAATTTACAATCACACATTTTATTTCTTAAGAAATGTTTTATTTGCTTTTTCAAAAACAGTATGATACATTCATGACACGTAAACACAGTACAGTATAGGAGAATGGTCACTTTCTTGCTATCACTGGTTGATATCGGGGGAATTACTCAAAGTTATGGGGAAATGTGTACAGTAGAAATGTGGGGGATTTGTTGAACTGACACCGTTACATAAAAAGGAGCCTCTTATGTAGCAAAGCATGATGCTATATATCCAAGGCCTCAACATACTCCACAACGTTTGACCGCTGAATGGAAGCATAATAAGCCACCGCTAGGCGTGTCATAATGGCTCCGACCTATGTATTTCTAGGCCGTAATGATACGGGAACAAGCATATTGCATCATAAGCACTTGCGTACGAGGGAGCGGGAACTGAAAGAGTAGGAGCTTTGTTGAGTATGTTTCATTGGAAATCTTTTCACATACAGTTTGTAATGTTATGGTATCTGAGTGCATGATACATGATATACAGGTGATCTGTGATCAAGATGGCAATATTTCTTTTTCTCTTGTGTCACCTCAAATTGGGAGGTGCCGTAAGTGCACAGTATTCCAGCGTAATGATTGCACTGGTGCAAATGCCATTGGCGTCAACTAACCCGAGGCGACACATGAGTATATTGTTGTCCTGTACATTTAATAATTGGTTATTACATATGGGACTGTTTTGTAGGTACTACAGAGGGAGCTCCTCACAAGTTACAAGAATAGAAAATATATTCATTATTTATTTACCATATATCATAATTATTCAGATGTACAGTCATATTGATTATAGTATTACTCCGTATATACTTTATACATACAAACTATTGCTACATCACAACGTTAGTACATGCTGTCATACTGAAACAAATATACCTATTCTGGACAAAAAGACTATTCCAAGTAAACACCCGTTGTATTGCCTGTAGAATTTGGTAAGATAATATATATCTGGATCAATCGAATTAGAAATATATGGTTTCGGTTTAGGGCTGATACCATTAGCTATGTACTGATTATATCAGACATACATACATGTACATACACATGAATTGCATACGATATAGAAAACATGAATCAATGTGATCAAAAACCGTTGACACATCCAATATGCTTGAATGAAATATAGACATAACAATATACAATATCAAAAAAATGCTTTCAATAAATAATGAGGAAAACAGTAATCTACAACTTTGGGAAAAACAAAGTAAATATTGGAACAAGTCTTGTCCAACTTTCACATGGTTTTTGTGAAGTGACAGCACGAGAATTGGTTCTTACCAAGATCTTGTTACCTGTATTTCACTTTATTTCTCCCAAGTTGCTGAACCTTGCATTTCAATATTAGTAAACCAAACCAGCACCAGAGCAAAGGAAATAAATAAAAAAATTATAAAGAAAACTATTTCAAGAGTAAATACCTTGTTTCGCAATAATAGCTACCAGCGTACAAATTATTTGCAACAAAAACTTATTTAGCAAAACTTAACAATTAACCGGCAGTGTTGCCCAAAGATTTCAAGCACATGCCCAATCATTGGAAATGTCATGACATTGATAATATTCAAGCACGAGACAAAAACAGGGTATACTATCATAAGGCACGAAGGGTGGTTTACAAAATCCACAGATTATCGGTTACAAAAAAAAATTAAAGTGCCTGTTAAATGGATTTACATCCAAACATTTCTCAATGAATCCGACGATCAAATCAAACCCGTAATGGGATGAATACAGATTTGCTCAGCAAACTATGCACTTTCCTGTAAGTCTATTTATAGGATTAGTGCATAAAGGCTCCATCTGCAATAGCAGCCAGATGTTATCATACATGGTAATTTATGGCCGACCCCTTGATATCAGCTTAAGTAACAAATAGCAGGACATTTTCACACTTGCGTCTCAGTTATGTAAAAAGGCAATATCCGCAATAGCTGCCACATGTTATATATTAAGGATGCTTTAAGGATATCGGAATCCCACAAATGGCAGCCATTGCAGATAGGACTTATTTGCACTAATCCCTGAAAAAGCACATGAAATTGGGCAAAAACAGGCCAAAAACAGGCTGAAATTAAATAAAACTGTGTAAATGTTGACTAAAAAAAAGCGGGGGGGGGGGGGGGGGGCGGTCAGGTCACCCACCTTTAATTCAAGGTTGAATGAATGCTTGAATTCATGGTATAGAAAGAATACTTGAATAGTGAATGTAACTCTACGGTTTAAAACACATAACAGTGAATATGTTGGATGCCAATCCCCACCCCCTCCCAGTAACATTGATTGGTGGTTTATTTCTTCTTCATTTCAGGGTAGCTGGCTGAGCTTGCAATACCACACTGGTTGTTGTTGTTACGAGACATCATAATATAACCTTCCGTTCCCCACACTGTATTCCAACTGAAAATTAAAAAATGATAAATAGAAAGTGTTACTAAACATATAAGGCCAAATTAAATTAATTGTTTGTCTCAAAGCTCCCGCGCGCGTTAGTTTATTGATGCGCATTAGAAAAACAAAAATCTGAAAAAATCTTTTTCTTCTTTTTTTTTCAAAAAAAAAAAAATCCAAAAATTTCACAGATTTTTCAGATTTTCATTGATCACATCATCTTAGATACAAAAGTTCACTTTTACAAGGATTTCAATATTTTATATTGAAGAAAAAAAAAATTGGAAAAAAACCGCATTCCGCATTAGTTTTACAACAGGAGAGGAGCTTTGAGACAAACAATTAATTATCCTAAAACCAGAGCATACATATGTTATTCAATAAGTTCTCAGCCTAAGGAAGAAGATCAAGTTCAAAGTTCACGACTGATACTATGTGATTTTAACTTGAATGATTACATAGAAAATTTGCAGGTATTATCTTTTCTACGCTTCTGTTACAGCTACATCAGTCTCCATAGGTTACTGAAAAGTGTGAATTCGTAAGAAAATTAAGCTAAATTAAAAAATCGGACTTTGTCCAGACATCTGCTTTCTCCAGTGATTCCCCCACCTAGGGCGAGACCTGGGTCGACCAGACCAGAGGTGGAAAACAATTGGAGCAGTTATACATACTCTATCGTTGGAAGTGAAGAAACCAGATACAAGTCACGAATTGCTAGAGAAGCAGATGCCTTGATGGTAGCTAACTTTATCATTTGTTTCATTTGGTTCACTGCACATTTTGTAAGTCAGGACTGTATACTCTATACCTTAGGCTGAGAACTTATTGCATGGCCTTTATATAACTCAATGTCAATTATCGGTATTCGCAATACGATGCGTTGCCACTGGTTGCTTGGAAGAGGCAAAAATATGCAACGCACGCACCATGGTTAATAAACTGCTCGAAAAAGTTTGGAAATTTTTCAATCACAATTTGTTCAAATATCGCGGGATTTAAGTTTAAGTTTTATATATTAAGCACAAAATAGTGTTGATTTTAGCACTTTCAGATTGCAACCTCCCCATGTTCTCAAGCATGTGGCTGAGCACTAGAACAAGGGATTGCTTCAAATTGGATACCATTGTAAAGATGAACACATCAACTTTTACATTATATGTTACTAAAAATGAACATAACCCGAGATATTTGAACAAATTGTGATTGAAAAAAATGTCCAAACTTTTTTTGAGCAGTTTAGTTGACATCCAAAGCCCGTGGAATACAATACAACACAACCCAACATGTTGTTGTGTGTTTAAATGTCAATATACTGGTTTCACACATGAATGCACACCCCAATAATTTACAATTATAGCTAGAACGGAACTTGTGGTCGACTCTAAAGGTCAAAAATTGAACTGACAAGAACAACCATTAGGGGCCGCATCATATATTGCGAATCTCAAGAATTGAACATATGTGATGCGATCTGTGAAAACCCGTTGGATGTCGCAAAATGTGAACTAGGGATTATGGGTAAAATAAAAAAAATTAAAAATAAGATTTTATTTTAAAGAAAATTAGTTTCCAATACTTTGTGTTATCATCTTTGAAGAAATTTCACCTTCAAAAACTTACTTAAGTCACTTTTATTATTAACCTTCTAATGTTATTATATTGAATTATGTATCTGTTTTGGCCTGTTTTCATGATTTCTTGTTTTGTAGCTTTTGATGACATCACAATCATCATTCACTCATAACTTTTTTGTCGTGATCGTAGAAAGATGATCGAAACAGTTCTGTAATCAGCACAGTTTTAGCTTTCTTGTGATGTACATATCTCCAATATGAAAAATGCCATCACATATCGTAACATGGTAAACATTATTCAAATGTGATCAAAGATGAATGGCATCCCTGGCACAGCAATGCTGCAAACATAACCAGAATACATGCCAATGTCATGTTCCAACTACCACTCAGAAACATGTTCTCTGAAGTTTTGTGAAGAATTTATTTCTGATCTTTAAATGTTTATCATTTTGATAAGAGCTGAAGATTAAATCATCGTAAACAATGAAGTAGGCAACATTCGTCACCACCGAAGTAGGCAACATTTTTTTGAGCTTTTTAATTTATTTTTGCCAGCACTGCAAAAAGAATCATTTCATTTAGGCTTTATTAGGCTTTAAAAAGGGAAAAACCATGTTTACGCAAGGTTGGTTTTATCAACTCATTTGTCAAAAAATTAGGAAAAATAACGATTCTTGGTAGACATGGGCATTTTATTAATGGCAAATCCCTATATCATTTCCAAAAAAGTATCTGATTATTGGGAGGAGGAGGTGGGGGGTCGAAGGTTACACTAACCTGTTCTTGACAAGCCAGTAATCCAAGCCAGTAGCTGCATCTGTTCCGTAGCCTACAGCGAGAACACCGTGGTCAAGTTGTGTAGAACTGCACTCTGGTTCATTATAGACTCCTGTGGAAATAACATAAAAATTGTTTATTACCCCTCATAAATAATATCACCACTGTTCTGTCAAACCTTGTATCTGAAAGGACAGATGGAGATACCAGGTTATGACAGAACAGCAACAATATGATTCCTTTTGCATTCAAAATCAACACTAGCCTCACAATAAAGTTGGCAGAATTTCTTTTTCTTTTTTTGAGATACGGTCCACTGAACCATCATCGATGAACTTGTAAAGTAGACCAAGGTTTCACCACTAAATTTGGTTGCCAGTTCGAATCCGGTTAAAAGCACATGTTTTTTCCATTCAACGTTCACATGCACTGGCCTACTCTGGGGAAAGATAAAAAATTGAATCAAACTATAGTCCATTTTTATACCTGATTTATATAACTGGAATGACTGATGACTGGCATCGATGGCAACTGAAATAGGACCATTCCCTCCGCAGGCTTTCTTCAGGTCATCCTCGGAACCCTGTTCTACATCAATGTAACCAGCAACCTCGGTAACACCCAATGAAGCATTGGCTGTACAAGGGTCATCCTGAAAGACAAAAGGGAAACAGGGGTTAGAGGAATACGGTGAGTTCCTGTGAAAAGAGGCCTTCATTTTGTTAGAAAGTTTGAGTTGAATTGCTCCGGTGATTTATATGAAAGGAGTCAAAATAAACATCAAATTTGCATATTGAACAATACACTACCTTTTGGGCAAACAAAAGATGCTATGTGGTGTTACTCGACAGGCCACAGTCAACCCAGGTCAAGGGGGTAAGTATATTTAAAATGTAATACACTTCTATAAAAAAAAGAATTATATTTTACTTATTTTACCATCCCAGTATAACATGATGGTAGATCAGTGGTAAATTACCATGTCAATTTATCGGTAATTTAACAACTGACAACACGGCACAATACAACCTTAAAGGGGCATTAAGAGATGTGATGGAGGTAGCGCCCTCAATTACAAAAATATATGATACAAACTGGGATTTGTTTATTTTTACAATTGTATTACATGTATGAACTTACACCTACATGTATAAGGATTAAGAAAAATCAGCCCTCTTTGTACAACAAAACATCGATTCAAAAAATGCTGGTAGAGCCGCAACCAGCATTTTACATGGTTAAGGGTGGTATTCCAACATATTTAAAACATTGTGTTAATCAAGTTTTGCTGGGTGTTTTTTTTAGTAGAAACAACAATAATGGCAATTTTTAATGTTCCTCTTGAATTCTGAAGTAAATTAATTAAGTAAATTGGAGGTGAATCGGGTGCACGGTTCAACAGATATAACCATTTGAAGTCATTTTGAATTCTTTTGTTTTGTATTGTTTTTCGACCAACAGAGGGCAGTCTATTTTCTTTTGTTTTTTATTGTTTGACTCCCTAGGTAAAATTTTCTATGAAAATTTAGTTTATTGTTTTTGCTCTAAATTTTTATTGAAAACTCCTGTAGCACAGAAAATAAGGAGGGTTGTATAACCAACATATACCGTATTATTCCTATTAAGCGCCCACCCCTGTTTTTCTCAATGACTAACAACAAACAATCTCTTATAAGCGCCCCTCTTTTCAATTACCGTAGCACTGTACAACAACATTCTTCACGGCGTCCTTCAGTAAAGCAGTACCAGTAAAAGCCGTGGTTAGATCGCCGCCATCTCTCCCCGATCCCACTAGGCACTAGGCTATTGATACGCGTACAGTAGCGCTGATACCACTGCCTGTACAGCGACCGGCAAGTGTACCCGCTAGTAGACATTTTTTTTTAGATTTCAATTTAGTCCCGTTTTAATCGCACGTGGTAATTCCACTAGTGCAACAGTTCCGTGTATCGTAGTCATTCATTGTGCATCTATTTGTTCATAAACGGGCACCACCAACAATTATTGCGATGAAGATTTTAATGAATATGCGTACGAATATGCGTAGTGATGTTTTTTCACCACAAATGAAAAGCAATGATGGCCGCCCACATGAAAATCAGATAAATATTGATGGCATTTTCGGCTAAGTTTTTGTTTTTTTCTTTCGCAGTTTTTGAACAAAATTGTAATAAATCGTTAGCGATTTGTCTTTCACAACTATTCATGGAATGTGATTGAAAAATCATACTTTTTTTTCTTTTTCTATGAGCTAAAACATTATTGGTATGTTTACCTAAAAAAATGTCTTCGCAACCTTGCTGAATTCGACAGTCTCAACGATAAATGAGTTTGAAAAAAGGTAATATAATAAGCGCCCACCCAAAATGACTTTGCTAACCGCCCTGGGCGCTTAATAGGGATAATACGGTACCCCAAGTGGCAATACACTTAGGAAAGTGCATGAACTTGAAAAAATTAATTAAGTGCATTAATTAGCCTCATTTTTTAATGACTGAAAGCATCCTTAGATAATTAAGTATAATTAATTATTCAGATGTCTTACACTACAGCCTCCCGCAGCACAGGAAAGTTTCTAAAACATATAATTAACAAGCTCCCAATATTTCAGCTTTGTAGCATTTATACTTTTCTTGTGAAAATTAATTAAACATTTTTGCATAGATTAATTATTTTGATAGGGGGTCAAAAAAAACCAATAAGAAACAAAAGAAATGAACGCTTCAATTTTGCTTCATTTTTGACAATAAAATTGTCATATCTATAAAACCGTACCTCCGATCAAGCTCAGATTTCAGATTATTGTGGAGCTCAGCAAGCTCTATTAAAATATCAAATACAAAATTAGCTATAGGAACACTCTTAAGAACCAAGTAAGTGCTACCTCATCTGGTCACAACACAACCAAACCCAACATATATTTACTTTATCTCGCTGACATTTGCTTATAAAGGTTTTCATCTTGGGAAAATCATGAGTGGGCAAGTCAAATCCCAATACCCATACCATATTGCCAACATCTTGATGATATCAGTCCTCTACTGGCCGAGGCTTGAAAACGTGTTGTTGAACTCAAGTGCAAGTCTATGTATACTATAACCTTTGCCTCATATGGATTAAGTTAACTACCCCAGGGGACAAGACTTGTGCTAGTCTATATGTTATACTAACATGTTCCTCATATTATTAGGTTTACTACCCCAGGGGACAAGACTTGTGCAGGTCTATGTATACTAACCCTTGCCGTATATGGATAGCTTAACTCTGTTTCAATTTTATTTTTTTCGATGTACTGAAAAGCATCATCCATCAGACCGCCGTTGCATCCGTAGTCACCCTCGGGTCTTGAGCAGTCAACAAGTTGCTGTTCACTGAATGAAAGCAATGTTTTTTTCGCTGCGAAGTACTGGCCTTCCAACGATCCGGTAGCACTGAATGACCAACATGAGCCGCATTGTCCCTGAAATTAACAAATTAATGTAACATACAAACACTTAATCATTATTCAAGTTCATCAAGTGCAAGGCGGCAAGAAGAAGAAGAAGAAAAAATGTGCCAAAAATGTGTTTTTTTAGAAACGTTGTGCAAATTTGTTGGAAATACCCGTTTGTTTGTTTTAATTTACTGAGAAGCAGTTCTTCCCCGACAGTGGTGGTGTATTGTCGAGCTCAATTCTTTGCGCCGGCCCTTTTTGGGCAGGTCATGTCCAAAAAACAAAAGAAAATGACAGACCGACCGTACCTGAAAGGTTTGTTTGCACGTACAACAAGGTTTGGTTTTTTGGTTGCCTAAGCACACAGTCTACTCTTCTTACCACACAAGCCATCAGGCTGTTGCTTTATATACATGTAGGCTTCAAGAAATTGTTAAATTGTAAATGAAAATGTCAGTGTTTTTCCTGTTTCCATGTGTTATTAAAAATATTAGACCTTAAACTATGCATTGCATCATTTCATGTCTACATTTAGGTAAGGAATTAATAGCACTCATCGACAGTGCTAGTATTAGTGATGATTTATGTGGCAGAACTCTGCTGTACAAACCCCCCTGCACAGTAGGACACTGATAGAACTTAGAAGTTTTGATTCAAGCAACACTGATCAAGATAAACAATCAACTACTAAAACACACACACCCCCACACACACCAAGTTGGTATATAATTAATCAGGCTATTTACGATGTCAAATTTACAGCACTCTGAAGCTGTACGATAAGTGAAATTTGTGGAACTCTGGACTGGCTGTGTATGTGCTATTAAATCTATTATCACCTGTTTGTGTAATGCAATACAAACAATATTAATGGTTTAGGTTTGTTTCACATGGAGGCCATAAATTCCAGTTCTTATAAGTCACACAAGAGTCAAGACCAAACATGAACCCAAACCAATGTTGTTTCATATTGCATAAACAAACCGGGAAACTAATAATGCAAAACAGACAAGTCCAAATGTAAGCTTGCTGACTGTTTCCGTTTGGATGGATACATTTTAGCCTAAAAACAACACAATGCTTTCTCTTCTCAGCATTATGTACAGTATAACTGTGCATCATGCTCATAATCCAAAGCAAAGATAAACTTTTTGGAACTGTAAATTCATTATTTAACAAATTAAAGTCAAATTGAAAGAATTAGATCCCTACCTCTCCTCCCCATTCCACCCTCATAATATCTCCTCTCCCACTTCATCTACACTCCCCATCGATTCCCTTTTCCCCCCTCTTCCCATCAACCTCTCCCCTTCCCTCCTCCACTAACCTGGTCCTTCACTGGGGTTACATATCCATGGTCTCTCCAGTCCATCGTGTCAGGCACATCCAGTTTGACATGCTCAAATTTGTTGCCCAATTTCATCTGCTTCTTGGGTTGCTTGACGAGTTTGTTCCACTCAATAAACTCCTTGAGTGTCTGATGGATAGAGCAAATTGAAATCATACATGAGCTTTAATCCTTTTGTAATGACCAACTCTATTGGCTTATAGAATTCCCCATTCCGAGGAATTGACATATTTTACCACTCCACACATACAGCATGTTTTATTAAGAAATGGTCAATTTTTGTCCTTTTCTAAACCCGTCTTCGGGCCAGAGTGATGTGTTCTTATTGCTAACTTATTGGCTGTATTAACACTTTTCACGCAGCTATTGGTTTACCATATACAAAACAGATTTTCCAGAAACCTTTTCCAAATTTCAAAGTCTATCTCAAGGGTTACAGAACCAATACTAGGAATGTTTGTACTTATTTTAATGCATAAATTTGTGATAGTGGTTCTAAATTTGGTGATGAAATTCAATAATTTTGACATTTTTGATAACATTGTTGAACATTTGGAACGTCGTCTGCAGACGCCTGCCGCATGGAAAGTGTTAACAGGCAATAGCCAGCTGCTGATGACCTCATTACCATGAAATGCCAAATCTTGTAATCTTGCCTTCTTCTGATTTTAACAGACAAACGCAATCAGCAGCCAAAACCGTGCATGTTTACACTGCCAAAAGACAGCTTTTTCTATATAACTGAAATTAACTGCTATTTATTATATCTTCATTTTGAAGGATGAAAGGCAACTAAATTCCCCCAAATATGACCCATTTTTCTCCTCTGACAGTTTTATTCCCGAAACCACACCCTCAGGGTTAGGGTTCTGAGACCACTTATTTCATGTTCAATTAACCCTACACAGTACACCTCTATGCTAAAACAAATTCTCTATAGGGGCTGGTCCCAAAACCACGCACCAAGGGTTATTGCCCAGTGGGCATTTTTAATATTTTTATTTAAAGACTTTGAATCGACGTTGTACCAGCGTTGCAACTCCTTTTTGACGTTGGTACAACGTCAATACGACGTCATTTAATAATAATTGCCCACTGGGTAGGGTTATCACACAATTTTGAATTTCTTTGCAGCAACATCAATCACTGGGTAAAATTCTTGAGGGTGAAAACCAAAAAAATTTGTGCTAGAGCACTATTTTAGGTAATAAAACCATGAAATGTTCCACCATTTTCAATCTTGAATACATTTCAGGGGTGAAATCAAAAGTGAAGGGTATTTCACCCTTTGTACAGGGTGAGTGAAAACACTGCTTTGGCTTAGTAAAAGCCATCAGTAGGGCCGGATAAATAAATATTATGACTTATACAAATATGAAAGTGCTCATGAAATTGTGCAATACAGGGATAATCTCTGGTAAAACCCCCTTTGCTCACTATTGCAACATCCCTACATCATGCAATCCAAGACATGTTAAAATGTACAAACATATTAAAACAAAGGATGCAAACAGGGTTGTAGTACAAATGAAACTACATAGAACACTGGTTATGCTGGTCAGTAGAAACCACCACTGGAGCATGGCAATGGGCTCTCAAGGTCCATCCATGTAAGCCTTCTTGACAAGCACCAAAATTGAGCATTCGTATCATATTGTGCATCAAAATAACTTGAAAATGCGACTTGGACTCAATTTATAAGATTTTGACCGGCCACTAACATTTGGCACAACCCTACGCATGAAACCAATCTCTAGTCATGGCATTGCTGGGCAAGGTGGGCATGTGACTTGCCTATTGAAACAGTAACACTGCAACCTGATGCAAGGTCAAGCCCATTGATATCAAACAAACGAACAAAGCAGATATTTTCATTTCTTGTCAACTTTCAGACCTTGTGACACGCGGTTAGTGAATTGAAAATACAGAAATTAGTCGCCCTCACTATGTTTATGTTTTTTTGGATTTATTGGTTGGGATTTGATATGGGAATGAGGCAGAGAAATTCAGTGCATCATGACAACCATCTGGTGGGTAATACAGTATAACCATAACCCTACTACAGCATACAGAACCACATGTCCAGAAGCACTTCTAGGCATGCGTACACAACTTCTATCCTATGGTGTACCAAAGTATAGATGGTCTGCGAAAATGTAGCCTGGGAGGTCAGCGCTCGTGGTGTGGTCACAGGGGTAGCGGAAATAATTTCTTTGGTCCTCCAATTTAACCCCTCCCCCTTTTTTTGGTTCATCCCCACTGCTACACTTCTAGGGTTATGGTTAACCCCCTGGGCACTACCGGCTTATCTTACAGTGGTTCTGATTGGTGTATTGCAAGATATACTCATTTGAATAGCCAATTGAAATGCAGCTTGTAAAATATTTCACTCCAATCTTTATCAGGAATACAATTATTCTAACACCGTCTCTGATTGGTGCAATAAATGATGTATCCATCTTTCTGACCAATCGGCCGGTAGTTCTCAGGGGGTTAATCAGTTCCAAGTTGGTGAGAAATATATTTAGGTTTTTTATCTCTCCGTATGAAAGTAATCCAAGCGTATGCGTGCAATTATGGCCACATCATCTCCCACGGCTTTGGCCACACTCGAGTGGCAGTGGCACACATATGATGCATAGTGCACTTGTTGCATTCAACCTGTTTACATATACCATTGTTTGTTCAAAAAAGGTTGGTTAACATGTACATGAAGCACAATTTTTTTTAAATTCAATGATTTCTTTGGTTAACCATTGTGATACTACACTTTGTTGTCGCCTTAAAATGCTGAGTCATAACATAGCTTACCGTTGCGTAGTTTTGCCTACACTAAAATAAACGGTTAGCCTTTCAAGTGCTATTCTAGGCCAAACCAGTGACTATGAAGTCGCTCTAAATTTTCAGTGAGAACATATAAAATAAGTAGAAAAATGTTTGGCAAAATGAACCGCCTATTTCTAAGACTACAGCGCACAAGTCAAAAGTAAAGCCCAATTAGGCAGCTAAACCATGGTTTTGGCAACACCATGGTACGAGCCAACCCTGAACCAATGAACCTTGCAACTAATAAAACAAAGCACTGAAGGAAATCCTTTGTAGATAATATGCCAACTAACCGTGAGCCCCTTTAGAATCAATAGGGCACATGACTTATAAGGTCACTCAGCCGTGACCAGTGTAATAAAACTCTTTGAAATCTGTGATTGGATACCATGCCCTCTTCTTGTTTGCATTTCTGTTCGTTCTTAACTTTGATCAAAATAAATGGTTTAAAGACAATATCATTTACACCGAAACATCTTGTGGATTGAAATCAGATAGAGATAGATAGATTTAAGGCATTTATAGCCAAGCAAAATCAGCTGTTTAATTTGAGATAATTTTATTTGATATAACCTGCGTGGGTTACTCTAGATTCATTAAACATACAGAGATAATGAAGATGTTGTTTTTGTTTACATAATGAACATTAATAGAAATTTGCCCACAAAAAATATCAGGCAGTCATTTTTTAATCTACGAGGAGAGAAGTTTTTGTATCTTTATCAAAGGTTGAAAACATACTGAGTTGCTGAGAGCTCTTATAACCAAACGAAACTGAATACTGAATATACGAAAAATGGTTAATAACGGACAAAATTCAAAAAAGACAATAGGGTACTTTCACTGGATTTATTTAGTTATTGTTGTTTGTTATCAAAATCCATATTTACGTTAAAATCAATGGGAATTCATAAACATGGGCAACTGTGCCCCCCCCCCCCCCCCCCCCCCCCCCATCATTCCGGAAGCCACTAAAGCAGTGCCCTAATTCCCAGGCCTCGAAATAAGGAGGGCCCTCGGATCAAAAGCCCTAAAAAATAGTGACTCTTCTATCATGGGGGTCCCACAAAAATAAAATACATACAGAAAATTGTGTGCATTTTTTTAAAGATGTTGCTGATGTTGCTGATGACATATCCTATGATGTAGTACTTTAACATTAACAGCAGAGTTTAAAATATGGGGAATCCACATTATGTTATGATATTATATACATGTTATCCAGACATCTTGAATCCAAAAGTAGCCCCACTCATGTCGAATTTCAAATATTTTGGACCCTTGAAATTTCAGAGGCAAGGGTCCAGAGGACCCTTTGATTTTATTCTTATTTCGAGGCCTGCTCGTTCCACTTACCAGATCTCCAAACTGGTTCATTCCCATGGTGAAGGTATGCTTGCCCATAGTATGCTCCAGATTATGAAGGTTGACCGTCTCAAAATTCTCCTCCCAGATCATCCGTCTCTTCAGTTCCTCGTGTGTATCGGTGTACGCTTTGTTCTGGTAGTTCTTCCACATCTCCCAGTGTTTGTCCAGCTTGACGTCTAGGATGGGGGTGGCTAGCGACACCACAGCGAGGGCGCCTAGTATGAGTACACGAAGCATGGTGGTTTTGTTTCTTTTCTAGTTGGATATGAGAGATAACTGTAGAAAGAATAGGAACATCAAAATAAACTTCAACTTAAAAATAAACTTGGATTAAAATCAAAATGAAGAAAAAAACAATTACTGAAACTTCCGATTTGCAACTCGCTCTACAGGTGCATACAAAAGAATCAATGTAAATGTTGCCTTATTGTAGCATTCCACCTCATTGCATTCAAACTATTTGCATTCTTTATTCTAACTATCTTACCAAGTTACGTTGCTTATGTTGGAAGGAGCTCTATCCAGTTCCAGCCCAGTTGATCACAATCTTCAAATCAACTCTTAATGAATAACCAATCCCAACATTTGTGTTATATTATATAGCAAACCGCCCACAAGTTACCCAAACCCACAATATTGCAACAGTCAAAATGTTGCAACTTTTTGGGCTACTTCTGAAGACAAAAAACACTTATCCTAATTGAAAATGGTTTGTAAGAAATAAATTGGGCTACTTTAACTGTGGATTGGGTTACAAGCGTCACTATCTTTTGGCAACACTATTGCAGGGTCACAGGAAGTGAATCAAATCATCACAAACACATGACTAAAATAAAAGAATACAATCACATGACTAAAATAAAATGATAAACAATCTCTGGAGCAAGGTTAAGGATGTTTTGCTGAAATGTGTATGTTGTTCTACATGGGACCCATCAGTATACACAAGGTGCAGATGTTCAGCAAAACAAATTTAATCCCAACACTTGTATTAAAATTCTTACCCTAAGGCCAAACAACAACAAAAGTTTGTCTCAAAGCTTGCGAAGGCTTCAAAATCGGGCGACGCGCGCTGTTTTTTGTCTTCCATTTTTTTTTTTTTACTTTTTTTTTTTATTTGTGTGGCAATTTTTACTCTACTATTTGCAACCGTTGACACTTTCTGATATTTGTTTTTTCTATTTGAAATGAATATTGTCATGTAGTTTACAAGTGTATAAGAACAATTGTGCAGCGTTTTTGAAGAACTGAGTCATGTAACAGTTTGAGAAAAGGAAAATCTGCCAATATTTTTAATAAAAACTCGAAATAAAAATTTGTAGGGAAAAAAAAAATGATTTGACAATTTTCTGCATTTCAGACGCGGTATTTTGGCATTTCAAAACCAATGCGCGCGCAAGCTTTGAGACTAACCTTTTATTTTGTTTGGCCTAATAACCCTACTACACCATACGTGTTTCTATAACCCGGCGTGCAGGTTTTTTGGCTACAAAACGGACCCAGGCTATATAACGAGGCGAATATACTCGCCGAGTGTCGACTGGGAGCCGTGGTGTAGTGGCTAGGATCTGGGCCAGGGCACTGGAGGTCCGTGGTTCAAATCCGGGGGAGGGGGTGAATATGAATTCTGGTAAATTTTGGGTGTGGGAAAAGAAATCTGTTGCCGTGTGGTGATCTAGAGTTAGGGTTAATAACCGACATTATTTTGAAGAAAAAAATGACCAATTGGTAATCCAGAGTTGAGTTAATTGACACACCAGAATAACAATCACAAAAATACCAACCCTGGCAAACTGTATTATATTTATAGGACTACCAAACCTAGCAGTAGCACCCTGGGAATACACCCCGACCCCGGGTTGCAATAGGCCAATATCCCAATCCAATCAAAGTCAGCCTACACAAACAGGCGATTTATTATGGATAAGAAACCAATCCATTGTATAATCTTCCAATACAGGAAGTTGTGCAAACACATGACTATCGAAACTGCTAATGATGTAATCTTTACTTGTAACTATTATTACTATAATAAAAAGTAGAGAGTTGTGTAGTTTGGTACACTAGATTGGATGGAAAATAGGGAATTTAAATATGGACCTATTGTAAGTGTTTATGCCTGCTACCCTGAGATGTTCCTATTTTATGATTCAGTTAATAGGCTCAACAAAATCCCTACATTTACAGCGTGGAGAGATGGTTGCATTTCTCTTAGTATTTTAGGCCCATGTTTGTTTGTTTTTTTAATTTATTTATTCGGACATACACTGCCAGAACAGTGGCATCCGCCAACTTGGCGAATGCATCCATACAATACAATATGAAATAATATACAAACAATTTTTACAGAAGTATAAATATAAATCATTTAATGGTAATAAGAATCATATTAAATAATGGCTGTACATGCCCCCCACATCACGTTTCAAATGACTTACAAAACACCTCAAATATTGGCATTAAGGGAAAATCATCACTTACAAAGAGATTTCATCAGAAAAACCAAACATAAAACTCATTTTAATTGTCAAATTGCTAGAAATAAATATACTCGAGAAAGGTTCAAGATCATGAGCTAAGAGTTTAAAATCTCTAATTTTCTAAACTCATCGACTCTTAAGTCATTTACTACAAAGAGGACAGATGATATCTGTATCTGCCTTCCTATGGTATTAGCTCTTTATTGCAAAGGGAAACACTTGGAATTCGGACCAACCCCACCGCAAAACATGTGACAATTATACACGAATGCCTCATCAATCGGGTTAAAGAAAAATCAAGGCTGATGGGAGTATTTGCTCACCATATAAGTGCCATGTGATTTGCAACTTCCATACCCTTTGTTCTGACCAAAACAAAAAGTGTTAAATGTAGAATCCAATCTCTGAATTTTGCCAATATGGTAAGGCTACAATATGGCAATATTGCTCAGTATCACATGTCTCATCATTTACATTGTCTAAATCAGAATTGATACTTCCTCAAAAACAGCTGGAAAGAAGGTTCATGAATTTGATCATATATGCTTCCCTCCTTAATATAGGAGTGACGATTCATCTTTGATGTTATAAACCATTCATTCTCAACACAAGATGAGACAACCGTTGAGTTGAGTTATTAACCTTAACCCCCGGGACGATGTTTTTGTGCGTATTTTTTCCACAAAAATCGTGATCCCTGTCAAAAAACCCAAACCGAGAGGGTTATTAGACACGCAGTGGTGAGAATAATCCGAGAGACAAAAAAAGTGTGATGTGTTTCCGTCTTATTATAGCTCTGTTATGGTATTGCTGAATGATGGGCGAGCATGGATTAACATAATCCATTTCTGGGGCACTCGATAACTTCTATTCATCAACTCCAACATGCCTTTAGGGGGATCCTCATTACACAATCTGCCACATGATTAGATTTTAACAAGCATTGCCTTATTTAGACTGATTAAGTCTGTGTTCCAAGAGATGGTTTAGCGCCCAACGTATGTTACCGCTTTCCAATTCAGCATCGAAGTGTTACGTATAATCCGAATATCACTATGTCAACTGGATCGCCACATTAAGTCTATGGCGTGAACCATCACACACACCAAAAGGTGCATGATCCAGTTACGGGGTTATATAATCACTTCGAGTTCTTTTTTTGTTGTTGCCAAAGGCGCTAATTTTTTTCTTCTTCAGGTTTTCCTTTTTTCTGTACATTATTAAAGTTGGGTGATGTGGTTGAGTCATATTTATTTTTTTCCTGGTTGGTGGGCAAAGTCTTTTCTTTTTCCTGGAAAGTGGCATTTTTTTTAATTTTAAACTTCCATGTTACTTTGGTACTTTTTAAAACCGCCAACGCACGCGATCTAGTTAATGAGCGTGAGGGCGAGGACATTCATGACCCATAGATACAATTGCGGCCAATCGGATTACAGGGGCCAGGGGCCACGACGCGTCGAACTGCTCAAACTTTCAAAGATAACACTGTTGTGACGCTGTTCTACAACGACGCACTATAACGCTGTACGCAGTTGTCACAGAAAAAAAGTGCTGAAGTATTCTACCTACAACTATAGGAAAAATAGTAGTAGACTAGTGAGTCTAGACTATCAATAGTCTATGTTTTAATAATAATTTTACAAATGAGTGAGACTGAGAGACTGGTGGATTCACTTCAGCAAGTCACAACAAATAATGTTTGTTTGTTTGTTCGATTAAAATAACTTAAAATAAGTCTCTGAAACAAAAACAAACAGAAATTTGGTCGTTTGGATTTGCACTGGCATTTCCCACATAGAATTAGAAAGTAGGCCTATACAATCCGACGACAATTTTGCAGACTCATCAGTGTCAGTAAGTTAGTGAGTAAGACTAGAGAACATGGACTAATCATAATTAAATTTATAAGGCCTTAAAGTTATTATTTTCATAATTTCTGTTATTAGTTAAAGTAAAGTGACTATTTTTAATCTTAGTTTATAAAAGCTTAATTTTATATTTTATAATATATTATTTATATTTATTTCATGATTTGTATTTACTTTCACTTTTCAATCAGATCACGAGTTCGCTCGATATCCTTGCTCCTCTATAAATGATTTGGAGAAAAAAGAGGTTATCAATTTATCAATATATTATACTTACTATCTGGTTTAGGCACTATCCCCGAACTATTACCTTCGTTCGATGATGATAAGAAAATGAATCCGGAATGGTTACGACGAAAATCGATGAATCAACTTCAAACATGACCGGTATCGTGTTGCCATATTGTTTGACCTAGAAGCACCCAAATACGGCAAAGGATGGGATAAATGAGAATGACCCATTTTATTTTAGACCTTGCACTTAATATTATGTGGAAATTGACTAATCTTATTCTTACGTTTCCAAAATTCTAAATAGTATAACAAAGTCAACTGATAAAAGTGTATTTTATACGGTTCCCTATCTTTAAACTGCCCAAATTGGGCTACAAAGGTTAAGCACCATAAAAACTAAACGTGATGATGTAAACTGTGTCAACGTCTCGTGACTTGCCCGTCTTTCATAAATTCCGATTCCAGCTGGTCATATGACCGTCCCATTGTCCTCGTTCATGACGTCACGCGTGGGCTTTAAAGTTTTGGTACATAATAAAACTTTTCACACCAGTGTAAAAAGGTTTTATTGTATCATTTTCTTCTTCGGTACGGTAGTCGGTAGGGGCGGTCCCAAAAATCCTGGGTAGGTCATAGTTTTTTTGCACGAAAAATAAGGGAGTCAATGGATTGTTAGTTTCCTGTTGGAAGTTTAACAAGGTATTTAAAAAAAACTGGACGGGGGAGATAGAAGACTGTTGAAAGTTCAAGAACAGACATTAACAAACAGCGTTGCTACTATGTTTCCTAACAATTTAACTCTAAGGGATTCAAAAGTGTTTTTGATATCAAATGAAAGGTCCCATTTCTCATTACACTGATGATGCCCTTAAATCTAGAATAGGGTCAACAACCTTTAAGACGTATGGTTAACATTGATGAAGAAGTTGGATTGGGGTAATTAAAGTTGTATGGTGGACACCGAATCATTCAGAAATATTATAAGGACACATTGAGAAATAGGTTATGTAAAACTTTTTTTATGAAAGACTGGTACCTTCTGTTTAAAGTTTGAAAATGAAAATAGGCTTATCCATTTTATTTGCGGCGGTTTTAGACTTTGCTAAACATGCTCAGCATTATCAGTCCCGGGCATCAGTGCACGCAGTGTACGTATACAACACACTGACCCATCTGCAGGCCGTCAGCTACGCGGAAATCTCTGCACAACGCATGTATACCATACGCCAACATTTCCACCCTGAAAGTACGTTGTGAAATTGCCGTTTTTTGGTCGAAGTCATGACTAAATTATTATGAAACTCCAGAATTTATCGCAAATGATGTGTATTATAAAAACAATCGATGACAGAAAATAAAATTTATTGATAAATGTGGATTTTTAAGGGGCTGAAGTCGACAGGTTTTCTAGCGATACATAGTCATTGGGAATACTACGCATCGCAAACAGTCGCGATTTAAACAAATTGTTGACACTTTTTAGAGGTGAATAATGATTTTTAAAATAGTTTAGCCAATAATCTGAGAAGAGTTAGAATCTACAGATTTTTTAACTAAATAGAGGAGGGTGTACACTTTTATTTGGTACCTTGGCCAATGTTCAAGTTTTACAACAAGTATTTTTCTTATTTATTTTGAAATATTTACCAAGTTATTTGGAGATTTGATGAGGTATTCATCTCAGTCAATCAAACAAAGGCATTCAAGCCGTAGCGTTGTATTATTCCATGATGGTTTTAGATTACATATTCTTGGTGAAATTATACACCGATATGGCTTGAAAAATAACATACCAGTATATAATTTCCTACGAGAATTGAAATCTGATGATCCAGTATCAAACAACAACGTCCAAAATGTCTCAAGAAATATTCCAAAATGTCTCCGGCCGTCCATACCATCGATGTATTCACCACTACAGCACTGCATTGCACTAACAGTGCATGGCAAAGGTCGAGGGGTTGTTGCCATATCATTGGGCTAATCATATTGAAGGGTTCACCTAGACTGTAACTCTCAGCCGCCCTCTTATGTCGCTATCTTGCAGGCTCCGATATTTGTACAGCTTTAGCGTCCGTACGGTAATATTGATGACTGGGGGATGTAGCCTAGGGTTCGCCATAATCATTGGGCTAATTGCGAGAGCCAAGGCAACACGGAACAAAGAGGCCGTGCCGTGGCCGTGGACTCAGTGACTCAGTATATTACTAAATCATATAATATAATACAAAATAGCATCCAAATAGCTTAGTATATTACTAAATGGCATCCAAATAGCTGAAATAACTTACTGTGTCCTCTTACCTTCATATTATAACAATATCAATTACATTTTACAACAAAATCGCTTCAGAAGATGATTAATGCAAGTTATTAGCAAATAGCAAATGCCGCGAATTTTAGGGGTTTGTGAAAAGGTTACGACTTAGAAACGTCGTTTCAAATGACGGGCTCGTCATCTCCCCCGTCAAAAAATGGGACGAGGTAACTTTTCATTGTTCATTATTTGGATTTTTTCATTATTCATTATTAAATCAGAATTGATGTTTTCGAATGGAATTTAAGGCATCCCCCGGCATCCCCACTATAATACAAACCAGTGTTAAGTACATGATACCCATTGATTAGTATCATATTAAACATGAATAACTCTTTTTAAACAATTTAGGAAGTATTTTAAAGGGAAGCGGTCATGGTGAAGATTCTAACGAAAATTGAACAGTAGCGCGCGGCGACTATTTCGGAATCTAAACAAGTTGGACATAGGCGCAGTCTGTAATTGTTCTACGTATGTTTACATGCAAGCGGTATTGTGTGCGACTCTACAACAATCTCTTAACCCAATGTGGACGGCGCGCTCAATCAACCATCCTTCATTTGATTGAACGCATTTTCTATCGTATGATGTAAGTGATGTATTAGTTATGAGCTAAGGTTTAGCTGGTACAAAATCGTCGTCAGCGGTTTCTTTTCCTCACCATGCGCTATTCCCTTTTAATAAGATGTGTTGTTGAAAATGTCAAAAGTGTCTAAAATATTGCAACATCAATTACATTTGAAATTTGAGTAGGTAATGCTAACATTTTCATTATTAAATTTATTAACCCTATAATACCATGACACCACTGCCAATGAAATCCCTTAAAGTCAGCAGGAAGGGATGCCTGGTATTTAGAACCAATAAAAAAATAACATTTGTATTCAAGTTTGTCAGAAAATGTAATTTTCATTGCACAAATAATGAAAGGGTTGGTAAAACTGAAAATGTGGGGCGGGAGGGCAACAGGAAACTAACAATTCATTTCCATTGGCCTAATACTAATAGGGGGGTCAAAGGAAAATTGTAGTACTGAAATCTTCGCGCGCAATTGTTCTACAATGTATGTTTCAACATTGGTAAATAAAATGTGGACTTGGCTACGCTAATTTAAGTATGTAAAGGAATGTTATGGATACTGATTGTTTTTTTTCAGCGCTTTATGCGCATTTGTTTGACTTGTTTCAACATTTATTGTAAAACGAATTTGGGCCTGGCCTGAAACGATTTAGTTATAATCGTCTCAGGGCTTGGCCGACTTAAAAGCCGAATTTCTTTTGCCCGCATTCGTTGCACGTAAACAAAATCTCGCTTTATACCCTAATTTTAGTTAAAATACTGAAATTTTGAGCGCACGTTCGGGCGCATATTTGTTCTACATGATTCAACATTTAACCAAAATTTGGGCTTGGCCACTCTCAACCAACTTTTTGGAAGATTGTTAAAATATTCATGAGTTAATGTTAATGTTCATGAAATAGACAGGTCAAACCAGAAATCCTTGAGAACTTTAGAACTTCGCGCGTATATCTTATTAGTTCATAAAGCTCTATGAACATTTAACTGTCACTTGATGAATGGAGTAAAAGACGGAAGGAGATTATTGAGATATTCCCAAAGAGGATCTGCTTGCTGGTAAGAGTCAATATTTTGGAAAAAGGTCCACTTTTTCCCAATTCTCCCACGGTCCCACCTCCCCTGGTCAAAAGGTCCACTTTTGACGAAACTTGCCACCCCCCCCCCCCCCCCCCCCTCCCACACCCAGATAAAATCCCGATACAGGCGCGGCAGGCCTGAGTGGACCTATACGGGTTTAGGAAGTTAAGAATAACCCATCTTAATCTCAGTGTTAGATCCCCTTTCGGATCCGTAGAACGACACAGCGTTCCAGGAAAGGAAGACTTAGAAAAACATTCAAATAATGTTTCTATCCTCAAAAAGTGGAACAACCCATGTCAAAACTTCAACGGATTCAAAACTCAGCTGCTCGACTTGTTACTCTGTCTAAGATTCGCTGTCACATCTCCCGTCCTTCGTGACTTACATTGGCTACATGTACCGATCAGATCTCGCATTATCTACAAGATTCTTCTAATATAATAACATTTAAATGTACTCGTACTTTAGCTCCTATGTATCTACAAGATCTTATTCAACAATATGAGCCCATTCGCAATCTTCGTTCTGGCTCAAAATATCTTCTTGCGCATGTTTCTTCACCTTCTACTTCATGGTCGCCGTTCTTTTCAAGATGCTTCTGCTGAACTTTGGAACAATTTACCATATCATGTTAAATCCGCCAAAACTCTTGAACAGTTCAAATCATTGCTAAAAACTTACTTATTTAATGTTAATGTTTAATTTCTTTTTGTTTCGTCTTGTTACTCATGTTACTGTGTGTTTTTGTTTTTGTTTTGTTTTTGTTTGTGATAGCGCATAGGGACTTAATTGTGTTATGCGCTCAATAAGTATGGCCTATTAGTATTATTATTAGTAGTAGTAGTATTATTTTATTTTGGTAGTATGATTTTAAAGCTTGAAATATCTTTGGCAGCTTGAAGCAGAAAGCAAGGACATTACAAATGAGGCAGAATTGCTATGATAGGAGTAAATCTCAAAGGTCAAAGGTTAAAGTTGAAACCCTAAACTCAATTCGCATCCGAAAAGAATGTTCAAGGACCGTGGAACAGCTTAGAACATAGCTTCATATTAATTAGGGAGGGAGGACGTAGATAAATGTCTGTCGCCCAAGCGCTTCATTGAACGCTTGTATTAAAGGCATCCCCTTTTGAGCCTGCATCACTGAGCTCTTATTAAAGATCACCATTTTATTTTATTGACAATTGTGATGTGAACATTTGCGTTCCAAAGCCCAAAATATTTGCTCTCCATAACCCCAATTTTTGGAAATTTGCGTTCTTACTAATTAAATTGGGGGTGGGGGGGGGAACAATTTCTTAAGACCATAAGTCTTGGAGAAAATCAGTCAAATAGTCTTAAGACCCCATTTTTGGTCCAAAATCCGCTCCGAAGCCCCCATTTTGAAAGTATTATTAGAAGTCATATCGAGCACCTGCTACCTGCCATGCCTGGCCCTGTCGTGGCGAGCAACAAAAGAAAATTGGTATAGCGCCAGCTTGAGGCTAGCAATAATTACACTAAAAGGCTAATAATTTTATAATAGCCTAAAGTATTATTAAAAAGGTGTGGTTAATTCTGGTGAGTAGAGTTTGAACGAACAGATTTCACTAAGATAAAGCAAATCACTTAGAAAACTAATAGGTAATTATTCAACTCTGTTTTCCATTAAATAGTTTCAAAGAAACAACATTTATTGTTTGTAGGGAATTCACAAAATCATCTAGAAACGCTTAATTGATTGTTTACGCGACACACCTGTTGCTTGTAAATAACATTTAACCGTGTAGTTCGTGTATTTTACTACAGGACACAATATATGGGCAATATCCTCTCCAAAATCCTCGAACAGAAACCCATAAATCATTTGAAATCAATGATTTGGTAAACAAAAATCAGTAAGAATATTCAAATGTATTCTTGCTAGAGAAAGTAAAATAATTATTACAATAGAATCGTGATTTCCACTTACAAATTGCAGAATAAAATGTTGCAAGTTCTTGATTATTACATCAACAGTTCGTTAATTTTCCATTCAAAAATTGAAATTCCAAAACGATAAGTAACCGACGACCGATCGATAAGTTGCTCCGAAGACACTGAACTGAAGAGACGATGAATGATGTCATGTATTGACGAGGACTGTTTGACGTTTAATTACAATGCTAGGGCTTTTTGTAGGTGGAAGAACTTCATCAAGACGATCGTGGCTGCCCAGGGCCAGTTTGTGAGTTAAACATCATGATCATGTTTCATACAAACACAACATGACAATATATAGTAGTACAGGAAACCCATACGTTGGTGTTTTTTTCTGGGTTTTTTCTTCCCTACCAACGTATGGGGAAATTGTATTGCGAGAAACTGTCAATTTAATTTGCTGTATGAAGTGAATGGAGTGCAACTCAAATGAGTTGTGGGTGAATTACAGCAAAACTGCTTTTCCGTTGATTTTCATACTAGCTACGCACCTTCAAGTCCTCATCTTTCTTTCCAGCCACTTTTTAAAACATGAAAATGCTAAATTATTCCATTATATTTAATCATAATTCTCCGCCGTGTAAATGCAATGGCAGAATTGTTTTTTAGACATTTCGGGATCGGATCGCGGTCCAGATTAGTCTCATACCCCACCGCAAAATAACAAACATCTATATACGCTACGCACACCATTACGAACTAACGAAAATATTAATATGAGACTATTCATTTAAATCAAACATGGCGCCGATTTCGATAAACATCGCGAGTGCCGTAAAGTGAATGGGATTAGAATTTCGCTTTAAATTTCAAGGGAATAGTGCATTTGTACAAAATGTTAAACGAATGGCAAGATAGATGAGAAAGAGTAGATAAGAACAAGCACAAAGAAGTGTGTTTTTGAGCTCTGGTAAGCGATACAGAAATTACCACAAAATCATATTTAGAAGGAGTCATACTTAGGATGGGGACAGATAGTGAAACATGCAAAATACCCTATGATGAATAATACCAACTGATGACAAATATCACTAAGTATGATTTGTTGTACTAATGACAATACTAGTAATACATGATAATTTACATGCAATCAGCAATACATCTATCTACATCCATGACAATTTTGACATGTCATCACTCATCTGTACATCATAATCATATACTGTATGCACTTGTTTTATTTCAAACAAAACAAGTCAAAATAAAGTCTGTGTACATGGTGGTTATAAATGGTGGTGTAACACAAGTATAAATAACATCTCTCTACTAGTCTCTGGTAGGGATGTTCATATCATTGACTATAGAGGGCGACATATTTGACCAAAATATGTAGAAAACTCATGTTTACCTCTTTTAAATTCAGCGGAAAAGTACGAAACTGCTGGGATGTATTCACTAATGTATAAATAACCCCACACAAGCAACTAGACATCATGAAAGTAAACCCTTAATTTACCTAAAATGGTTTTAAAATGTGCATGACTTAAACTACTTTTGGTTATAACTTTTTTATTATTCAGCCTGCAGACAAGGTTGAACCATCATTTTTTATTGTAAAGTACTTTGTTTCCATGTATTCCATTTTCAAAGAGATAATTTTATTTTCAAAATTTTATGAACATGCCTATCTCTGGTTTACTAAATTCATTAACTTGTGACTACTATAGACTAGTAATAAAGGGTTCAACAAAAGAAAATATACAACTTTGTTTATGTCATTTTGAGTAACGTTCAATTTTGTGTTGACCAAACAGGCTAGATAGGCATTTAGATGAATCTTTTAGGCATAATTTGATACCAAATTTGCCCCATAACAACAAAGATAAACCATGATTAGCACCATTTAAAGAAAATTAGTCACTTTTCAAAAGTCACATTTTCAATACACTACACGGGAAGAAAAGACCACATGTTACCTGTTCATAATCAAATAGCCCGCTCGCTCAGGCACAACCCAACGCAGTTGCACTGTGTGATCAATATCCATTTCATTCCCAGCCATTCAAAGTGCCACGCACAGCATTCTCTCGCGGCTTTCACTGGATTAATTTCTCGAGGGTGAAAACACAAAATTATTGCAAAAACTGTAAAACAATGACATTTCAATTTTTTTTCACTCTTGAGAAAAATCTTGAACCTAGGATGAAAATCAAAAGTGAAGGGTATTTCACCCTTTGTATAGGGTGAGTTTATCTAACATAAAATTCTTCATAATCTCAGGTTATCATAAATTCAACTAATAATACGTACATGTACGGGATGCATAGAATAGATGACAAATGATCATGATGATGAAAAAGGTAAGTTAAGGCCTAATAAAAAAAGTTCCATGTTTCCCGTCCCCGCCCGCCTCCGTTTTAGCCGCCGCCTCCTTTTTTTTACTATTTAATATATATATATTTTTTTTTAATTTTAAATTTTCAGAGCTTTAATTAGTCATCTAAACAGCATCGATTGACCCCTACCTGACTCCTCGAATGACCTATATCATGCCCAAGTATAATATAATCTTGGTTTGTTGAAATAATTTATCCTTTCATTAATTTGAAAACATTCTCATTTTAAACAACGATCAAATACCTAAATTCAGTAAATAATCATTAAATAGAGGAAGAGAAGTATTGACTGTAACATTATAAAACAGTGATTTGTAAATGTTTGTATATATTTATTTTATTTTTTGTTTATTTTTGAAATTGAGTTAAACAAATTATTACTGCACTGTTTTGCATGTTATGTTAAATAGCATTTAAAACTTATTTGGTATTTTATCCATCATTCATAAATCAAACATCTTTCTTTAACAGATCACAGACAGGCATAGGCTACAAACAACAATTATAATTTTATTTGACCCAAATTGAAGAGAAAACAATATAGGCCTATATCATATGCAAACATTTAGTTACAAATCTTTACAGTGTTACCGTATATCATTTTACAGGCAACACGTCTATTGATTGCACAAATAATAAACAATAGGCCTATGTACTGAATTTAGATGTGTTTTTTTGTTTCTCTGGCAAGTATAGTGGAAAATCTGTTAGGAGTGTCCTGACACAGTCAGTTGGTCACTTTCGACTTGTCGGCCATCTTGAAAAAAAATAGCAAAAAATTGGAAAATAGTAAATAGTAAGACCCTCCCTCCTCCTTTTTTTAAAAAGTCCGGATGGGAAACATGTTATTTATTTTACTATGCCTAAGGAATAAAGCGTGTAGACTGAACTTGTACAATTTTGTAGTACCGTATTATCCCTATTAAGCGCCCAGGGCGGTTAACTAAGTCATTTTGGGTGGGCGCTTATTTGCATACTGATTTACAAAGTTGTTGACAGTCAAGGTTGCAAAATTCAACAACCTTTACACCCCAAGACTGCAAAATTCGATGTTTTGCAATTCAAGATGGCGGCCTCCACGAATGACAATAAAGGGAGCACACCACTAAATCGGGTTTGCGCTGCACTTCCGGTAAAGTTTATCACAGCAATAGTCCCTTTTGACCAAATGAATGTGCAAAATTGGCATCAATTTGAGAGGTAATGATATCAAATTTGTGTTTTATGGATTTTATGGATTATATATTTAATGTTTAGAACAGAAAATTCGATGAATTTAGCTGAAATATAAATAACGGGCCGATTTACACACATGGTGCATGAACGGGAAATAACCGAATATTGACTCGCGTAATCATACCATTTATTTTCGCCGACTCTAGCAAAAAATCTTGACGGGGATTATTAGTTCATATTAAGATGTTAAAGATCACGGATGGTTCTAAAACATATCGAAATTTCATTGATCTAGTCACTAGCACTCTGGATTTACAGCGTTTTGAATATGGAGTACTCGCCGTGTAAAGTCTATGGCACGCGACATAGTGTTGTGCTCCCTAAACACTACGTGCGTATTTTGGATGGTTTCTGTTGCTGTTTGAAGGCATAGCACATGGTTTAAGTTCAGTTTTGGATCACAAACAATATGTCAAGTATGTCTGAAGTTAAAATAACCACAATTTCCTCTTTATTTTCAAGCAATTTGTAGTCCGAGACTTAGTGTGATGTGAGTAACTTTTAAGTAAGCTTATTTTTTGGGTGGGCGGTTAATTAGTATATATTTTTAAAGTCACCTGAGAAAAAGGGGGTGGGCGCTTATAAGGTCCTGGGCGCTTAATAGGGATAATACGGTAACACAAAAGGGTTTTTTTTTATTTTTTTATTCGGCAAAGTCGACATCAACAATACAAAAATAATCAGGCACATAATAATAGCATTTATAACATCACAAATATATTCAGTCAACCAAGTCAATAAGCCAGGATAGCCCATAAAGTTGGCTAAATACAATGTATGCTAACTTATTTCCATGGTTGGTTGCAGAATTATAATATTAATAGATCTATCATCAATTCTCGCACAATACATTATTTTATGTAAAAACTTTTTGTTGTTCATGTTTTCCTCAACAATTATGTCTAATTATGATTTATGGGATTGAAATGTAATCACAAACAGTCATCGCTCAACATCTATGCTTTAAAGGCACAGTGACTGTCTTGTCTGATGAGCTTGACAATTGCTCACCATGATATTTTTTTCGCAACTTTTCAGACTTCATAGGATTTAGTCAAAAAGTCAGAGAATATAGATGGGGTGACAGGTGACGTCACACCGGGCAAAACGTGGCTATACTCTGTTTGGCCATCTCGAGACAGTGACGTAACTGAACAGGCGCAGCTTTTACGCACGCGTGTGTATCTTCCGCCTTTCAACGCTCGTGTTTGAACGCCAGCGCCGCGAGTATGCGCGCGCGTTATGTGATGCAATTAGTAGAATACGCGGTTACGTCACTGTCTCGAGATGGCCAAACAGAGTATAGTTGCCATTGTTCTTTGCCCGGCAGTTTGCGCACGCATCCTTTTTTGTTTAGGACCCGTGCTTTTAAAACTCGCGCCAAAGCATTATAAAGGGCAATACGGCATAGCGGACAGTGTTGTAGTCATATGGTGTTCCCTCAAGCGTGTATTGACAGTCCAGTCCCTTCGACCGTTGCGTTTGTTGATAAACATTGGATGTAAACAACGGTCACCTCATAATATGGCCAACCAAATAGAAAGTTGCACAATGTGATAATCAGTTTAAGTAAACAATTTCTCCCGCTAGCATTTATCTGAATGTAAACGTGCAAATGTGATGTGAATGTATTCCTAAGGGGGGGGGGGGGGGGGGGGGGGGGGTAATTACCTTTGGTAGGGGGATCCCAAAAATGTAATTTAGGCCTACAATCGTCATTTTCTTATGACACAACAAATGTTCAGTATTTTAAGTTCTGAAATCTTGCTTAAAACATGTAGAAGAAATGTAAATGTGCGCAAAACATGCAAAAGATTTAAGTATTTTAACTAAAATCTTGCTTTGACCCCTAAATTACAATGGTATTAATTTCATGACTCCCTATTTCCCCCTAAAAGCTATGACTCCCCCCCCCCCCCCCCCCCCCCCCCCACCCCCGAATATTTGGGACCCCCTACCGAAGAAAGTAACAACCCCCTAACATATCAGGCACTCTTGCATAAGTGGCTATTGTGGTATTTTATAAATTATCTGACAATTTTTTTAAATGTACATTGTATTGTTGTCATATTTAGGTGTTTTACGACTTTTAGGAGTGGAAATTGCTAGAGATTGGCAATCTATGGGTTTGAAGGATTTGTAAAAATCAATTCAAGAAAAAAAATCTTACTTCAAAATCACTTATTGTACCTTTATAACATTCCTATTTGTTTTGTTTTTTTTGTTGTTGCAAAAACTAGGTATGAAGAAGAATCATCAAGTTAATGTAAATTGTAAAACTAAAGCAATGACATGACGACAACAGAAAGACCTCATAAACCGGATGCCAATTCCAAGATCCCCACAGCCCAGCAGGCGACAATCCCCAGGGGGTCAACAATCACCATGACAACCAGAAAACAATTCTGCTGCACAGACAACATGTTATTGTTACCTATCTCCGGGTCATTTGTTGGACTGCTGGGATTGGTGCTACTTATTCTGTACCTGGTGGCGCGAGGGTTAACAACCAGCCTGTATTTGGTTGAGGGCGCTGTGCCATCCTATGCGGTTGCTGCCATGGTAAGTAACAGACAACATGTTATTACCGAAGTAAAGTGAAATAGAGTATAGCCATCCTACAGTACAGCTCGAAATAGAATGGACAATGTCAACGCACTTTCAGTGCAATGTCAGTGCAATGACATTGCAATGACTGCACTAATCGGGTTACATCGCAAGGCATTATTTAATGTCATTGCAATGTCAGTGTCCATTCTATTTCGAGCTGTACTGTATGCAGTTGCTGCCCTGGTAAGATGTTAAATGTGAATTTTTATTATCATTATAACTTTAAAGACTATGATTTGTTAGGAAAACAATTCCAAGGGCCGTTTGGGCCTATGGTTTTTAAAGGTAGATGACCCGATCACATTTTCATATCATATGAAAGCTCGTATTTTTCTCATCATACTGAAATTTGATGGCCTAATTCGGTATAATGACAGAGAAATCGACGAAATAGCGTTGAATTACCACGAATGGTGGTTACCACCGATATAGTTTGTGTACTACTCAATGGGTACAGACCTAGGTACAGTTCACAGCATCTTGTGCGTCTAAAATAAGAACCATTAGAGCTATGCATCTCAAATTTTGGGACACAACGTTTTTAAGGATGACCTTTCATGTAGAATAGAAAAATTCAAGTTGAAAATCGGAACATCTACCTTTAAGCAGGCCTAAAGAAATTTAACATACATTTTTTTAAAGTTCATCGAAAGGTGTGAAAAAAATTCAATTTTAAGCTTTATTTTGTTGGATATCATATAGTATTTGATTAATTAGCAACAATGCGAACTTAGAGTATGAGAGCAGTGGTTGACAGGCATCGTCATCAGCTTTTCAGTGGGGCCGAATCAATTTTCAAAACGCTGCAATATTTGATGTGCTGTACGCATCTTTTTATATTTATTCACTTTTTATATTTATTCATTTTATATAAACAAAATAACATCTTTGCGTGTATACAACAAGATATACTTCAACTCTCTGTGTGATTAATTTGATAAACTCTGACAAAGTTATTATTTATTGTTGTTGTTTACAGTTGATGTTGACAGGGTTGTGTGTGATATTACTGGTCAAGTTTAGATATGTAGCCTTGGTAAGTTAAAGTTATACAATTAATATGTGAATGTGCTATTAAGGGGGCTGTAGGCACCTTCAGGTACAGCCTCCGTAAAACTGCCGTAACTTCTTCATTGTTCATTTAATCTATATAAAAGTATACATTTTTTTGCAGGAAAGGGTTCAATGAATCCAACCATGATCATTTAGCAATTTTTGGTCTGTAATTCAAAAAATAATAAATATTTTCAACAACAAAAAAAGATTCCTAGGAAATTGTATGAGGAATATAATAAAACTAGTATGACAAAATTTGACACAATATATTTTGAGTTATCTTTGCAGAACCCTAAAATGGGTCAAAAAACGTAGTTTTTATAATTTTTTTCAAAATGGTCAATTTCATGATCATGGTTGGATTCATTGAACCCTTTCCTGCAAAAAAATGTATACTTTTATAGAGATTAAATGAATAATGAAGAAGTTACGGCAGTTTTACGGAGGCTATACCGAAGGTGCACAGCCCCCTTAAGGCTGGGATTTTCAGGTGGGCAAATGGGTACCCGCCCAAAAATACATTACCCTGGCACCCGGCAGCAAATTCAACCATCGGGTACCCGATTCCTCTATTTGCCGCGCCGTTGTTCGCAAAGGTGATGAATTCTACAGCCTAAAATAAAAGTTACCACTTGATTACGATGCATAAAAACCTCCAGTGGTTTAACATCACACACGCACACAAAAGATTAGGAGATTAGGAGGCCGATGTTGATGGGGCCATTTCTAACTGGGTTAAATTTACGAATTTACGATAAATTTCTAGAAACGCTATCGTAATCATGTAGCTAAATTTTAATTTTGAAAGAGGACTGGATCTGGACAATTTCAAGTTATTTTCGACACTTTCGGCTTCGCCAATCAATTAAAATCTCTTAATACATGTATCGTAGACCCACATCCTTGGCATCCTAATGTATCATTTTTTTACTTTAAAGTAAATCTTTTCAGGACAATCCATCTCATATATTGAATAGACCATCTTCACAAACATGGGCAAAAAACAATGCCATCATTTTGTATATTGGAAAAGCTTTATGGTGACAATTTTACATCACATATTATATATCCTGCTTACACAGGAAACCATAGGGAGAACCCACTTATCCTTTGAAAATACTAATAAGGAATGGAAAATTAAATTTCAAATTATGTGTAATTTACTTCTTCATTTGTTTACTTACATTAGGCTATATTCAAAAAATCTTTTGTCTCAAAGCTCCCGCGCGCGTTGGTTAATTGATGCGCGTTAGAAGAAGAAAAAATATATGTATATTTTAATTTCCGAAAGTTTCACTGATTTTTCAGATTTTCATTGATCACATCATTTTAAATACAAAAGGTCACTTTTACAAGAATTTCAATATTTGAAGAGCTTTGTTGCAAAAGGGCCACCAGATCACCCCGACATGTTACTCATTTTGCATTAGTGAATTTGTATTGACAAGTCCATGGAATTAATCAAATTATTGTATGGCTGTGTTCATTACTGTTTCCATGACTTGGATTAGTGTTAGTGCATCCATGCATGCCAATTGAGGCACCAACAATACAAGCCACTTTCCACATAATGAATATCCATCCATTTAATAATGCAAAATGAGTAAAAAGGCAGAAGTGGATGTATGCCCTTTTGCAAAACAGCTCTTCATTTATAAAAAAAAAAAAAATTAAAAAAAAAGAAAACATTAGGTTTTTAAAAACTGAAGAGCTTTGAGACAATTTCTTTTTAATATAGCCTTACAACAAAATAAAAGTCGAGTTATACCTATCCATGAGAGTTTATAGATCAAGAGTGCTTCCCTTACTAACTTTTACTGAACATTATACCGTTACTGTTTTGATCCTTTTTAGAATTCCTTTGCCTTACTCCTGTGCCTTGCAACGTTTACACTGTGCCTTGTATCCGTCATCTCCACGTCCATCATCTCCATACCGTTTCTGGAGAGATTTTCTACTTGTATTCCGAGACCATCTCTTGCCCAGTGCCAATGTTACATCTTAGCCGAACAACAGAGTAATAATAGCACCAAGGATGGCATATTTGTGCCTGGAGGTAAATAACATTATCAATATTTAGATTTTGAAGTACCGTATTATCCCTATTAATCGCCCAGGACCTTATAAGCGCCCACCCCTGTTTTTCTCAATGACTACCAACAAACAATCCCTTATAAGCGCCCACCTTTCAAATGGTCAGCATCCTCAAATGACCACTTGTACGTATATTTCATTTAGTACATGAAATGATCAGCCTCCTCAAATGACCATCAAATGGTCAGCATCTTCAAATGATCATCAAATGGTCAGCATCTTTAAATGACCACTTGTACATTTTATTTAGTACGATAAATGAGTTTGAAAAAGGTAACATAATAAGCGCCCACCCAAAATGACTTTGCTAACCGCCCTGGGCGCTTAATAGGGATAATACGGTAACGCCCTTTTTCCAAAACAAGAATGAACATGGAAAATGTCAGAATTTTCACAGTTTTGAACTTTTTATGTCGCTCATTACTTTTATTTTTTTCCTAGGGATCTTTTTTGCCGATGAACTTTACGGGAATCCATTGGGTGCTCTTATTTTTGTGAAAATTTGTTCTTGAATTTTTTTATTTGGCATTATATATAGTATTCACAACAAAAACTTAAAACAAAAAGGTAGGCATGAGAATCTTACATTTTGAGCTGTCCAGTGTTCAGGCCTGTTTTTACATTGTGAATTCAACACTATTTTATGACATTTGCTTTATTAGAGATCTTCACACTATAATAAAAACAAATAATTGTCGATCAGAGTGTTGTGATCCAAGCGCTTGCGTTCACCCCAAGGTTAAACGCGGTCTTGTGACGCACTGCTTTCCAAAACTAAAAGGCATACAACAGTGTTGTTGGGGTCACACAGATGTTTTACATGTACACAAGGGAATGATTTGAAATGATTGACATTTATTGGTTTTGATTATTAATAGTAACTGTCGGATCGCACAATTTATACTTTTTTTTTTTCTTGTTATATTCCTTACAATTGACACCTCATTATTTTTTTATTATTATTATTTTTTTTCTTTCTCCATGCTCTTTCCGCTTAGTAAGATTTTTTCTTCTTTTCTCTTTCCAGCCCGTTTATAGGGACTTTTTTATTTTATGACATAAAACAATAAATTAACAAAATACAAAAATGTAACAATAACACTACAAAAAATACATCAAATACAGAGACAGCATCAACATTCAGACGCCACAAATGCAGACAAAGTTTTACTATTACATGCTTTTTTTTTTTTAAAGAAAACATTATGAAAACAATATCCCCCATCTTTTGTTATGGGATGCCATTCTATTATTCCTTTCTGCAATAACTCTCTCATTCTACAGATGACAGTAAAACATACACTTTCTTTGGAGCCAGGACTTGCTCTAACGTAGAGAGTACATTGAAGGACTTCCTGTATGCCATGTGTGTCATCTATGGTTTTGCATCCGTCGCTTGTCTGTTTTCTGGCACATTGTCTTTACTATGGCTGTGTACGCATAGAAATTATACCAAGAAACTTGTGGTAAGTGGTGTCATCTGGAGAATGTATTACTTGCATGGGTTATGGTTAAATTTGAACATGTGAGTGTGCATATTTTGAAATTGGATGCATGACAGTTTTGTCAACTCTTGTGGTAGTAATGAATTATCTACTGTCACCAATGCTATAGTTTGATCAGTTCTAAATAGGCTAAAGCCTTCTTACAGCACTGAATGAATACAGAAGGACGAGGGTTCGCATGAAGGCAACAAGCGCGCTGTGCATCACATGTGCATGCGTCCGCATGCATGTGGCCATAATCTCGCGCATACGCCTGGATTACTTTTGCGCATGGAGAGATAAAAACCCAACCATTTCTGCCAATTTGGAACTGATTAATAAACTATAGATGTTTTTTCTTCGCAGTGGATGTAGACTTGTCAATTGGTTTCTTTACATCAGACAGAAGGTCATCAAAAATATGCCTCAGAAGGTATTGACCTTTACCTTGACTGCCTCTTTTATTCATATTCACTTCTCCTCTGTATTTATGACCTAAGCCTCTTTAATTCCCAATCAATTACATGTTTTGTGTCATAAGCTAATAAATGTTGAAATTCAGGATATTTGTGCATACAGGGGACAAAATTAGGTAAGATAGCATCTGATGGTCATTAGTGTAACCGAAAGATATGTCACTAAGATGACCCACAAAAGTGCTTCAAGACACTCAATTTTGTACTTTTAGTTTCAATGGTATGATAATTGAGAAATATTACTTGGTTGTCTGGGTGTATATTCAAGTCTTTGAGATACACATGTGATACCCATGGGTTGTACATGTGACACTCTTGTGGTGAACATGTGATATGATACTTGTCAGAGAGGACTTTCAGGAAATAATCTGATGCCACTTTTCTTCTTTTTGTTTCTTCACAGGATGCAGACAGAATAGTTTCTTCCAGGAGCAGAGGTAACTGTAACTATTGTTATATTATAACAAATTGTGTATAGTGTCCTGTTGCTTAAATTTGTGAAATATACCTGTATACATTACAAAGAAATCCACTTCATCTATCAACAGTTTGTTTCTTTTGTATCCACTTAACATCTAAAAATGGAATTGGATAAATGTATCTGATTAGTGTCTTTATATTCCAGAATATAAAGATGGAATATCATTAGTTTAGCGGCATTTATACATAATTTGTATTAATATTCTTTTCTGTTTATTATTACGACATTACAGGGAGACGAACTAGCCAGAATAGCGAGAGTCGTCAACCTCTGAATACCAATCAACCCACCCAATCAGGTAGACCAGGTGCTGTTGCTACAGTTACCACAGAATCAGGGTCAGCACAACAGGGTCAAAGGTCATCACAAAATAGCTCCTCTACTGCCCGACCAGCTAGCAGAGGTCAATCCTCAAGAGGTCAACCGGTCAATAGGTCATCGAGCATGACTCACAACAACTCTCCAACAGCCCAACGTCAGGTCAGACGTCACAACTCCGCCACCGCCGTTGATACACCACCGAATAGATCCGCCCAGAGAAGACCACCTCCACTTATTCGTGGCGGTTTCTTACAGAGCTCCGTCAATGGACCATCTATTCCTGTGTACACTGTCCCGGGCTCTAACGAGGCGTACATCGCCCTAACAGATCTGCCTTCACTGCAGATGCCTTCGATGGACGATGTGCCAGCCTATGTATCAGACATCCAGGATTCGTTTCCTTTGGATGAGCCACCTCCTTACACTCCCAACGCAGAGGAACTTCCATTTTTCTCTCCGCCAGCATTCACACCTAATTCTCAAATGCCTGATATCGCAGAGGGCAACAGTCCTGAGCCAATAAATGGAACTGAAAATTCAGCACCCTCACAGCCGACAGGGGTTACTTGGGAAACAGTACAGCAGGTACTTAGGATATCTCCTGCACACACTCCAAGATCAGATAGAGATGACACCATTAACAATGACCAAAACCAGAATGGCTTCCAAGCTCTTCCACCTATCGTGAACTCCCAGTCAGTTGTCCCGGCTTTAAGTAGTGGGAGCTCCCAACTAGGGCTTGGTGGGTGCTCCTTACCACCACTAGTACCAAATGCCCAGGTAAATAGTGGGAATCAATTTTACGAACAAGCTAGATTAGGAACCCAATCTGCCTTAGATGGCAGAATTGTCCAACCGGGCCCCGATGCCACCGCAAGAGTTGAATCCCAGTCACAATCTAGATCTGCATCAAGATCGAGAGATAACACACCCACCAGACACGATGGAAGACAGGAAATGGCGCAGTCACTAAGCATATCAGAAGGTGTTGCCAGGACTACTGCACAGACAAATGGACAAACGATAGATCCCCGAATAACTGGAGCTAGACCTAAGAATGGCAATTATGTCGCCGTTTCTGGGCTTAGCGGTGCTGATGGACACAGGGGTCATCAGTCAAGTGGCCCATCTAGATTAGAACCGTATCAAAATATAAATGGTAACCATGGCAATAATGATGGTGTTGTCGGTGGCGCTGGAAAGAAAAAGAGATCCAAATCTCCAACTAAATCAAACGATAACAAAGGAAAGCAGAGGTCACATGCTGACAACAGACCCCGTTTACTCCCAGAAGTCACAGTAGGTAATGCTGGTATACTTCAAGACACAGAAATCCGCACTACTCCTAATAGGACGTCAAAAAAGCAAGAGCATCGTTCGAAATCCGGAAGTAGAAATGCTGAGAGAAAACAGACTGCCGAGAGAGTAAATAAGAGGCAAAAATCAAGTTCACCAGATAAGAGGCAGAAAAAGGAGAGTAAATCTACATCAAAACATGATGAAAGAAAACACAAACTTAAAAAGAAGACAGGCAGTCCCTCCAAGGGTGGTGCAAGTCCATTGAGGCTGAATATACCAAATAGTTCTAGTGATGAAGAGACAATGAACGGAATCATGGACTTGGTGAAATCAGTTCACTCCCCAAGAGGAGGTCAAAGGTCAAAAGAACAAAAGCGTCCTGCCAGGGGCAAAGGTAAAAAGGGTCTTTTAGATAGTAAAGTGTAAGTATCTACATGTAGTCTAGTAATAATGTGTGTGCGTGTGTGATAATTCAATGCTATTTATCATCTTCTGAAAACAGAATCAAGATGCATAGTTTGCATGGTCTATTGTATTAGAAAAGTGTTTCCTTTTCTTTCTGGAAAAGAAAAAGATCCAAGAATGCATTTCAAAACCCCATTGCAGACTCTGAATCTAATAAAACCCATCCTAGAGGTACTCACCGCAAATAAAATTGGAACCATCATCCCAACTAGGTTTGTACATTCTGAGTTGCCTATAGAAAATACAAACAAATATCTGTATATTTATCTTGTTCATCAAAATATTGTCCGACCACTAAGTTTAATGTTTTTGATCTAATACATTTGTATACCTGTATTTATCCTATCAAGAGAGGATGTACTTAAAAATTCTTGTCTAGCATTTAATACAGCGACCAAAAGGCCCTGTGCTATGGTCACAGCCAGCCAAGATTTTCAACATTGGAAATGAAAACTTTTCCAGTACAAAAAAATATAGACACCAACCATTTTGGGAACATTTTGTATTCCACAAAATGCCAAAATATTCACAGATTGTGGTCTGTCCACCTGTAAAAACAGAGGTTTTTTTCTTTGCATTATGCCTTAATCTTAAAATTGTTGCTGTTTGTTGACAAGCAAAAACCAATTGGGTCAGTATTCATTTGCACATGAACTTTTGTTGCCAATTTCTAAATAAATTGGTCGGTCAGGCACATTGAACGGGGTTTTTTCATTGCCTAAGTTTCCCTATGTCATGTTTGTGAAACAACACCACTGGATAGACAGACCTTCCTCATGCAGGGTACAGAATGCTGCTGGTGTGGTGGTATGATATTGTATGGCATAAGAGAAGGTAGGCACTGTTTTCCAACCGCCGGGAGAATGTTACGGAATATACTGTATACTTCATTTTGACTATTTAGTAAATAAGTTAATTAAGCTCTTGTATATGCATTCTGTTTCATCCATTGTTTTGTTGTTATGATGTTTATGTTGTATTTCTGTTACCCTGATGGGGTCTTTTGATATTAATTAAAAAAACAAAAACAAAATTGACAGATTTATGAAGTATACGGCTTATCCGTAGAACCTCCTTCCAGTGGTTGGAAAACAGCGCTTGCCATAAGGAAAGATATCATAAGTATTTGTGTTAATATATGGTGAACTATTGTTTCTTGTAACTTAGTAAGTTGTAGTTTTGTTTTTTCTAATGAAGTTTTCCAAGAACCCTTGTGGGTAAGCTTTAGAATACCCTACCATTTGTATTCCTCAATGTGTAAGTGTATGGGTTGTTCTTTAAAAGACCCAATTGAAAACATGCAGTGGTAGGGTATACTTAAAGAACTCCACACTTGTTGTGTGCTGATACAATTTATGATAAGATAAAACACATTTTGTAACAAATTTGTATTCAATTTTAAAAGCAATATAAGCATTTCAAAAGTGCCTTTTATTCCATCCATATAAATTAAGTCCAGCTTCGATGAATACAAAAAGCTGGAGATGGTTGTTCAAACGAGGGAAAACAAAATGAAGTTTTTCAAAGAACGTGTGTTGTGTGATATGATAAAATATGACACATTTTGTAACAATTTTAAAGCAATATATATATATGAGTGTCTCAAAAGTGCCTTTTGTTCCATCCATATAAATGAAGTTCAACTTGGACACACACTTTGGGTTGTTTGGTGAAGCTTATTGGTGAGTCACATTTGAGAAACCAGACCTGTTCTGGTCGAATAAGGCGACGAAAACACACACCCTGTTATACGGGTGGACGGACCTGTCAAGTAGGAACGGTCGGTCAGGAATTTTAAAACAATTGTGAGAAGAAGAAAAAATCGACAAATTTTCGGCCAAAATACGGCTGATTTTACATGATTTGAGAGGGAAAAATCTATTAAAAAACTCTTGAAAAATGCAAAAAGTGGCTCGGTCGGGCCCGTAAAACAGGGTGGTTTTTTCCCTTGCCTAAGAGATGGATTTTCTTCATGTACTAACCAATTGATCTTTTCCCGGGTGGGGCCAGCCAACTATTACACTGTAAGCAAGCGTGGCTAAACACGCATAATAAGGGCTGTGTTTTAAAGAGGGGATGCATTACGCACGTAACACATTAAGAGATGTGTTAATGGGTCTAAAATTGACCACTTTCAAGAAAAGGGTACTTATTTCAAAAATCCTATTGATATTTTACTTGTTTTACACGTACAAATTGGTGTGAAAAACATGAAAAACACCTTTTTCTGACAATCTTTGCTCATGTATGCTTACAGGCTCCAAGGTCTTAGGCAATATTTGAAGATGTGGGTGTGTAAATGTGTATAAATTCAAAAAAATGGGTGTGGAAATTTAAGGATTTGTGTACAAAGTATAGGCCGTGTGGACAAAAACTGGGTGTGTAAAAACTGATTTTACAAAAGTGGGTGTGTAAAACACTCCCTGCAAGGCTGGCTGCCTAAGCCCTTGCTTTCAGCGTGATATTTGAATGCCCCATGCAGGGATCTTTCATACAATATTATTCCCTTTTCTCTAACCATGTGTGTGCCTTGCCATATTTATTTAAATCTTCTTATGGTAATATACCGATTTAGGCATGTCGTAGGAATGCAAGAATGTCGTTTTAGGCCAAATTTATTTATTGGTTATTTATGGAAATATAGGCAAATCCACATATAAAGCCAATTTACCAGTCTTAAAATTGGAATTAATTAATGTGTAATATAATAAAATAATTAAGCTTGTTAAAACAGAAAATAATTTCACAAAATTGAACACAAAAATGCTTCTCCTGCAAAAAGACCAACATGTCACTTACCATGTTGCTGCATTCCATGACGGTTTGTTAATGACCAATTACATAACATTACTGGTATGATAGGCGTTTTAACACTGAGAAAAAACCCCATTTCTAATTCGGAAGATCGGTCACCCTTATGCAGAATAATTCATGTTTTAAACTCATACAATCAGTGGATTTATCATCTGTTATGGAAATTTGTGCGCTACATTATAATTAATTTCACATTTTTCTGCGATTTAGGAAGCTACCACGAAAATCCAAAAGTTCCAACTGCGTAGAAGTCTTATGTAATTGACTTTTCAAATTGCAAATCAGCACAAACAAATTCATCACATCAAAATTAACTACTTTTACAGTATTATATTCCTAATTAAGCACTAAATAACCAGGCTCCAAAGTACTTATGCGACCTTATTTCCATCAAGGAACCCACACGCACTCTTAGGTCAAATGCATCTGTAATCTTACGACGGAGGAAAACTAACACTGTCACCTACGGCCAAAGATCATTCTCTCATGCATCTCCTGAACTCTGGAACCGGCTCCCATCTCATGTTAGAAATGCCACATCACTGCAGCAATTCAAGAGCTCGCTCAAGACTCACCTCTTTCAGCAAATGACTTTATAATGTTTTGTATCTTTGTTCATATTTTGTACTTTTTTGTTCAGCGCACTGGGGTCTTGCGACGGAGTGCGCTTAATAAGCATGGTTTATTATTATTAATTAAATGTGATCAATTTTTGTGTTCAATTGTCAAGTGACCTAAACAATTATCAATTATCAAAGGTCAACTGTTATGTCCATGTGAAAGAGTTAAAAAGCTTACTGTTTGAAATATGAGTTTTTGGGTATTGTTATACATTTAGGCTATATTAAACAAATCTTTTTGTATCAAAGCTCCCGCGCGCGTTAGTTAATTGATGCACGTTAGAAAGAAAAAAATCTCTTTTTATTTTTTTATCTTTTTTTCAACAACAGCAAAAAAAAGTTTCCCCGATTTTCAGATTTTCATTGATCACATCATTTTGAATACAAAATGTCACTTTTACAAGGATTTCAATATTTTATATTTGTAATTTGTTTTTAAAAAAACCCTTAAAAACAACCGCATTACGCATTAGGTTTTGAAAAACTGAAGAGCTTTGAGACAAAAGATTTTTTAATATAGCCTTACCATACGGAATAATTCCTGCACTAATAAATCACTTGTCTCAAAGAGCCCAGATTTGCTCTAGTTTTAAGCCAAAATATTCAGAACCATTTCAATGATTGAGAATTAATAGATAATACATTCTATTTCCATCCATTAAACATGTCTTTCAAGATATCCAGCTGAATTTATACTATGTAAACTAAACTGCCTTCAAAATAATATTGCCTTGTCAATTTTTATACTTAAATTATTATTAGTATTGTAAACGTAGCTAAGATATAGTGACTTTTATCAGGGTGTGGGGTATTCATAATGTATCATGATGGACCTTGAATTCATGTATGCTCTGTATGTTATAAAATATAGTTTATGACTTTAAGTTATAACTTGTCATAATCCGTAAAAAGCAAATATTGGCCTTTATAATGCATGAAAATATTCTAGCAATCTGATTGGTGGATACTACGTCAGATAACACAAAATAGTTTGGTCAATTTCATGCTTGACGTCACTTCCTGGTCTTTTTTGTCTTTCAAAAAGTACTATTGACCGGGCGGTACTAGTACTAGTACTTTTTAAAAGACGAAAAAAGAAATGCCCTGCCTCATATGATTTTGCCATGGCTTGGAGGATCGACTCGCCTGTAAGATCTTTTTCATGTTTAATTTGTTGAAAATTGCACACAAATATATTTTCATGCATTATATAAAACAAATATTGTCCCTCGATTTCCCTCAGCCTTCGGCTTCGGGAAAATAGTAGGCTTACGGTCTCCAGTTCACCCCATATGATTATTTGAACAGGCTGAATTTATATGTTTGTGTAGGCATAATTTCTGTACTATACTTTTGCTATTCCATGCTTCTCATTATTTCCATTTGTTGTATATTCACAATTTTTGTATAAGACTATTTGACAGCCATTTTCATTTACTTCTTGATTAACCCTAACAGAACTGAGTACTAAAAATACTGCTTTCTATAGGTGCTGGTAGCGCGTGCCTTACAGTCTCCAATCTCCTGCCGAGTCCTTGGCGCACTCACATAGGGGCAGGACTGCCACACAGGCAACCCAGGTTCCAGGGGCCTGTAGAGCCGCCACCCCCTAATTTAACCTGTTAACATAATTTGTGTTATCAGAGTTTGTCTTGACGAGGTTCCACTGTAATTTTGCCAAATGGGCTATTAGAGGAAAGCAGTTAGGTTTCCAAGAGGTAATTTGAACTCTTGACATTAGATTAAAACCTAAAATGCATTGAACATTGAGTGCTGTGTGATCAAATTTTCCAAACTGGCACACTCCCTATTCATAAAGTATATCGGTTTAAAGATATCATTGTGCAAAATTGATTTACCCACAAATGCCATGCAAAATTGATTTGCCCTGGCCACAAATGCCATCTCAGCAATGGAGAGCCAATATGAATTATATCTGGTCATTATTGATCATGGGCTATAATGACTCATATTTATTACAAAGTCTTAATTATTGGTTATTGATTATTAAAAGGGACTATCGTTGATGTGCGCTAATTATTACTATATTTTCAAAATATTTTCAGAAACATTTAGTTCAGCCGTCGCAGATGAGAAGGTCTCTGTGGACATAATCAAATTTGTGTGTAATCAGTCAGTGGCCAGAGGGGAGGGGGTGATCATTTGACATGGAGAATTCCCGGGAGAATTATGGGGTTATCAAAATGGGATGGTCAAAAGTACAACGATAGCAATTTTGCGCATGCATGTGCCCAAATGTCTTTTTTAATTTGAGTTATTTAGAAGCTCAAGTGATTAAAGCCGAAATGTACCCCAATCATGGCAAAATAAGTGTAAAATAGCAAATTTGCGCACGTTACACGCGCATTTGATTAGTCGGTAAAGTTTTGCTGGTTAAATTTTATTTCTTGCCCCTCCAATATTAAAAACCTAGCTATGCCACTGTAATCAGTAGACTATCATACTTCAAAAAATGGGTCAGTTCTTCTGCTTTCTTTGATTCCCCATCTCTTAAATAATATAAAACAGCTACTGCCTTAACAAAATGCAATAGAAGTTGATTTTAAGTAAGTGAAAATGTCTGTCAAAATCAAGTTTTAAGTTTTTTTAAACCACCTTGTATTAAAAGCACTACTACATTTAAGCTCTATAGTAATATATAATTGTTATACGTCATTCTTATATTCTTGTTCATTGATTGGTTAAAAGTGGGTCACATGATCAAAAATAAACACGCTATTTTGCCAAAAGTTTCATGCGGCGTTGTACTTTGCGTGACGCAAGAGGGCGCACGATTTGCATCCCTGGGCGCAGTGTGACGATCGTTCGATGCTCTGCCTTTTAATTGAACTTTTTAAAACTTTTTAACCTAATGAAGATTTTTGAATTTGAACCTTATGGAGCTAGAAATATATGAATGACGTATATAAAACAAATATATACTGCCTTTATTCGAGTCTCTGGATTAAAACTATGGTCCCTCGGTGACTGCAATAGTGCTGTTTTGCTTCGAGGCTGCGCCCCTCAGCAAAATAACACTATTGCAGTCACCTCGGATCCATAGTTTTAACCAGAGTCTCTCATGGTAGTTAATATTTGTATAATATACACTTTATTTTGTGCCTTATATTTGACAGACTTTGCTGGTATGGTATTATTTAGTTATGTGTGTGTCACCTATATATAACTCTTTGTATGAATTCTACAATACAGTATTCAGATAAGATTGTAGTGTGTGCCTTATGATATGTGCATTTATAACTCTATGTATGAATTCTACAATACAGTATTCAGATAAGGCAAACAAAAATTATAATGTTATCCTTGAATGCCCGCTCGTCAGATTTAAGGCCGCTCCATTTTTTTTCTTCCAGATTTATTTCCGTTTTTTTCCAGATTTTTTTTTTTTCAGATTTTTTTTTAAACAGTTTAAATGGCATTGAATATTAAATTAGGTGTTAATAAAATATATGTGTGACTCTTAGAGTGATTACAACTTCTTGTTGGCTGAACTTTGAGCTTCCACTGGTATAAGAAGAAGAAGAAAAAAAATTAAAAAAATCCGCCCGCCCACCCCTCCTCTCTGAAAGCTGTGGAGGACAACATTACTTCTTTTTTTTGGCCTAAGATTGTAGTGTGCCTTATATGATATTATGTGCTGCATTTCAGTATTTCCAAGATTGTATACAGCTGCTATGACCAGCGTTATCTGGTGGTGGGATATAACTCGATGGTTAGGGTGTGCCGCTGGAGGCATGAAACACTGGTTTATATTTAGTTTTTTATCTAAAAACCCTGGCGATTTAATCATAATTATTTTTTATTATCGTGATTTGGGACCCTTTTTCAGGATTTGAGACTGTTATTTATGGGTTTTCTACCTGAATATCGATTGATTTGATTATTTGTTTGGTTTTTTCATGAGTTTTGCAAAGAAAACACATGTTTAGGGATTTTGAAGCATACGCCATGTTTAAAAATTTCTTGCAAAAAAGGGCCCCTTAAAACTGCACACCCCTGCATACCTTATACGTAAATACCTACCCCTTTGGGTCTTTTCGCTATCAGGCCAAACAAATAAGAAGGTTTGTCTCAGGAGCTTGCGCGCATTGGTATGTGAAATGAGCATCGGCGGTAGGTCTACGAGCTGAGGCCCAACCCTTTTTTTTAAATTTTATTTTGGGGGATTTTTTTTATAGATTTTTTGATTTTTATAAAAAATAAATAAAAAAAGTTCTCTGTAAACTTGGATTAACAAAAACAAAACAAAATTGCATACCTCAGCTTTTTTACTAAAAATAAAATAATCCAAAGCACTTAGCTTTTTTACAAAATGTTTCTGAGACAAACCTTCTTCTTTGTTTGGCCTTATACAGCACTCAATAATCTAATAATGTGGTTGACAAAGTTAATAGCTATACTTCTTATGTGTAGTTTAATTTTGTTTACAATTTATTTTTAGGAGAGTCCCTATGGATGAGTTGATATGGTCTCGGTTGATTTGGGGAATATTGTCAATACTTTTTGGGGATTTCCCTGCAATAAATTTGAATTTGCGATGTATGCATGTCATGTTTTATTCTAGTATTGTTAATAAGAGGAAGTTAAAGTGTTGACGATAATAATAATTTGTAATATATTCATAAATAATTGATCTTTATAGAAGGTCAATCAATTGGACCGGCATTTTGCCATAGATATTTTTATGACTAAAATTCACCTTGAAATATATAAAAATTTGCATTCCAATTTATCATACTTTTAAGTATGGCTCGTTGAACTCTTTTGGATTTGGCAGTGTTAGGGTTTAAAACCCTAACACTGCCAAATCCAAAAGAGTCCAACGAGCCAGGCTGAATCTTTTGCCACGTGGAGACTTCAAATGTTCACACAAAAATTGATACTGCTGTAGTAATATTCTAATTATATCAGGCTGTTTATACACCAGAAAGGGTGGAGTGATTGAAATGGCCGAACACTATGCATGATTTGAAACTACTTGAAACTCTAGGTTGATAAATATGATTAGAATTTGGTCTTTACCTAGAGAGCTCCGTATCAGACTGGGCAAAGTAAACAGCATTGGTCACTTCCATGTCATTTGCACACTAACAATTGAACAAATTAAAATGTCCTCAAAAAGTGTTGAAATTATATTCAGCGCTTATATTTAGGGATGTTTATGTTGAATTGCATATCGATGGAAAGCTAACATGTTCTTTTTTCCAAGTATACCACATTTGTAGCAATCACATATTTGTGTCAGTGCTCTGCCATTTGGTGGAGAGTGTGGGAAGGCCTCAATCTGAAACTACATTTTGAGGTATTTCATTTTCATTTACTCCATTTATTTGTTAACAATAATCCATTACTTTGGTTAGGAATGTGATATAACATTGCATTTGGTAGCAAAACGTCCCTTAGCTTATACACATTATCATGATATCAGTAAGTCAATATTCATATTTTCCTCATTGTTCCTTATTTACTCGTTTTGGGTAACAAAGTATGTGATTGAAAAAAATCTTATTAATGAAGCATGTAATATTAACATCATGTACTATTTTGAACTCTGAGAAAGTATCTATACACAATTCCATGTAATGTCGCCTGCGTAATAAGGAACAATAAAATAAAGGACAATACAAATAAAAAGCAGATTGTCAGTTTTCATTTGTTCTTGTACTTGCATTAAAACTTTAACAATCTTTGTGCAGAGGTGCATATTATTTCCCTCCCAAATAAAATTTGGAATGGTTGTGATATACAATTCATGTAAAGCGCTCAACAAAAGAAAGTCATATACTTTGTTATGTCCTATAGAGTGTCTTCCGGTTATTTTTTGTCCAAACAGGCTAAATAGACATTTAGATGAACATTTTCGGAACAATTTTGTACCAAATATGCCTCAAAACAACAAAGATAACCATTATTTTAATAAAAATTTGTGAAGTATCCAAATTTGCATTTTCAACGCACGCAAAGCGGCGAGAAAATGCTGTGTTACACTTGAAAGGCCGGGAATGAAATGGATATTGATCACACAGTGAAAATTGCGTTGGTTTGTGCCTGAGCGAGCAGGCTATTTCATTTCAGTGAACGGGTAACATGTGGTCTTTTGTCTTTGCATATTTTGTTGAAAAGGTGAATTTGGAAAAAGGCACAGATTTTCATTAAATGGTGCTAATCATGGCTTATCTTTGTTGCTTGGTGGCAAGTTTGGTACTAGATTGTGCCTAAAAAGATCCATCCAAATGTCTATCTAGCCTGCTTGGTCAAAAAATAATCGGAAGTTACTCTTACATCTGCATTGGATGACCCACTTCCCTCCAATACTCTATTCTCCCTGAAAAAGTGCATGTGACCTGCTTCCACAAAATGAGCGTAAAGTCGAGGTGAAGATGTTGCTGAATTGAGGCAGCATAGCATGTTATTGATTTGCCATTTAAATTGTTGTTGGTATGGACCAAGGTCCCTTCTATTATAGGGGAATTCTAAAATGACAGTATGTATACTTATTTTAAGAGTATTACCAGCCATGCCAGGCTATTTATTTTATGATCCCGCTATAAATAGAAGGGCTTGGTCATTACTAACAATAAACGGCAAAAATCAAAAACATGCTATCCTAGCTCAATTCAGCAAAATCTTCGCCGCGACTTTAATACGCTGATTTTGTGGGAGCAGGTCACATATACAGTCATCAAAAAAAGATTATAAAGATCTTAAATTTGAGATATTGCATGTGAAGAATGGTTTGATATCAAGTATCTCAATTTAAGATAAACTACGGTTTCCATTACTGGCAAATTATTGATAACTGGTAGTGCTAATTCACCGGGCGATAATGGATGTCACTCTTCGCGTACTGAAAGAAATATGTGAAAATGAAAATTGTACTTTACATTTAGGATTGTTACTTCCTCAATAATCAACAATTCTTAGCGTGTAATCTCTAATTAAAGATGAGAAATTAAGACCCAGTTATTACTTGGTCAGTCACTTTTTGAATTACTGTGCTTGTGATAGGCACAGCATTTATACATACTTGTAGTAGATTCAGAGATTGGCCGGTTTATCATTTCAGTATCATACAGGCTGTAACAAAAAAAGTTATACAGTTTTGAAAAAAATATTAAAAATATCTCCTGTAGTATTTCTGTTTCGAGTTTTAATGGCCTGCAAGGGGAATTTTCTTAGCTTTCGAATAAGCTTTGTTTCATGACAATCGATGGTCGGTAAGCAGAGATATGATCAATTGTCTAAAGTAGTCATGAAATCACCTGGGCCACTTTGGTTTAATCAATGGTAAAATCACTGGGATGAATATGAATGGAATCGAACCAGGAACATAGCAGTAGAGCGCCCTTGTTAGACAACAATGGTTCGTTTCAAGTGGTTAAAAGTATTACAAAGAAGGTTAGGTCTTTACAAATATTATTTATTTATTTTATGAATTTATTTATTCAAATGAAATAAAACTATTTGAAAAAAGAATTATATTGTTCTCCCTAATGTTCCTTGCATGATACCCTAACCATTTAATTTATACAAGCAAGATTGTATGATATTATTGTGAAAGTGGCCCAACCCGATTTCAAGACGACTTAGTAGATTGGTCATAACTTTTAAACGCAAGTAGTTAAAAAGACCAAATAAAATGATTCTGGTAGCCAAAACGGAAATTAACACAGAGTGTAAGAGATTTTGACATTGCATGATTTTAACATTGAATTAAAAATAAAATTGCGATTGTATAACTTTTTTTGTTACAGTCTGTAGGTCATAGGTAATATCTTCCAATTGAGGGGGGAGGCAGTGATTTGAAACCTTAATCTGATCATTGTCACATATGGTTCTGTGCTTCCCTTTGTCTTGAATCACATCATAGGTATTCTTATATCCAGAAATGACCCAAGTTTGCTTGTGCCGTTGTCTTAATTGATTTTATTTCTAATTCAATCCTCATCTATGCAACAAGGATGATCAATGTGTGTCACTTGTTAAAGGCATATTGTGATCTTTTCCAGGGATCGCCTTCTATTCATGATTTTTCCTTTTAGAAAGTAGATTTTCTTGCAGATTTACATTTCGGATCATAAATATATTCCAATTTATAGAGTGATACGGTTCCTAATTACCTCAAAATCATGGCTTTAGAGTGAATTAAGAGTAAAAATAAGTTGTCGGCGCAGACGGTATCACCCTGTAACTTGGAATGCATGTACGATTTATGATCAGAAATGTAAACCTGCAAGACAATTTTTTTCAAGGATTGAGGGCGTTCCCTGGAAAATATCGCATAATATACCTTTAAGATGGCACGTTTGAATAGCGCGCTATAATTATATGATTGGGTAGTTTTTTCATGCATGGACACATTGCTACTTGGGAATGTATTTCTTCAATACTATTCAACATCCTTTATATCGCAGGGGAACTAATAGCATCTCAACGATGCCGATATCGTCATGATTGCATGGTCAATTGTGGTTCCTCTTACATTAAAGGTAGATGTTCCGATTTTCAACTTGAAGTTTTCTATATCCTTAAAAACATCGTGTCCCAAAATTTGAGATGCATAGCTATTATGGTTCTTATTTTAGACGCACAAGATGCTGTGAACTGTACCCATTGAGTAGTACACAAACTATATCGGTGGTAACCACCATTCGCGGTAATTCAACGCTATTTCGTCGATTTCTCTGTCATTATACCGAATTAGGCCGTCAAATTTCAGTATGATGAGAAAAATACGAGCTTTCATATGATATGATAATCTCCGTATTTGTTTGAAATAATTCTGTGTTACGAAAATGTGATCGGGTCATCTACCTTTAAATGGAATAGGTCCAAATCAATAACCGATCGACCAAGATTTATGAATCTACTATAACACCAGGATTTGTCATAACCTTAACACCAACGGCATGGTTTTGGGAATAAATAACTATCAGCAGAGAAAAGCGGGTCAGGTTCATTTGACAGGAGGAATCATGGAATATTTATTGGTACAAAGCTTATTTAGAGCTAAAATGTACCTCAATCATAGCAAAAATAAGTGTAAATAAAGTCGAACATGTTTGTGCGGTACATGCACATTTCTTTAGTCAAAACAATCTTGTCAGTTCACTTTTATTTCTTGCCCCCCCCCCCCCCCCCCCCCCCCGATATGAAAATCCTACCTATGCAACTGATCAAGTCAAAGAGTCCACTTGTTCTTATGCAAAATCGTAAGATTTTCCTCCACATGTGATAGCCCACCAGATCAGAGCACCCCAGTAGATCGATTGGGGAAGTGCGTCGTATCAGCACCGAGTAGGGTTGCATTTGTTTAAGGGTTAAGAGTGCGGATAAATACAACAGCATAAAGGAACATAACAGCCTTTAAAACATTCTTTATATCAAGTAGATTGAAGTTTTAACTTCAATCTACCGAAAGTCCCATAAACCTCTTATTGACAACTTAGAGATATAAAACACAGAAACACAAGTATCATATGAATAATATTAATTTATTTATTTTCGCCATACGCAGCTTGATATCCTTATAAGACTCTAGATAGAATAATCACACAAGTAATTAGGAAATCCACGACTAAAACACACAGGTTGTATGCAGTAACAAAAGATACTCTCATCGGTAGTGCACAATACACATGGCGTGCAAGAAATTAACTATCCACTATCTAATTAAACTGTACCCCCTTTTAGTTCAAAAAAGTCCGAAAAAACTCGTCTTCCATACTGTTCACAAAGATGAGATTAACTTTGGTTACTTGCATACAACGGCTACAACTTTGCGAGTTTAAAAACAACCTTCGTCAGAGCTTTTTCATGATGCTATCATCATTATCAGTGATGCTCTTTAAACACTACAGATCCCGAAAGTAGTCCAATTAACCAGGGTCTCGGTTCAGTGGCCCCTATCAACTGTTGACTTCATAACTGACTCTAGTGCAACTTGGGTATGATGATACCCAGATGGCAATAGGTCAATCATTTCAGTCACAGATGTATTGAGGGATGTTGAACTGTGACCTAGGGATTGGGTTATCATTAGCACCAATTGGCATGAAATATGCCTTGGTGTGTGAAAAAGCAAAATATGGAATTCTAGTCACCTATTTTTGTGACTGATAACAAGAGGGGAAAATTGCTCACTAAAATTTGCATAAAAAGTATCTAGTAACACGCCATACTAAAGGTCAATCTGAACAGACACCATAGTGTTATATGTTTTAATAATTACACAACCAATTTGAAGACTGATAAGTTTGTTGGAGCACATTCATAGTCTGTTTGACATCCTGAAGACAATGACGCAATAAGCCCCCTTGTAGACACATCACTTACAGTCTTATAAACCGTATTTTGGTGAAAAATCTGTGAGTCCACACCAGTGCTTTCATTAACATCGCACTATTTAAGATTATGATCAGGAAATGGGGTATGCAGTCACTGTGCCCGAGGAAGCAAATTGGATATTTTTGTTTCACTGGTTAAACATCCCAGCTCTTTAATGTACTATTCTATAATAATTAATCTAACCCATTTTTTGTTGTTGTAGAGGTCATAACTATACGTCTAACTGTTCTTTAAAATGTAAATTATATATACCATTTTAGAGTTCTGTTACTTCTGATACCATGTTTGCAACCAAAATGTTTAAATCATCAAAGGTTGGTTGACAATTATTTATAAACAATGATGCAGTTTTCAAAAAGTTGCAGTCTTATAAGATACAATGAATGGCAATATACACAACCCAAAATGAACGCTATAGTTTAATCAGTCTCAAATTGGCGAGAAGCATTCCATAATATCTATCCGTGCGCAAAAGTAATCCAAGGTATAAGCGCGATTTTGGCATACGCAAGCGTCGTGCATACAATGACACTGCGACATTGCGAGCCATATTGCGCCATGCGAGAGTTTTGTGCGCGATACTCTTCTGAATTTATTTTCGCTGCTGTAAACAGGTTTCGCCAATTTTGAACTGACTGAACTATAGAAACATTGATGATCTTGGCATGCATGCATACTGCATAAGCCAGCTTTTACTTTTGAAACCGCATCTTGTTCATAAACGGTTTTGAATCATTGGACGATCACCAGTAGCAAACCGAGCATCAAAATGTAGCTGAACATATTACCAAATAAGGAGTGTCCCAGAATGATTTATACCGAGAAAGGTGCATCAATTAGCTATGAATACCATTTTTGTTGGTCAAAGTGTTTATGATTCTATCATCAACATAAATTTAGCTTTCAAGAAATGGTAGATAAAAACCGTTTGTGATCTTTTATGAAGCACTATTTGAATGGTGCGAGGGAATTGTTCTGCTTGAATCAATAGAAATAGGTTTTCCCAATTTTTAATTATGTCATGCCATATCAGAACGGATGCAGATATTCTGATAAAATTAACAGAGTAAGTATATAACATGTTTCTCATTATATTGCAAGCATTAGATTTGGACTGCAATCTTAGTTTCAAACACGGTATAAATCATTCTGGGACACCCTGTAGTTTAATATATTATTAAAGGACGATAAGATATACAGTTTTGGCTCCTACAAAAACTGGGTATGTTTCTTTTAAATGTAGATTATAGATAAATACCTTATAAAGTGTGTTAAATGTGATAAAAACATGGGATGAATTGTGACAAACATGAATGAATTATGGATTTTCATTTGACTGGTGTTATTATATATCCGTGCAGTGATGGTGTAAATTGTGATCAATATTATCAAACAGGTATGCAAGATTAAAGGCAAATTGAATTGGTGAGATAAAAGACAAGAGTAGGAATTATTCCAAAACTACAAGCCCCCTGCCCCCCCCCCCACCCCCCCCCCCCCTCCATCTGATTGTTGTCAATAGTTAAGATTTGACTTTTAGCCCTAAATCCTGTTAGATATGATGGATCACAAAATATGCTGGGATTGGTCTTTTTTTGTTCTTCCTTCATTTAAACTGTCACGAAACTATAGTCTATTTGGTCATCACGAGACAGTGACGTACGTACCGCGTATTCTACTAATTGCAGCACATAACGTGCGCGTCTACTCACGGCGCTGGCGTATACACTCGAGCATTGAAAGGCGGAAGATACATACGCATCCATAAAAGCTGCGCTTATTAAGTTATGTCACTGTCCAGAGGAAGCCAAATAGAGTATTTATATAGTCTAGTGTGAAAACTTCATCCAGGGATTATAAGCTTTATATCCCTCAATAAAGTCTTCACCCTAGACTAACTCTGGCTCTCTACATGAAGGTAAATCCCACTTGTTGGTAGCTACTAATGTATTTGTGAACATCTGTTTGTTAACACAACTGAGAATGGTGAGAAATACAAAGTTGTATAACATGGTCCTAAATTTTGACGGTGATGGAGTGGATCAGGTCACATACCTTTTCAAACTCTACAGGAACATGTATGCTTCCTGGGAAATTAAGCAATTCTCTAGTTTGATTTTCAGATGAAGACCTGACATGGTACTTAATAGTGATTTCAAACTGTATTTCTTATCATATACAAGTTTGCTATTGGTTACGGCAATATGCATCAATTAGTGGTACAATATTTGCAAGTGATTGCAAGAAGGCCTAGTTGGTTTTTGATGGCAAATAACATGAACAAATTATTAGAATAACACTAAAATAACTTTTTTATTTCATATAAAGGATATTATTGTTTGAGAAAAGGTAAAATTTTGAAACTTGACTTTTTGTACTTGGAAATTCAAAGTGACCCCACTTTAAGGTATGTTGACAGAAACGTTAACGCTAGTGAGAGAGAAAAAAGAGATAATGAATAATGAACACAGATGACAGTTGGATGACTAACTCACAATTCCAATTGGATGCTTTTTTTAATATTCATCCTTTTGAACAATCAGTCCTAAAGGTATCCTGATTGAGGTATCAGCCACTGATCCAATCGGGACTGGTTTTATACCTTTTTTAATTGGTTAATCCAACAAGCATATCACATGTAATTAACCAATCAGAAATGTTGTATAAAGGCAGTCAGGTATCAGCCACTGATCCAGTTGGGACTGGTTTTATAACTTTTTTAATTGGTTAATCCAACAAGCATATCACATGTAATTAACCAATCAGAAATGTTGTATAAAGGCAGTCAGGTATCAGCCACTGATCCAGTTGGGACTGGTTTTATAACTTTTTTAATTGGTTAATCCAACAAGCATATCACATGTAATTAACCAATCAGAAATGTTGTATAAAGGCAGTCAGGTATCAGCCACTGATCCAGTTGGGACTGGTTTTATAACTTTTTTAATTGGTTAATCCAACAAGCATATCACATGTAATTAACCAATCAGAAATGTTGTACAAAGGCAGTCAGTCCTCAGGGGGTTACACCATCCCTTTTTTATCAATCAAATATGAAATATGGTAGAATTTTGGTGTGTTTAAATCTAGCTGCTGCACTAACTAATAATCAAGTTTAAAAAAAGTAAAAGTAAAACATGCACAATTCATAATATTATATACCATCTCATGTAATTAAGACATAATTCAAATAAAAACAGGTTACACACGCCTCGAAATCCAAATTAAAATAAGCAACGCATCAAATATTTTGCAGCATAGGTAAATTTACTACAGGTTCCTACATTTATATTCTCATGTGTGGAGCCAAATGGCCTTATCTACGAAAGCTACCATCTGTTATTATCAACACCTCGACATACAGCACGATGTATAACACAGGGCAGTGATTGTAGATGAGACCTTTTGGCACTAAACCTATATCAATCTTGGGATTTATTATAAGAGATCAAAGAAAATAAAGAAAGAAAGAAAAGAAATATACTGTCCATGTGCAGACATGATACAAAAACAATACATTATGTGCAGTAACAAAGGCTTGTTCACACTCTCATCTTGCAAATTGGCGAAAGTCGGCAAATAAAAGTAAACAAAAGCTTTAACTGGCACGCCGATATCCACCGACATGCAACGACGGGAGTATGAACACACCCATCAGAGAATCACAGGCGGCAAATTTTGTGTATGACCAGCGCCAAATAGCCACAAAGCACTTGCTTGTAACTGTTACCTACTTCTGACAGTTGATGCATGCATGCATTATAACTGTTGAAAATGAGTGTGTGGTCTCTATTTCAGTAATTATTCTAATCCTTTGGGAATTCAAATGACATCATAATTATGTTGGTATGAGCATGAGCTCAGAAAAAATTCCTTTGTGTGATTAGCAAAGGTTTCATTGATATACTGCAATTTTTATAATGCCTGATTATCTGTTACCTTTGGTTGAAATAATGTCCAGAGGGATTAAGTTGACCATTCATGTCCACAATCCTTTGAGTGACACTAGCATAAGTCAAAATGGTGGCTTTTTAATGCAAAGATTGTCAATCACAGATGTGTGTGTTTATATCCTATTGTAAGCTATGACCAATAGGTTGCAGTTACATTGATGATCAATATTTATATATTTTCAGTGTGTGTTTGGAGCTAGCAAATCAAAAAAAAATTAGAGCATACCTGGTCCTGACACTGTCAAAAGGAAGATACTTTTTTTTGCTTCTTCTCTGAAAACATTTTACTTCATAATATCAGCTCTGAAAAGTGTCCTTTTGGTTTTTGTATTTTGGACAACCCAGACAGCTTCAATCAGGATGTACACCAATGGTTTAATTTTCCATACAAATATCTGTGAAGTGTTTCCTGAAAGAGCGGGTCATAATCACAAAATCTGCCACCTACTCAAATCTTCAATATTGACAAACAAACTCTCGCACAGTAAGGCGTCACACGCTATTATATATTTTCTGTTAATCTTACACGCATACTTATTCATCGTCAATAATATATAATAATAATAATAATGATAATATAATACACAACTATACCTCAATTCAGACTATAATGTAGTTATATTTGACACGGATTTCTACAATGTAGACAAAAAAGATACAACCAATTCTATTTAATTAGTTAAGTCTTGTTTATAGTATATTTTATGATTCTGTATATTGTATATATACCATAATGATTTGTGATATTGGTATTTATATACTTTTATTTGTTTTGATCTAGATAATGTATGCCAAAACTTGTGATTATACAGCAAGAACATGTGTGATTAAATTTTGAAGAGGGAGGGTAAACTCTTAGTCAGGAGGGGGTAAATCACATCAAATAGGCAACGCAAGTATAAGATACAACAAGAGTTGTAAAAGTTGTCTCAAAGAGAATATAATCTTATTTGTCACCCTTTACCCCAATGCCTTGATATGTCCACGCAAGACAACTTCATGATTTAGAGATCAAATGTTTGTGAAAGCTTGCTCAAAATTTCACATCAAATAGGCAACGCAAGTATTAGATACAACAAGAGTTGTAAAAGTTGTCTCAAAGAGAATATAATCTTATTTATCACCCTTTACCTCAATGCCTTGATATGTTTACGCAAGACAACTTCATGATTTAGAGATCAAATGTTTGGGACAGCTTGCTCAAAATTTCACATCAAATAGGCAACGCAAGTATAAGATACAACAAGAGTTGTAAAACTTGTTTCAAAGAGAATATAATCTTATTTATCACCCTTTACCCCAATGCTTTGATATGTCCACGCAAGACAACTTCATGATTTAGAGATCAAATGTTTGGGACAGCTTGCTCAAAATTGGTAGGCAGGCAGCCTGACCTACAATCAAAACCTGTACTCTGCCCAACCTGAAGTATGAACGTAACGATAGAGCTTACTCTTATGCGTAGCTGATAATCAGATCATGCAATATTGTTATGCACTCAAAGATAAATCCCAGCATTAACACATAAAATTCACTGGGACACTAAGGAGATGGGGGAACCCTGTTCTCTACGGGCACGACCCATTTTTTTATGTTGTTTTCGTTTTTTTAATGACAAATGTTTTGGATTTTTTGGGTGTTTTTTTTGACAATTTCAAAAATTGTTGAAAATTCACTAACATTTTCATGAAATGTACCTAAAAAACAACAAAACAAATTGCCTGACACTACCTGAGATGAGAGGTCCGTTTACCTTTAGGACAGGGTACCCCCACCATCACCTTATATTACATTCGTTCTTCAGGTGAGATCAAGTATTATAGTCAGATAGTCTACCACTTATCCAACAGCCTTCTTACTATTGCGCAAAGATATGAAATACTGTTACATGAACACAAGACCAGTGTCACATAAGGAAAATATGGTATACATGTACACATATTGGCTTTTAAAATGTTGTATAACCTTTAAGTTTTGTGAGGAAACTATGTCAAGGCTGCCTTGTGTAAATCATAGTTTAAACAGAAAAAGTTATGTTTTCATGTTGGCACAATGTATTTATTTGGTCAAGTGGTCCAGATGATCTGATTGCATCATATTGTGTTAACACTTTCCACGCGGCTACTATTTTTACCATACACAAAACAGATTTTTCAGAAACCTTTCACAATTTTCAAAGTTTATCTCAAAGATTACTGACTCAATACTAGGCATGCTTGTACTTATTTCAATGCATTTCTCATGGTGACTCCAAATATAGTAATAGAATTCAATAATTTTGAATTTTTTTAAACATTTTGTGAACTTTTGTAATGTCGTCTGCAGCCGCCTGCCGCGTGGAAAGTGTTAATACCTAGGGGATGAATTAACCTAGGCAAGGTGGACAGATCATCAGCAGTCTTATGATCCGAGAAAAATGTTGTCCTCAATGTTATACAGGCAAGGGGTGTCTTATAAATGACATGGTGAACATGTCTCAGGGTTTTTCTTTAAATTCCACTTGGATATTACACAGGGCAGCATTTGGACATAAACAGCGATCATCTCTAACAATTTACATTGTTCTTGTTATACATCAAAGCTTGAATAAAACAATTTAAATATAGAAGTATATATACTATGATTTATTTTGTAGTAGTAAAAGTTGTGTTTCACAAACAATCAGTATAATAACAAGGCCGTTATAACGATCAATCTTTTGTTTCACACTTGTTGCTTCAATATGACTGGGACACCACCAGCCAAAAAACATGATCACTTCAAATGATCTCAATATACTTTCTACTGCTGATATGCTAAAATGTTAAATAAACAGGCAGTGCAATGCAGTAATTAGTAAGCTCTAGTTATATCAGGAGTTATCACACAGCAAATATGCTGCCAAACTTTGCATGTATAATATATCAATGCATCTAAAAATGGTGTCAGTTTGCATTATCTTTAACTATTCACTTTTGCCACACTTGCTTTATTTTATTAATAGGTAAAATAGACACTTCCCTCACCCAACGCATACGAACAAGGCTAGAGTGTTCGATTGAATGTTGAGCATGCATGAGTTGAGGTGTTTCTATAACATAAATATATTACACTATGTCATGATTGTTGGATTTATACGAGTTAGGAATTTTCTGTACATATATACTAGAGATATACACTGTGTGCTAGTATTATCAACATGATTATATCAACTGGATAAATGGTGTTCTTTAACACTTTCCACGCGGCTCTTACACTTTCCACGCGGCTCTAACACTTTCCACACGGCTATTAGTTTTACCATGTACAAAAAACAGATTTTTCAGAAACGTAAAACCTTTTCCAACTTTCAAAGTCGTATCTCATGATTTACTGAACCAATACTAGGCATGTTAGTACTTATCTTAATGCTTTTCTCATGGTGATTCCAAATATGGTGATGAAATTCAATAATTGTGACATTTTTGAATCATTTTGCGAAATTTTGGAACTGCTGTCTGCCGCGTGGAAAGTTTAAACTGAAGATCAATTTAGAAACCAATAAATTGGGTAAAGTACTTGTTTTTGTACTCATGGGCTATTTTGCACCATTTGCTTCAGACCCCATTTCAGGGAGTTAAACTTGCATGAAAAAGGAAACCTAAATGGAAAATTTTGAAGATCCATATTTTTGGATTAAATGTGCTAGAAAACAATTGACAATTTGAAGTATTTTGAAAAAGTTTCATTGCAAAAACCTGAATGTGAAGTTAAATATGAAGCTTATTGGTATTAATATCAAGCTTATTGGTTTTGATATCAAGTTATATCTTTATATTATAGTTACATGGGGAATATTGTGTGGAACAGACAGCCAGTAGTAATAGCAATGCTAGCATTAATTAAACGCTCAAAAGTGGTACATATACAACTACCAGCATTAAACAATCAAACTGGTTACTGTAACTTGTTGCATGGATCAAGTGATGAGCCGTTGGTTCGGCATTTTTGCTACTGTTAACCCCCTGAGAACTACCGGCCGATTGGTCAGAAAGATGGATACATCATTTATTGCACCAATCAGAAATAGTGTTAGAATAATTGTAACCCTGATAAAGATTAGAGTGAAATATTTTACAAGCTGCATTTTAATTGGCTATTAAAATGAGTATATCTTGCAATAAACCAATCAGAACCACTGTAAGATAGGCCGGTAGTGCCCAGGGGGTTAAGGTTGATGCCATAAAAAATGGTGGAAATGGCATTTTTCACATGTCAATATGACTAAGACTTTATCAATGTAACTTAATTGTATGCATGTTTCACTAGTTTTGTTATTTGAGGTACATCTTGTGAAGTGAAAAGTGGGCACAAAGTGTATCAATCTTATTTAAAAATCAACCCTAAATTAAAAAGAACATATTTTAAGATTTTTTTTTCATCATTTTTTTCTCTTTCTTATAAAGCATTAATATGGAGGTCAATCAATTCAACCAACAAAACATTTACATATGCTTTGCTGACCCGTACATTTTTTACAAACAATTTGGAACTTCTATAGTATCATACACTATGTGAATAACCATTTTCCCATCCCACCCCTCTCGGTCTCGGAAATAAACACAAACATTCACATTACAACGATATATAAGAGTTGCAAAAAGGGGAAAAAGAAGATTGTTTGTTAGAATGTTAGAGCGTAATACAGTGTAAAGTGTTATTTGATAAAATATAACTGTTTTGTATACAAGCAAGTTATCATGTGGGTAGTCTATTTGAGTAAATAAATTCTTTTTACTCCAAAAAATAAATGAGAGTCAAGAGGGAAAAAAATCACTGCTCAACCCCGGAATTGAACCTGGAACCTTCATGTTGATAGAGACAAGTGCTCTACCAAACTGAGCACTGAGTAAGATGGGGAAGAACAGTTGTTTTCAATGTCTTCAGTTCAACATCTATCCTCGAACATCTTGTAATCAAAGACGCTTAGGAAGAGTTTTGTGAATCAATCATTTACCATTATCTTGACATATTTCTAATGCATGGAGTATAAAGAATTTACAAATGTTTTGATATACATGTATGCATTCTAATCTTGCGTTTAGTGTCTTCAAAACACCAGCATTAAGTAACATTTTTATCATGCAAGAAGGTAAAAATGCAAAAAAGTAATTTGGTGTTTAGGTAACATACCCTCCTTGTTGGTTGCTTGCTACACACTCTAGAAGGATTTTATTTAAACAAAGCCACTTTTGAGATTCAGGAGTCTTGATATCTGATGACGAGTTCTTTGATCTGGCAGACTTGCTTGATATTGCAGCATTTCACCAATGCTGAACCAGTAGCACTTGTATTACAATAACTCATTCCTACAACATGTGATAGATTTATGTCATGCCTTCTTTGGCTGAATTTTGACTGCTTAACATGTAACTGTACCACATCTAGGTCATCATTACATTATGAGGAAAAGTTTTATAAAACACAGAAGAAAGCATGTTTCTGCTTGCAGTGAGCCTAAAAATCAAAACATAAGACCTTTCAATCTGGTAAAATAGCCAGAAAGACTTGCTGTTGGTCTATTACAAGGCAAGCTACCACATTATAAGACGAGTGATTGAAATACAAATGCTACCTGCTGAAATATCCTGATCATTATCTATAATTTAATCAGTTCCAAATTGGCGAGAAATATGCGGTTATTATATCTCCGCGCACGTAAGTAATTCAAGCGTATGTGCACTATTTTGGCATATATATGCAAGCGTCACGCATATGATTCACAGTGCGCATGTTGCGCTATGCGAGCGTTTTGCGCGGCCATGCTCTTCTGAATACCTTCGCTACTGTAGTGTAGACAGGTTCACCAATTTGGAACTGACTGTACTTTAGGAATAGTATGATGAAAACAGTGCGAGGCCTGATACAGAGAATCTGGTACACATACACCTTTACAGTGCTATTAAATATTAGTCTCTATGATATATATTGCAATTTAATATCAAATACACAACATCAGTATACATTGTATACATGTGGCAGATTCTCAAAGTAATGAACTTAGTACATACTCCCAGATATCCAAAGCGGCAGGACGTTGATATTGTGTTTGTACCTAATCAGACTTATACAAGGGAGTTCAGCATCTCACTGCTATGCTCTAAGATTTGGTGCGTATGCATTGAGTTCTTCAGTACCTTGCTGCTTTTGGGAAGTATGCACCAGGCTCAATCGTTTGTTATGTAGACAGGTCTGGGGTGTGTTTCAAACTGATATTTTTTGGAGCCAGCATTCCGTGATTTGAATGGATTAGTACTACAGCATTTTGGTCATATGCATTGATTAATCTTATCAAAGGATCAAGTGTGTACATATTTGTGTTTCTACATCTGTAGCAGGTCCTGTGTCTCAAGCCTGTTCAGTGTTATATAAACATGTACGTTTTGATGGAGTTTGGTTAAAACTTGTTATCATAAAATCATGACGTGTGACATGTTTTGCCGTGGTTGGTCACATATACATGCAATGTATTATAAACTAAACACAAACGCAACCCATAACCTGAATTCCAGCAACATGTCACACATTTAATATCTTGCACTGTATAATGTAGATATTTACACATTCCAGACCTGTCCTACACAAATATTGACTGCAAAGATACAAGACATCCCCAAACCCATTATTAGTGGCTACTGGCTTCAGCATGAAATGATGATTATGATAATAATATTGGAAGTAACTATTTTGATGGCTATTCATGTTGGAGTAAAAACAAAAAACAAAAACATGTTTGCCCCTCTCTCTCAGCTCTTTTTTTACCCAAAAATCTACAATGATCATACACTAAAATACATATACAGCCTATCTATCTACAGGGCCTATGTTACAACTTCTTGATTTTTTCGCCCACAACAATGGGGTTATTTTTCCTAATTTCCTCTTGGCCATGTGTTCGGTAGTCAAACGTGCAGCTGTGCTTGTCTGAGTAACGATGTATACTACAATAAAGTCCTCCGCATCGACATTCGAAACCTGCATGGATTCAAAAAGGGAAGGAAGGAAAAGAGGGTTCATTAATATGTTCTTCAGTCATGATAGCATTTCTTAATACATAACATCAATAACAACCCGGATTTTGGCTTTATTTCAGTCACTGTTACATGTAGTCCACTACCAAATAGGCAACTCTCATTACGAATGCTTATAATATGACCAAAAGACCGAGGCCATTAGCAAGCTCAAAGTCTTTGCCATAAAGCTGTGGGCCCGCATGGGATATCTGAAGAATTCAAGACATTTTAGAGGGAATATTGCCCCTAGCCCTCATCTTATCTGTGAATAAATTTAAAAGTATAAGGGCATTTAATTTCAAGATCAGCGCTTCACAGGCAATTGTGTGGGATTTGCGTAACCCAGCAACTTCCTACAAATTTAGTGGGTTTTAATATAGACAACTAGCTAGCATAGGATAATCATACGTGAGTGCAACATATTGTTGACACAAAACATTGATCAAGCATTGACCACGTACAACAGCGTCCAATGGAAATAAATGAGATTCTCATCCAACTCCTTTGACTGAGGGATAAAGTGAATCTTTTACATTATTCATTATTTCTAAAATATTCATTATTTCCTTTTGATTTTGCAAACTTTGGTTTGGACTGAAAGGCCCAGTATACACAAAATGTGCACTTTTAGCCATTTTTTCTTTTGTGATTCCAAACCTCCTAGCATATATAGATATAGATTAAAGGAATTATTTCTGTGGTAGCAGCTTGAATCACAAAAGAGCACAAAAATTAATGTACATGTATTGCAATTTTTTCAATCCTTAAAAGTATTGAACTATTTACTTTTCTGACAAGGCAGAAATGATGCCAGGTGATATTGAGATGAAATCCCAACTTTTTGAACCAAACATTTGCAATGCCATTTTGCTACCCACCTGTGAGACCGACTTTTTTGCGGCAAGTTGTGCATCTGTTTTTCTTCTTCTTTCCTTTCTCTGAGCCATCTGGTGAGTCTCCCGACGTCGCCGGTGATGGACAGGAATCGTCTGATGCTGATGATGCTTCGGCTGATTTAGCTGTGGCGCCCTCTTCTTCAATGGGGGGTTGCACTCGTTCGTGGGCTGCATTGCTGATTGTGGTGGAGCCTGTAGCGGTGGATGATAACGCTGTGTTGGCGGTTGAGGCGGAATCTGAGGTAACTATGGGACTAGGATCTGATGTGATGTGACTGCTGGTGTTTACTGAAACTAGATAAAATAACAAACAAAACATTCAATTATTTAGCTCATTTTACAAAAATCTATACTTTAAAAACAAATAATAATAAAAACTCATATTTCATGTTTGTCTTGGCTATTTGACCAGGGACTGTGTTTGTCAGGGACTGTGTTTGTCAGAGTATCCACCTCTCTTTCTGTCCCTGTCTGTCTAGTCACAATATTTGCACCTGCTTACACGAAACAAGGATAAAATTGAAACATTGATTTTAGATTTTATTTCAGATTTAAATTGCTGATTATTCAAGCATTGAAATGAACTATCACACTTAAATAGTAATTATAGGTCTTTTGTACTTCAAAAATCAATATTTCACTTAACCCTTTATGTTTCTTATTGATTTTTGGTAAATTAAATGGCCTGTTTCTCTGAAACTGTCTTTGTGCTGGTCTTGTGGGAGCAGGTCACATTTCAGCCAAAATGGACAATGAAACATTAAATATTAATTTGTGATGTGAATGTGATTAAGCAAACTGAGATCAAACAAAGGATAACATTTCTTTGTTTTCCCATTGTTTTTGCAACCCTTCAACTGCTCATATCTTTGGTACTATTTGACCAATTTAAATAGGGTTTTCTGCAAAATGTAGTTTTTCAAATGATGTATGCAGTCACATAAAAAAATAAAAATTGAATCTGATCATTTGGTTTGATCACGCCACATTTGTTCAACAATCTTATCAGATTTCTAACACGCCACATTTGTTCAACAATTTTATCAGATTTCTAACATGACTGACTTTATGAAACCAGGACACTAATGTGGGTAAACATGGTTACAATGCCATTTCAGTTAACACACTGAGCATAGTTCATTCAGGTAATAATTTGGGGGAATTTAGCACGCCATTGAGAAACATGGAATCGGTTGCAGTTTCATCAAAACAAAAATAAATCTCAAAATCTGACCTACAGAAGAACTGTGTAGAGTCAAACTTACAATCGCAACCAAATCGAGATGTAATGATAGGCTTTGCAGTACTACTACTATTTACTAGATCGGGTTGAACAAATCTTACTAGATCATAATGCTCTAATCTTTAAATGTATGCATTTTAAAAATCCCTTTTCTTAAGCCCTGTTACGTTTTGATTGTAAATTATGTTGAACACCTTCTTTATATACTGGTCTCATTTATTCCTTGAACAGGATCAAGGTCCAAGTTTTAGAATAAATGTAAACACAATGTCCTTCTGGCCGGCCAATTACACACATCAGCATTAATTAGTTTCCCATGATAATAATTCAGATGTAAAATCCAACAGCTATGTTTCTCATAGTCTTGTCATTACTGAAAAAGATTTCACTAACTGATCACAGTTGTCATTGGTTTGTATATTATATATTTATAAAGATGCATGTAATGCCTGCCACATCTGAAATATGAACAGGAACTTCCATTCCTGGCTTCCATTACAACATTTAGGTATACAATAATACACCATGAATAATAATCTGAAACAATGACTCAGTCAGTAACCCTGACCAATGATTTTCAGCTTTTAAGTAAATACAATGCGTGTATTAATTTGGATATGCATGGTTGATGAGTTGAACTAATATTTAAAATCTGTATGATATGCCATACATAACCTTTGTATTTTGATAATGGCAAAATTTGGCAACCCTTTAATCTGACCTTGTTGTGTTTCTGATATAGCGCACGCATGCAATGAAGAAATGGCTTTGAATGAAGTCAAAACAGGCGCATCATGGGTTCCTTTGAATCAAGTACAATGTTTTGTCGATCATGGGTTTCTTCACAGATAGTCAATCTGTGGTTTCTTTAATTAAATTTAGAGTACTAATATTCTGTAATTCATAACTGTGGACCTGAAGCTTATAGGAATTGTTGATATGTTTGTCCCATAAAATATCACCTTTCAGTTCAGATAGCTTTAGGGACTTTGGCAGTGCATAATGCCATTATTTTCTCAATTAACTGATTTTTCTAATGGCCTTTCCTTCATTGTTTGATTCTTTCATTATTTCATTAAACTTTTGAACAGAATAACATAGCATTAACCAGGTTTCATAACATACAATGTAGCAACCACCTAAACTGTTTCATGATCCTAACCCAAATTTGAATATCAGTTCAATGATCCCAAAATAAAAATTGCCACATCTACTAGTACTACCTGAATAACCATCTACAATTCTACATGCACTTAATACAAGTTACATGTGTGTAGGCTAATTTTAGCCTGGCTCAAGCATTTTGCTGAGTCTGGTCCCATCAGGACCAAACCGGACGGATCGGTTAAACATATAAACAAACTGGTCTATTTATACGCTAGAGTTCAAATAAATCCATTACCAAAATTATGTTAAAAAAACAATAACAATTTTTGTTAAATAAATAAAAAATATCCCCTACATGAAGAAAAGAAACTACTATTTTAAAGTAATAATCAAATTACAGATTGCTCATCCTTGAATTAGAATGTCACTGCTATTAAATAAAACAGTCACATAACTTGAAAACCTGTCCCTCATTGACCTTCCCATTGCCAGTGACTCAAGAATTATTACTTATCTTCTACAAGGCATACAGCAGTTTTATGGCAAAGATTATTTACAGTAGTAATACATTGAGTGGGTTGATAGCAGCAAAAAACATGGAAGCATATATCCTGACATTGAAAGATGTTATGCAGCTGTAAAAGTAACACAGGTTCGCTGCAACAGTACTCATAATACAAACCGATTCATATACTGCTGCGCTGGTCAGGTTAACTTATAATGAGGCATTTTATATAAATGCCACAAAAAAGTAAGTCCGCACTCGTTTATAGAGAGGCCATAACTTTTAATGTGATCATCTTATGAGAATATAATTGATATACAACTTTGAAGAATTTTGTTAGCCACATTTATAATCCCTATTTGCAAATTAAATATTGTAAATTGTGCGAGATTACAACATTTTATTTTTGAAGAATCAAGATGTCTCAAATGTCACTAATTGAAAGGATGCATGCATGCTCTACTGTTGTTGTTGTTGTATTTGTATAGCTTCCTTATTATGTTCTTATATTTTTTCATACATGTATGTTATGCGCCTCGGGGTTGTGTTCACAACGTGAGGCGCATTATAAATACCCTTTTATTATTATTATTAATATTACTGCATGCAAGCCAAGATTCAAATTGAATAACCCGCCTACACAGCCTGTGCATATAAGCCTGTGCATACATTTAAACAGAGTTCCGATCGATAATCCTTGTGCATGCCTTGTGCATGCAATGCATTGTGCGTAATCATGAAAAATTGTGACATTTTGGATCTGCATAAATTGTTATCAATCTTTAACAATTTATAGTCTTTTGTAGCAATGAGGTATGTCTATATAATTATTACAGCATTTGAAATGAAGATCAGATTTAAATTCATAACCTCTCAAATATGTGTGGACATTCTTTCTTTTTTGCAGTGTTTATCTCTGATATGCATGGCGAAGAGCTTTCCTTTTTCACATGCGCCATGCACAGACAAAGTCTGCAGGGCATAAATTGTGTGTTTTCTGATAAATTTAATGAGCAAAACAAGTGACTCAATTTTGCCTCAAAGCAGAAGAATATCCTTTATCGGGGAAATTGATTTGCCCAAATTCATACAGATGGCTTAACTGAGTTCTACCTCGGACCGGGAGTACTACACAATAATGATATTCAGTTCTCATTAACTTTGTATATTAAATAAGTAACAAAATCTGTGGAAAAGGCAATGAAAAAAGTCTCCCTTTCCAATAGCACTTTTAGGTTGGTATCAGTCAGGTATTACAACTTCTTTTTTTAAATTTCGACACAAAAAATTAACAAGTTTCCACCAAAACAAATGTCCTACCCTTGGCCTTGCCTATATTTTTTATCATCTGAAAAGCCTGCATAACAATTTGAGCTTCGCGCACAACTACATTGTACATGCATTTTCAGATGCCGCCAGACAGTAGTAAACAACCTAGCCTCATTCAAGCCAACAGAATAACAAACTGTGTGGAATATCTCTAAATATTATTGACAAGGCAACTATTGATTAGGATGGAAATGGGATGTAAACAATCAAGTGCCACACTACATCATGCATAATAACTCCTTGGTTCAATTAAGGCAAAAATACAATTGAAAACTTCCTGTTCATGTTGTAGAGGAAATCATCAAAATACAATCATATTGTCCCATGCCACACTCATATGATGGTAATCTAATCAACACTGAAGTGTTTATTGAACCTCTATGCACAAAAAGAAAGTACCCACATTTTGTATAACTGTGTATCCTGTTTTGGAGTAGGCTACATTTAACTATTCTGTTTGAAGTGGTCATTGGACCTTTGCAAAAAAGGTCTCACATTCTGTAGCAGGAGTTATAACTGGAAAGTAAATCTGATTATCCTAATTTTGGAGTAAAGCGACCTTTTGATGTTCTATTTGCGACCAAAGATTGTGAATCAGGATTGACAATAATTATGCCATTTCAAATGTTGCAGTGTTATAACTACGATGGGCAGTAGGACAATATTAGTTTGCAGGAGATCTTAATCACACAGCAGCACCTATGCCAGCATTATCGGTCTGACTTCAGTCACTCTCTACAAAGAATTAAATACCCACTTTTCTTCATTGAAAATAATGTTGGAATTTATATTGTTCTACTTTACCTAACTTGGGCTACCCCATATTTGGGATAGCACATTATATGGGCCATGCCATCATTTTGGTGTTTTCACCCTCAATAATTTTACCCAGTGAAGTACAACCACAAGGCTATCTAGATTCAGATTTTAGCATGAATAATATAAGAGGCCTTAATGTTAACTTATATGTAGTTGGTAATTCATCATCTTCAATGAAGTGCATGTTTACTTGACTTAGAACAATACACAACTTTTAGCTTCGACAAATTTAGACAATGAAATATACAGGTATTATTGAAACATTTGAACATGCCTTTTGTTAACCCTAACTCCCACGGCTATGTGTTTGCGTGTATCGGGGGAGAAGGAAAAAATACAATTTTTTTAACCCGAAAAATCGAGCACCCCCAGGAGTCGATCCCGGGACCATCCGCACCTCTTTCAACTGAGCTAACTCCCCAGCGCATATGCGGGAACAAACTTCGTGCCCACATATGCCTGCGGTAGGTGACATAATCGAGCCAATGCAGCAGCACGCGCGTAGACCCAGCGAGCACCCATGAGTTTTTTACCCACTGGTCTCCAAGTTTTAACTCCTGGTGTTTTCCAAACTTTGCACAGTAAAGTATAATGTCCAGGCGCCATTATTTGTCAAAATAGTAAAAGTAGCTCCTGGTCAAGACCTGCTTAACAAAAGGCTTGCATTTAAAATATATTTTGCTCAAGATAAAAGTACATGTATAAAAACAAGCCATGACACTCCCGTATTATCACTATCATAAATCAATCATGTATCTTGGTAATAAAAGTAAGCCTAAGTCTCCATTTAACCACAGATAGTCATTTAACACACCATACATTTTGTGTTTCTCTTGAAACTTGACACTGTCTTGATTTGTGGTATCCAGCCAGCTATAGATGTTAAACTGGTAGGATACTGTTAGGTAAGTTAGGACCATCATCTTGACAAAATGCCAGATATATAATGTAATGTGACATTTACATCATTGTAATTTATATGGGTAATTCTCATATTTTCAAATACAACTAATTACTTCATTCACAAAAATCACATGTTTTTAATGAGTATGGCACCCCGATATAAAGTAGCCTTCCAGGTTCGATACAACAAATTGTGAGGATTTAAAAAAAATGTAAATAACGATAAATCAAAAACCTAGAATCAACTCCATGTAATGACGAAATCACACTACCACAGGCAACTCGAAACAGATGGAACAATGAATAAATGGAAAGTGCAACTATGCATACAGCCTGACAAGAGCATGAACCAATTATTATTTTTATTTATGTGAATATTTCAGCATTTCGATAGTGAAAAAAGTCATGTCAGTGCTATAATCAAAACAAATAATTGTCGATCGATCATACATGTACATGTAGCGTCATGATCTGACCACTCAGATTCATCCTAAGGTTGAACGTGGTATTGCAATGCACTGCATTCCAAAACAACAGACGCAACAGCCGTCGCGATACGCACCAGGCGCATGGGACCCTGATAGAATCGTGACGATATGATCGCCAATTATTTGTTTTGATTATAGTAGACTCGTCAAATCAACCTGCTAATAAAAATCAACATGTTATCGACAGAATAACAACTATAGATTGAGTTAAACACTGATTCACTATTGTTTCATACAGCTACAAGTCAGCAAATGATGGAAAGAGTGCATCGCCGTCGCCCCATACAAATCTATTTACTGTGGTAATTTTCACACAATTCGGTGGGTTGTTTTTGCATTTTGATGATTTTGAACAATTTTTCTTGTTTATAAATTTGCAATTTGAGAGTAACTTCATTTCATACATTTTACGCATTTTCATAGGTGGCTGCTTGAATCGCAAAAGACACAAAAAGTAATGCAGCTGAAAATTGCCACATTTAATTTCAGTTTTTTAGGTCATCATTAGCAACAGATGGCATATCACCAATTAATTAATTTCATGTCGTAATCCCATTCCCACAAAAATATCTACACACTATTGTATGATTATAATGATGGAATATGTGTAAAATTTGGAATAAAAAAAAGCATTTCATTAATACTGAATACATGTACTTAGCTTGTTTAATTCGTTTAGTTTAGTATTTCCATTTTAAATCACCAATGTCAAAAATATTGCAGTCACAATTTTGTTAATGTGATATTAATAATTATTATTAGATTGTCTTTAGTCTAAATAAATCATGTGACACTGTACCATTATAATATGCTTTTTGTTTCTGTGGAGTGAGGGTCTTTTAAATTTGTTTACTATGGCTCTTTAGTCTTTAGTGTTGAGCACTCTTCCATTGGATGGTTTTGACCTATCGGATGCGCAGTCAATTTTGAAAAGCTTCCAGCACGCACTGCCCGGTTTATGCATGTATGCACAATTGGTGGAATTTTGTCCATGTAGCATTAAGACGCTGACTATTACTAAAAGTGTGTTAAAGATAACCTGTTTGTGTACAACCGTATATCAGTCTATCACAAACAATCTCATTATTTGCCAAGATAAAATATATAAGGAAGAGGGTTGGGGGGGGGGGGGGGGGGGGGGGGAGAGAGGTTGTAATTTGTAAAACAATTCCAAGAAGAGCAATTTAAAGCCTGATACCAAGGATGTTAACTACCTGTCAATTTGCTAAGATATTGACTACAGGTACAGGGTGGTTGTAAAAAGGTCACTGTTTTGTTTCATTTATGGACAAATCATGTAATATGTTATTAAAATAATAGGGTTAAAATTGTCATACTCCAAATTTTAAGAGTCCCACTCCCAGAACATTGATAATGTTGCCCCTGCGGTATGGAATACTTTAAAACAATTTAGTTGATCACTGTTCTTCAACAGTTGTATACACCAGAATGTGTGTGTCTTGCCTAACATTAGCTTCCTATGAACTTTATAATTGGAACATGCTGTGATGTGAATACTTGGCTATTAAGTATAATGAACTTTCACAGGAAAATATCATGGCTTGAACACCCCCCCCCCCCCCCCCCCCCCCCCCCCTCCCACCCCCTACAGAATTGTTGTTTGACCCCACTTGTTTAAATACTCACTTAAACATATTTTTTAAATGTTTGGTGTAAGTTTTGTACCACATTTGTCTTAGGACTAAAAACTCATGAGACCATGACTAAAACCTAATTAATCTTTAAGTATCTTTTATAGGTTTGTGTAACACAAATCTGGCGATTTCCATGCTCGAGGTTTACTCAGAGCAAAGGTGAGGATCCACCCTCATCAAAAGATATTTCCATCAATATCCAAAATAGTGTTGCCAACTGATATTTGTCCCAAACCGATGCGCAAGTGCCCTCTACTCTATATGGCTTCCTCTGGACAGTGACGTAACTTTACAGGCGCAGCTTTTACCATGCGTGCCATGTATCTTCCGTCTTTCAACGCTCATGTGTATACACCAGCATCTCAAGTAGGCCCACGCATTATGTGGTGCAATTAGTAGAACAGGCAGTTACGTCACTGTCTCGTGATGGCCAAATGGACTTTAAACACACGGCCCATGACAAAAAGTAGCCCAATTTCATTAGCCCATATAAAATACATTGGAAGCCCAATTTCATCAGGCCTGCTGTTTTTTGGCCCCATGAAGCTACTGTTTGGCAACACTGGTCTAAAATAAACTTATGTTTTGTCACTCACCACCACAATTAATAGTATAATCACACTTCTGATATTTCACTGTTCCCGATCAATCAGCTGTGCAAAAGATGTCATTGTAAATAGACCTTGCACTTTGGTCAATGATCAAAGATCATCAACTGTGATCATCAACTGTGGATGGACAACCCAACCATCACAATGATAATTTCATTGAGCTTTTTTTGTGCACAAATCTCTGCACACAATTACAAAAGCATTTATATTGGGATTAAATACAAAAATAGAAACACATGGCTTGCAGCCTGTAAGCATTGTTTGTTTGGTGTTTAAATTGACTATGAACTGTCAGTGCGCTACTTTTTTGACAATAGCAGTTCTACAATGTTGAACCTATATCATTTTGTAAGTTATTTGAACTAATTGTTGAAACATTTTTGGTTGAGAGTAGTCTGTAGTGTTTGCACTACCCGTACAATGCCCTGCTGTCATGTCACAAAGTGAGGGCAGCGAACACTATGCTAAATGAATGGATCGCTTTGATCCTGAAAGCTATGGAGCTTAAAAACAATTGCTCGAAAAAGGTATCTAAATTAACTACCTTACACGATCTCGAACATGGTCCCTCTCGCTATCGTATTGAAAGATTTCTTAACACCAGTGTGTCTGTGTCCAATAATATTATACAGAAAAATAAGTGAATGATCAGTTTTATTTGTACAAACTGTACAAAACAGTGAACCAAACATAAACACCAACCAACAACCAAACAAGATTCATATTCCAATACAAAAGAGACCTACCAGGAAGTGACGGTGTGGATAGTGCTGTGGCGGCCTGTACTGGTGAGTTCTGCTTCTTTGTGAGGTAATCTTTGTGACACTTTGAACACATCCCCTCTGTCGCCGCGCTGCCGTAGAAGCCGCAACCGCTACGACATAGAGAGCCCGCCGGCATCTCTTTACTCCCATTGCCGCTGTCCATCATCTAGATTGTCGGGGGTTGGAAAACTGCTCTGCCTGAGAACGAGGGGGAAAGGAAACAATGGAAAATAAAAGAATTATTTGTCGTGGAATTACCTCCAGGTTGTGAAAAAAGCACATTTCCAACCAAGATATCAACAGTTTTTAAAACATTTAGATTTCACTTTAACGGTAAACTGAACTAGCATAAATTCTCCATATTTTCCAAACCTGATTATTACCTCTCCCTGGTTGACTATGATTTCAATCGAACAAGGACTGTTAAAGGTAGATGACCCGATCACATTTTCGTAACACAGAATTATTTCAAACATACGGAGATTTTCATATCATATGAAACTTTATGAAAGCTTGTATTTTTCTCATCATCATACTGAAATTTGACGGCCTAATTCGGTATAATGACAGAGAAATCGACGAAATAGCGTTGAATTACCGCAAATGGTGGTTACCATCGATATAGTTTGTGTACTACTCAATGGGTACAGTTCACAGCATCTTGTGCGTCTTAAATAAGAACCATAATAGGCTAATAGCTATGCATCTCAAATTTTGGGACACAATGTTTTTAAGGATGACCTTTCATGTAGAATAGAAAACTTCAAGTTGAAAATCGGAACATCTACCTTTAATTGCTAACATGCCCTGTTGCATCATGATTTGCATAAGCCCTGTAAACCATGTGGGCAGCAATCAACATTAATCCCTGACCCAATCATTTTCATTTTGAAAGGTATTTATGCTACTTGTTTTGAGCAACAGCGTAACATTAGTTAAAATATATATGGAATACCAGAAATAACCACACAAAAAGTCATGTGCTTCAAGGGTCAAAGTTTGATGACATTGTACGTATATGTGTACTTGCTTACCTAAGCTAAATACTCTGCCCTCCACCTTGCTTTGTAAATCCCCTTGACCCTGGCCTTCATGAGATATTCATGGAGCAATCTCTCTGATTATAGGCTTTCCCGATCCCGACCCTCCCTCCCTCCCACCACCTTGTCCTTAACCACCTCGAGCGACAGAACCCTTTGAAGTGCCTGGTGGTACCAGTACATGCATTTATGCTGTAATTGATATAAATCAAATATCAAAAACATCAGCTATTGCTTTAAAATGTGACTTGCTCTATTAACTCTAACAATACCGGGAACAGGTTAATTCAGGTTTACATTATCAATACCATATTTACCAAACAAAAGGGGGAATGAAATGATTTAATATACATACAAGTTCAAATTGTAAAAGAACAGACACCGATGTATTTTCTCCATAGTATTTTGTAAGTGATCATAGTAATAAAAGAATATGCAGCTGTTTATTGATATTGGCACTGTAGAGTAAGACAAGCAGCCCTAAGCTGATCATTGGGATTAAAAATTATAAATGAATTGTGACCTGAAACAAATTCTTTAAATGTAAATTATAGGCAATGAAAGATTCACTGGCCATCCAGGAGTAGAACCTGGGCCCTTTTGGTAAATAGAATAGCTGGTGCTCTACTTTATACTGCGCTATGAGACAGATTGCGAGGAAGATCAGTGATTTCATAGGCCTTACATATTCAACACATCTTCTTAAATTGCGACTAAATTGCATACTTGTCATGATCCAGCCACTAAGCGAAAAGGACAATAGAATTATAGACACAGAACAGTTCCAAAATGTCTCTGGTGGATCAGGAACAAAAAGGAAGAGGTTTTTTTTAATGGAATGAACAAGAAATTCTAGTTATTATGTGTATGATAAATTGACATTGAAATCTAAGATACCTTGATAGATAAAAGTAATGGTATACCGCAACCACACAGAAAGCGAGTTTCTATTCAAATGCAAAAGGGGGTTATTTGTGTTGATAAATAAGTGGTGATTGGTGGCGATTAGTGATAGTGTTGGCCTGAACAGAAACATGCACGCCATCAGTCACCACCTTTTTCACCACCTCCGTCACAACTGAAATCTGGGTCATAGGTATCATGGTATAAATGTAACCCAGTATTTCTGGGTTATTGGTGGTTACATTAATGGTTCCAGTCAGTTGTCCGGTCATGCATAGAGAATCGTTTGACCCTGGTCTCTTGTCCGAAGTCTGATTACTTTTTATCATCCTAGGTAAGAAAGTAGCCTCGAGATTTTGTGAGACTTGGTCTCATATGTGACACAGCCAATCTTATTTGAAACATTTTTGGAAAGGTCTGTATGCACATAGAACATTTCTTAATTCTTAGTCGCCCAATCAAAGCAAACAATTCTTATTCAATTTCCCACATACGCGTCCGTGCTGTGTGTACAGACATAGCATAGCTCTGAAGTATAGCTCTGTCTGAGACTAAGAGCTATGAAATGAAAGCATTGGTTTAATAGCTCAACCTATTCCAAATTGGATTGCCCTATTTCTGGTACAGTAACAAAATGGTGCAGACTGTCTAGTCTATGCTTGTTTTTGTAGCCAACATATAAGCCTATAAAACGCACTTAATTAATTGCATTGTAAATTGTACTTTTCTGAGGTAGGCCTATATATGCTAAAAATCAAGTGTTGATCGAAAATTTAAAGGGAAAACAAGTGTATGTGTGTGCAGAACGCTAGCAACGGGTAGAGAAATGAAAGAGTAAATGCTGGGTAAATTGTCAGCGAAAAGAGAAAGAGGACGTCTCATTAAACTAGGATGTCTGACAAAGAGAATAGCCAATAAAAATAGGCCTAGGCAACAAATAATTTTCAATTGATTTTTAACACGCACCTCGGCATCACGCACAAGTACAACACTAGCAATTGATGGGCAGACAAACCATCCAGGGAGAGAAGAGGGCATGACCAGCAGCTTGTCTTACATGAGACACCTAACACAACAATAATCTGAGAGTGATTTCTTTGATTAATGTTTTTGTGAATTTTTATGTTCTTGATGTGTATGTTATCATTTGTGGCGTTGTTCACATATATATATATATATAAAGTGGGGATTGTCATTAGTTCAACCATGTCAATGCTACCATTTTTGTTGTTGTTGTGTTGAAGTGATAACAGTTTTCCTTCATTCAGATTTTTGTACTAATTTTGTTTTGCAATGTTGTGTCGATGCGCCTGGAGCAACAATTTTGTTGTATGTTGGCGCATTATAAGCTGCCATTATTATTATTATTAACGAAGGAGTCCTTCTTTGCCGAGGCCATTGATTGTTGGAACGCAGTGCCAGCTACCGATCTACCAAAAATCAACAAAGCCTCCAGCGTCAAATTACATGTATCAGCGACTGACCCTACAGAAGACAACATTTACCCCACTCCCCGTCCCTGATATTAATACATTTTGTTAGACCTGGGTATCACTCGAGTGAACCTGAGCTAGTCATACTCCCATTTACTTGTGGACGTTCTCAGAGGTAGATTCAACGAGCTAATGAGTGCGTACAGCTTAGCTAAAGCCGTTAATGTTCATGTGGCATTATTTGTGAGAATTGTATGATTTGACTAAATTAATACACTTAAAAAAGGGGCACTAAAAAGAGATGTGTTGGAGGCTGCGCCCTCAATTATGATAAAAACTGGGATTAGTATATTTTTATAAGTATTACATGTATGAACTTACATCTATAGGATTAAGAAAAATCAGCCCTCTTTGACTTTTTGTACAAGAAAACGTCGATTCAAAAATGCTCGTACAGCCGGGACGAGCATTTTACGTCCGACAGTATCCCACTGCAGTACGCGTGATACATAGGCCTAACGCGAACCATATTTGCATAGAGGGCGTTTTTCAATAAATAGCGATGATATTGTTTTAATCAAGTTTTGCTGTGTTTTTGTTAGTAGAAACAACAATAACAGCAATTTTTGATGTTCATCTTGAATTCTGAAGTAAATTTTTAAACATTTAAAATTTTCAACACCACTTATTAAATGTCCCTTTAACAAAGTGTGATTAAAAATTGAACAAACACCATGCACGCGCACGCAGCACAAAGATCGCGCCCGAAATGTTCACAGTCACTCATAGTCATAGTCATATGGTCACGCAATGTATGCAAAAAATGCTGCTTCAATGTGTTCGTTCAATTATAAATCCGACTATAATTAACACATACAGAATTTTAGTAAAATTCTATTACCTATGAAATTGAAAGGCCATTTATTAATTTTAAAGATCATGTATATTTAATCATGTTAATAAATTGGCCTATTTTATAATTTTAGTATTTTTATGGCTATGTTTTGTTCTTTTTAATAACAAAATTATATATAAATAGACCAATGGCAATATTGTTTTTCTAAATCTCTCAAAATAGATTCTTGACCTTCAGGTTTCATTATTCTCCCACAAGAGCAAGGCGTTTTTACACCGGTCCGATGTGAAAATACACAAAAAACTCACTCCATACGTGTACATGCAAAAACAACGTACAATCAATCAGCTGGTCAAGCAAATACGCGTACGTGATACAGCGAAATTGAAGCACGGAAGTGGTTATGGCTAGTCATAATAAACCTCCCGTTCTACACAATACCAAACATATTCCAATAGTTTGTCATGTAGAAAATGACATGGGGAACCAAAACCTTAAAAGTATGGAGTAGACGCTAAAAATAAAGAAAACAACATTTAAATACCCTAATTTAAAGAAATCGAAATAAGTAAACATCGAGAGTTACGTAGAAATGCACCGCGACCACACAGAAATGGCGATGATCTCGAGTAATACCCTTCAGAAAAACTGGATGTTTACCCTTTTATTCTCCGAACCTGTCCCTCAAAATCTGTATGGAGGTACAAGAAATGTTTGGTTATGTGTCTACGTTGAAATACTTGTCAATACTTACCGATAAAATATAATATAGCAACCAAAACGGTCGAATTATTTTCGCCTTTTTTCTCCGATATGGCCTTTCAGTGGATTTATTATCATTTATCTGGTCGTCGTCGGCAGGTAGTCATGTGACCCAAATAGGGATTGATGATTGGTCTAGGCCAAAGGGCATAGGAAACACACTGTGACGTCATAAGAGGGCAACTCCCTGTAATCATTAGCACAATAGGGGTGTTCTTGTAACAATAGGGAGTTCAAGTACCGGCGTTCTTTGAATATAGTTTTCAGTAGGAAGTTTTTACTAACAATTTTATTTATAATCAATGCCGCTAATGACCGCTAAGTATAGCTTATGGACGCAAATAAAACATTGTTCGAATTCAAAGCAGAGTTTTTATTTTAATATGTTTAGCAAAAATTATTTCTTTCGCCTATTGATAAAATGGAATATTCCTTGATGCGCTTTGTTTCTGAGCGTCAAATACAGGAATACAGTATTATTAGCTCCACAATATGAAGGCCACTGTGTATGTACAACATTGGAGTTAAATACTCAGATTCCGATATTTATAACTTTGCCTCATTCAAGCGTATGTTTGCCAGCAGGTTTGTTTGCATGATGATATCATCGGAAACCAAAATAACCAAAATACCCTCCCACATCACTTGCATCATCAATGATCCAGAGTGGTGATGAATTCATGACTAAACTGGACTCAGCGGACTACCAGTTATAAAACTTTATATAAACATAGAACATTCTTGAAAGGACTGGATAAACATACATAGACAACATTTGTCTTGTTTATTTCAATAGAACATGTAGAAGGGGGATAGTTTTCGGATAATTTAAGTTAGGAACCACGCATACAATGTCATGTTGATTTTTTTTTGATTTTTTAATTAATTTACTTCAGAATTCAAGATGACCATTACAAATTGCCATTATTATTGTTTCTACTAAAAAAAAAAAACCCAGCAAAACTTGATTAAAACAGTGTTTTAATTATAGTAGAGTCATTTTCTTGGGTTTCGTGACCAATTTCTTGATACCAAAGTTTCTTAGTGAATTTGTCAACTAGAACCATTTTAAGAGAAAATGAGCTCCCGTGCACCGATTTTGAAAAACAATATCCGCGCGCGTATTAATATTAATATTTCATTATTTTATTTAAGCTTAACAAGGTTGCTTCAGGATAACTCGTTAACCAAACATCGGAAGTAGGGCAAACTATACTTTTTCGGAATCCTTGTGCTCAGCCGAACAATTTGGTGTGCTTGTCAGCTTAATTAAAGTCATTTGAATTTTTGGGCCCCTGTATGGCGGCCATTTTGGAATTTGCGCTATAAAAGAACTTTCCGTCACTTTTGAGAGGTGCATGGGAGCTCATTTTCTCTTAAAATGGTTCTAGTTGACAAATTCACTAAGAAACTTTGGTATCAAGAAATTGGTCACGAAACCCAAGAAAATGACTCTACTATTATGTTGGAATACCACTCTTAGTCTTAACCATGTCAAATGCTGGTTGCGGCTCTACCAGCATTTTTGAATCGACGTTTTGTTGTACAAAGAGGGCTGATTTTTCTTAACCTTGCATACTAGGTGTAAGTTCATACATGTAAAACAATTGTAAAAATATACAAATCCCAGTTTTTATCATACATTTTTGTAATTGAGGGCGCTGTGCCTCCACCACATACATCTCTTGATGCCCCTTTAATTTTCTTAAATCTAATCCAAATACACACTGAAAAAATAGGTAGGCCATAGTTTAAAAATGACCCCTTTTCAGGTTCTTGCACCGACTGAAAAAATGTTAAATGTGACTCTTTCTAGTCGTTTCCTCTTTTTCTGTCAAACTAAACCCGTATTTGTAAGTGTGTAAAGAAAGATTAGTCTTTGTCTTCATTTTTTCCTACTACAAGTATTTAAAAATATAGCCATCAACCTAAACAATTGTTGATACCCTAACAAGTATTTAAACATTTTGTTTGTTATCACAGACACCACCAATAGGTAAACTCTTTTATGTTCTAAATTAACATTGTCATGTGATAAGTAAATTATCAAACTGCACATGACAATTAAAGGTCCCGTTAAAGGTGTAGGCCTATTATGTACCTTTTTTTTGGCTATGATTTTTTTGAAATGAGGTATTCCTCCATTCAATGTGTATTCAATCAAGTATTACAACACCTGCGTTGTTAATTGTTATAGCCCGTTCTAGTGTTGCTGTGAACACGTGTGCCAAAAATCATTTCGATGGAGTAACTCATTTTAAAATATCAGGCATAGGCCTAATCTAAACTTAGGGGATTTTTTGTTGAACTGAAAGAACTGTGTATGGAATTTTTCACTACACACAGGGAGTGTTTGATTCCGATGGATTCACCAATTGTAGATACCAAACTGATTTGAAATTCACAGTCCATGTGGCAAAAACTAGTCTTCCATAGATTCAATATAGCACATTGCGCTTATATTACAACCTTTATTTGGGCAGTAATTGTTAAAAGTCTGCGAGATTGTAATATATTTTTTTTACCGTACCCCCCCCCCCCCCCCCCCCCGCAGTGGCGTATCCAGGGGGGGGGGGGCAGCAGGCCATGCCCCCCCCCCCCCTCCCCCCATTGAAAAAAGTGTTAAAAAAAGGAGGGAGAGGAGAAGGAGGAAGAGGAGAAGAAGGAGGAAGAGGAGAAGGAGGAAGAGAAGGAGGTAGGGGAGGAGGAAGGGATATATGCGGCGCAAATGGAGGGTTGGGGGTACGGGGTCACGTCCCCATCATTTTAATGTGAGGGACGCTAAAAACGTTATGTGACCTTATAATGTTAAAAATGCAAATTTTTGCGCGATTTGCACGTATTAGTTTCAATGTTTCATTATTCAAGCTTAACAAGCGGGCTTCAGGAACGTTTTTTCTGGACCATTTTTGTTTAAAAACTGGTTTTTTCTTGCTCGATTCGCGCTCACTTTTTCAACAGGTGTCAACATTATAATGGGTCTCAAAACACACCAAATATTCTAAATATTATGTGGGGACGTTAAAAACATCATACTGGACCATTCAAGTGTTAGAAATGTCAATGTTTGCGTACATCGCGCGCATTAATTTGAATGTTTCAATATTCAAGCTTCACAAGATGGCATTGCAGGACAGTTTCCCATGACCATTTTAGATCAAAAACTGAAAAATAGTGAGCGTTCCGCGCGCATATTTTCTACAGGTTTTAATATTATAATGACCCTCAATCCATGCCAAATATTCTAAAAATTATGTTGGGGACGTTAACAACGTCATACTGGACCAATTTAAGTGTTACAAATGTCAATTTTTGCGTACTTCGCGCATTAGTTTCAATGTTTAATTATTCAAGCTTGACAAGATGGCTTCAGGATAGTTTTCCATGACCAGTTTAGTTAAAAAAGTCAAAATGTTTGCGCACTCCGCGCGAATATTTACTGCAGGTTTTAACATTATATGGATCAGACCCACCAAATATTCTAAATATGTGGGGGACATCATACTGGACCAAAGTTTTAATGCAAAAACCACACCAAAAATTCTAAATATTAGGTGGGGGACGTTATTATCATACTGGACCATGAATGTTAGAAATGCAATTTTTTGCGCGCTCCGCGCGCGTATTAATATTAATATTTCATTATTTTATTTAAGCTTAACAAGGTTGCTTCAGGACAGTTTTCCATGACCATTTTAGTTAAAACTCGAATTTTGCGCGCTCCGCGCGCATATTTTCTATAGGTTTTAACACTTTTATAATGGCCCTCAAACCATATCAAATATTTTAAATATTATGTGGGGACATCATACCGGACCATTTAAGTGTTAGAAATGTCATTAGAAATTGAAATTAATTTCAATATTTCATTATTTAATCTTAACAAGGTGGCTTCAGGACAGTTTTCCATGACCAATTTTAGTTCAAAAACTCAAAAATATTGTGCGCTCCGCGCGAATAGGTTTTAACATTATAATGACCCTCAAACCCCACCAAAAATTCTAAATATTATGTAGGGGACGTTATTATCATACAGGACCATTAGTGTTAGAAATGCAATTTTTTGCGCGCTCTGCGCACGTTTTATTTTTAATATTTCAATGTAAGCTTAACAAGATGGCTTCAGGACAGTTTTTCATGACCATTTTAGTTCAAAAACTCAAAGACTCTAAAATTTTGCGCGCTCCGCGCGAATGTTTCTAGAGGTTTTAATATAATCATGGCCCTCAAACCACACCAAATACTTAAAATACTACGTTAAAAACGTCATACTCTACATTTTTAGTGTTAAAATCACAATTTTGTGCGCGCTTCGCGAGTATTAGGTTCAACGTTTCAATATTTAAGATCAACAAGATGGCTTCAGTTTTTGTTGGCCCCTCCCCCATCCATGGCGGTCATTATTATCTGGAATAGCCAAAGTGCCGACGTTACTCTCTTAATGTAAAAGAGTGAAAATGTCACTCGTTATTCAGAGTGAAGTCATTGGCACTCGTAAAGAGTGATTTTTCACTCGGTGTCGAGTGACTTTTCACTCTGTGCGGTTGATGAGTTCAGAGTAAAATTATTGTCACTCGAAAAGAGTGATTTTCACTCTGTGTCGAGTGACTTTTCACTCTGTGAGGTTGATAAGTTCAGAGTGAAATTATTGTCACTCGAAAAGAGTGATCACTCTGTGTCGAGTGACTTTTCACTCTTTGCGAGTAATCAGTTGTACCAGATTTAAATAATTTGAGAGCCGGAACACAATCAAATAGAAAAATATTCAAAAACTCAAAATATTCTTTATTTTAAAATTTAAACATTATTGAAGTGATCAATGTTAATTGTTCCCGCAAAAATTTTAAATACCAAATAATGATTAAATATAAATTACATTAATGAAACTCGTAAAAACATCATCGATAAAAAAACACCCGTAGAAAGTAGATTTAGATACTTTTCATAGATAAAATATCAAAGGAAGTGATAATGTTATATAGGCAAATTACAGCAGTTGTTTGGTCGAGAAAAGGTAAGTATAGTTTGGCTAATGACTCTTTGTTTGTTATTCAAATTTTCTATTGAATTGCAAGTTATTCATGTGAATGTGAATATTCATGTGAATTATTGTTCACTCTCAATGAGGGTGAAGTTCACTCTAAATGAGTGAAATTCGCTCATTATATTTCATTATATTTTCTGTCATTTCATAATGCATTTTAATGCCATACACATATATCTCATGTTTTATGTTTTAAAATATGCATTTGACTCTGTGTGTGTATATTTTTGTAGTTTAAGATCATTGTTGTATTTTTGCTTTAATCTTTTATTTATATGTTGTACAGCGCTTTGAGTTTAGATCTCACTAAAGTAAAGCGCTCTACAAATGTGTGTTATTATTTTTTATTATTTCACTCTTTTTCACTCCAATGGAGTGATCACTGTAGGCACTCTTCGAAGAGTGAAAATTCACTCGTTCCTGGAGTGAACAAAATTCACTCTTTTTTGGGGGAAAATGGTTCCACTCTTTCAAGGAGCGACTTTCACTCTATTAGAGTGATCACTGTAGGCGCTCCTTTGAAGAGTGAATATTCACTTCATTAGAGTGGAATTTCACTCTTTTACATTTAGAGAGTAGGCCTATGTTAGTTTAAAAGTTTTAAAAATTGCCAATTTTTCTCCACATATCATAAAGTTGCACTAACTTGCGCAAATTGTATAAACCATTAAAAAAAGGAATTGAAGAAAACATTAATTTGTGAATAAAACAAGTATAACAAATTGCTATCGTAAGGAATACACGAAACTGCATCAAATTGCCTTTGCACAAATTAGTCAAATTGTTTTGTAATTTTTGTGCACGAGACATTCGCAATGAAACATTTATTCCTACAGAATGTCGAGAAATTTAGCAAATTAAAAATAAGTTTTGCATTAGGCTATTTAAAAACCATGTTGTAAAAGGGTGTCGTTGTACAGGTACATTATTTATACGAGGGTCATTCAATAAGTTCTACCTCCTTATAAAATCGCTAATATGATTGTCAGCCATGATGACATTTGTCACGATTTATAGCTCTGGATCATGGCTACACATTTATAGTAGCCTAACTGGTAATTGACATCTGTTTCATCTTTATTCTGATGTGGTCAAAGCCAGAGAGAGATGGACAACGGAAACGAAATTTTACCCTCAAAATAAATACATGTTTTTCATTGTTTCTAGTATTTATGGAGATATAAGAGCACGATTTTAGAACTGATAATACGGTATGAATCATGTACGAATATATAAGATTGTAAGCGATATTAATTCTTGTATGCTTCAATAGTATCAACTCGAATGTAAGGCTATACCTTTACCATACTGGAATACTGATAACAATCAGTCAAATTCGTTGTTTATAAAAGTCATGCCACAGTGATGCCTCATTTATCAAATATTTAGCAGCAGGCCGTGCCCCCCCCCCCCCCTGACAAAAGTGTTAAAAAAAGAGGAAGAGGAGAAGTAGGAGGGGGAGAAGGATGGGTATTAGGGGCATAGGCGGCGCAAATGGGGAGGGGGTTATGGGGTCACGTCCCCATAATTCTAATGTGGGGGACCATTTTAGTTCATGACCTGAAAATACATGCGCGCTTTGCGCGCATTTTGTATACAGGTTTATTTTCAACATTATAATGGATCTCGAACCACACTTATTCTTGCTTCAAAATGCTGACGTTTTTCCTTAAAAATGTCGAAAAACCCATGAGCTTCCAGGGACCGCACCCGCTGGTCGCCCCCTCCGCTCAAAAGGATACAACCCCATCAAAACACTCACCTGCATACGCCATGAGTAGGAGAGGGTTAAGCTGGTTGATCCTATGGCTATTTTTTATTTTATATTTTAATAGAGCTTGCTGAGCTCCACAATAATCTGAACTTGAGATTGATCGGAGGTACGGTTTTCTAGATATGACAATTTTATTGTCAAAAAAACATTCTTTTTTTGACAATTAAAGTCATTTTGACTTAAAAGTCATTTTTAATTCTTTTATTTTGTATTGTTTTCGGCCAACAGAGGGCAGTCTATTTTCTTTTCTTTTATATTGTTTTTTGACTCCCTATAGGTAAAATTTCTATAAAAATGTATTTTTTGTTTTTGCTCTATTTTTTATTTAAAACTCCAAAAGATTCCCGCAGCACAGGAATTAAGGAGAGTTGTATAATAGCCAGCATATACACCAAGTGGCATTACATTTAGTAAAGTGCATGAACTTGAAAAAATTAATTAAGTGCATTAATTAGCCTATTTGTTATTATTTTTATTTTTAGATAATTAAGTATAATTAATTAGGCAGATGTCTTACAGCCTCCCGCAGCACAGGAAACTTTCTAAAAACTATAATTAACAAGCTCCCAAAATGTCAGCTTTGTAGAATTTATACTTTTGTGTCGAGTGACTTTTCACTCTTTGCGAGTAATCAGTTGTACCAGATTTAAATAATTTGAGAGCCGGAACACAATCAAATAGAAAAATATTCAAAAACTCAAAATATTCTTTATTTTAAAATTTAAACATTATTGAAGTGATCAATGTTAATTGTTCCCGCAAAAATTTTAAATACCAAATAATGATTAAATATAAATTACATTAATGAAACTCGTAAAAACATCATCGATAAAAAAACACCCGTAGAAAGTAGATTTAGATACTTTTCATAGATAAAATATCAAAGGAAGTGATAATGTTATATAGGCAAATTACAGCAGTTGTTTGGTCGAGAAAAGGTAAGTATAGTTTGGCTAATGACTCTTTGTTTGTTATTCAAATTTTCTATTGAATTGCAAGTTATTCATGTGAATGTGAATATTCATGTGAATTATTGTTCACTCTCAATGAGGGTGAAGTTCACTCTAAATGAGTGAAATTCGCTCATTATATTTCATTATATTTTCTGTCATTTCATAATGCATTTTAATGCCATACACATATATCTCATGTTTTATGTTTTAAAATATGCATTTGACTCTGTGTGTGTATATTTTTGTAGTTTAAGATCATTGTTGTATTTTTGCTTTAATCTTTTATTTATATGTTGTACAGCGCTTTGAGTTTAGATCTCACTAAAGTAAAGCGCTCTACAAATGTGTGTTATTATTTTTTATTATTTCACTCTTTTTCACTCCAATGGAGTGATCACTGTAGGCACTCTTCGAAGAGTGAAAATTCACTCGTTCCTGGAGTGAACAAAATTCACTCTTTTTTGGGGGAAAATGGTTCCACTCTTTCAAGGAGCGACTTTCACTCTATTAGAGTGATCACTGTAGGCGCTCCTTTGAAGAGTGAATATTCACTTCATTAGAGTGGAATTTCACTCTTTTACATTTAGAGAGTAGGCCTATGTTAGTTTAAAAGTTTTAAAAATTGCCAATTTTTCTCCACATATCATAAAGTTGCACTAACTTGCGCAAATTGTATAAACCATTAAAAAAAGGAATTGAAGAAAACATTAATTTGTGAATAAAACAAGTATAACAAATTGCTATCGTAAGGAATACACGAAACTGCATCAAATTGCCTTTGCACAAATTAGTCAAATTGTTTTGTAATTTTTGTGCACGAGACATTCGCAATGAAACATTTATTCCTACAGAATGTCGAGAAATTTAGCAAATTAAAAATAAGTTTTGCATTAGGCTATTTAAAAACCCATGTTGTAAAAGGGTGTCGTTGTACAGGTACATTATTTATACGAGGGTCATTCAATAAGTTCTACCTCCTTATAAAATCGCTAATATGATTGTCAGCCATGATGACATTTGTCACGATTTATAGCTCTGGATCATGGCTACACATTTATAGTAGCCTAACTGGTAATTGACATCTGTTTCATCTTTATTCTGATGTGGTCAAAGCCAGAGAGAGATGGACAACGGAAACGAAATTTTACCCTCAAAATAAATACATGTTTTTCATTGTTTCTAGTATTTATGGAGATATAAGAGCACGATTTTAGAACTGATAATACGGTATGAATCATGTACGAATATATAAGATTGTAAGCGATATTAATTCTTGTATGCTTCAATAGTATCAACTCGAATGTAAGGCTATACCTTTACCATACTGGAATACTGATAACAATCAGTCAAATTCGTTGTTTATAAAAGTCATGCCACAGTGATGCCTCATTTATCAAATATTTAGCAGCAGGCCGTGCCCCCCCCCCCCCCCCTGACAAAAGTGTTAAAAAAAAGAGGAAGAGGAGAAGTAGGAGGGGGAGAAGGATGGGTATTAGGGGCATAGGCGGCGCAAATGGGGAGGGGGTTATGGGGTCACGTCCCCATAATTCTAATGTGGGGGACCATTTTAGTTCATGACCTGAAAATACATGCGCGCTTTGCGCGCATTTTGTATACAGGTTTATTTTCAACATTATAATGGATCTCGAACCACACTTATTCTTGCTTCAAAATGCTGACGTTTTTCCTTAAAAATGTCGAAAAACCCATGAGCTTCCAGGGACCGCACCCGCTGGTCGCCCCCTCCGCTCAAAAGGATACAACCCCATCAAAACACTCACCTGCATACGCCATGAGTAGGAGAGGGTTAAGCTGGTTGATCCTATGGCTATTTTTTATTTTATATTTTAATAGAGCTTGCTGAGCTCCACAATAATCTGAACTTGAGATTGATCGGAGGTACGGTTTTCTAGATATGACAATTTTATTGTCAAAAAAACATTCTTTTTTTGACAATTAAAGTCATTTTGACTTAAAAGTCATTTTTAATTCTTTTATTTTGTATTGTTTTCGGCCAACAGAGGGCAGTCTATTTTCTTTTCTTTTATATTGTTTTTTGACTCCCTATAGGTAAAATTTCTATAAAAATGTATTTTTTGTTTTTGCTCTATTTTTTATTTAAAACTCCAAAAGATTCCCGCAGCACAGGAATTAAGGAGAGTTGTATAATAGCCAGCATATACACCAAGTGGCATTACATTTAGTAAAGTGCATGAACTTGAAAAAATTAATTAAGTGCATTAATTAGCCTATTTGTTATTATTTTTATTTTTAGATAATTAAGTATAATTAATTAGGCAGATGTCTTACAGCCTCCCGCAGCACAGGAAACTTTCTAAAAACTATAATTAACAAGCTCCCAAAATGTCAGCTTTGTAGAATTTATACTTTTCTTGTAAAAATTAATTAAACATTTTTGCATAGATTCATTTTTCTTTGTATTTTGCTAGGGGGTCAAAAAACAACAATAAGAAACAAAAGAAATGAACGCTTCAATTTTGCTATTAAAATATCAAATAAAAAATTAGCCATAGGAACAACCTTAATGGTTGACGTGATCGATTCTGGCTAATCAGAAGACCGATAAGTACGTTTTGTGTCTTAAAATAGGCGAAATGATCATAAGCACTTTGGAGACATTTTGCTGTTTTTCATCGTTTCCTTCACACTAACTGGACATTCGGGTTTTCCCTGCATCTACAGAAAAGTACAACCAGTACTCAGACCATGCTACAACTTGTGGAATATTTCATGACTTGCTTGTATAATAATAGCAAAATTATAGGGTAGGACCCCAGGAGGTAGAACTTATTAAATGGCCCTTGAGTTTCATTGGTGACTGATGTGAGACTCTGTAAATGAAATGTTAGAAGTTAAGGACTCTCAACTCGACTAACTTGAATACGCCAAATTTGTGTAATGCAATTGTGATTTTTGGAGTGGCAGAAGACGTTGAATTAAAAAATTTGTGTTCCCTATAACCTGATAACTTCATGAACTTAATTGTTTGTGAAAGGGTTCATAATACACCTGTGTATAAGGGCCATCTACTTGTACTCACATCTGAAAATGTTTTTTGTGAAAGAGTTGAAGAATATTTATCAAGTGATATTTGTTGTGATATTTTCCTGATATGAAGGATCCCAACTCAATTTGTGAAATCCTAAGGGGTTCTTATATCTCTTTAAAATAATGAATATGCTTGATCAATATGCCTAATAGTTTTGTGGAAGGGTCACACCTTTATGAAAGGATCCTTATCATATCGTTGTGAAAGGGTCTACGAACACTTTGCGAAATGCTGTACTTTATTATATTATATCATGATAGGCCTAATTTAAACCATGTGATAGTTTTTACTATCATTATGGCTGGACAAGAATGATGTGATATCATGAGATAAAACAAATATTGAATGCCTTTTATTTGTGCAATATTAAAACTATATCACTCGGTCCAATTTGGATCATTCCATTGCACGAGGCGAATGAAAAAGAAAAAAATCCAAATTTGACCTTGTGATATATACACAAAGAATTAAGTTAAGCACCCCCCCGTTTTTTTACAACCTCGCACATTACAAGTTTGTTGTCGTCAAAACAGTGTAGTATACCCATGATATTGCTATATTTTCTGGAGAAGTGATATTATGGTCACATAAAAACATAACAATCATGCCGTTTTCAATATTTTATTCTGAATAATTTAAGGTGACATTTTTTGGGAATTTTAGGCATATTTTCACCTCAATTTAAGTATGGAGCTATAGGTCCATCACGGACAGTGTGGATGACGTTTATGTTTTCTAACGTACAGTCATTGTTCTGAGAAGACCTCTAGCGATCTTTGCGTCAATAACGTGTGTAGGACCCACGTGATCGGATCACTGACTCAACCCTACGTCTCATAGACCCTGTAAGCCGTCGTATGCGTTGCTGTGGCAGGTTGTTCCATTCCCGATGTAATGCACGTTCCAATTCATCCAGATTGGCTATTGGCCAATCTGGATGAATTGGAACGTGCATTACATCGGGAATGGAACAACCTGCCACAGCAACGCATACGACGGCTTACAGGGTCTATGAGACGTAGGGTTGAGTCAGTGATCCGATCACGTGGGTCCTACACACGTTATTGACGCAAAGATCGCTAGAGGTCTTCTCAGAACAATGACTGTACGTTAGAAAACATAAACGTCATCCACACTGTCCGTGATGGACCTATAGCTCCATACTTAAATTGAGGTGAAAATATGCCTAAAATTCCCAAAAAATGTCACCTTAAATTATTCAGAATAAAATATTGAAAACGGCATGATTGTTATGTTTTTATGTGACCATAATATCACTTCTCCAGAAAATATAGCAATATCATGGGTATACTACACTGTTTTGACGACAACAAACTTGTAATGTGCGAGGTTGTAAAAAAACGGGGGGGTGCTTAACTTAATTCTTTGTGTATAGTTGTTACTATTACACGCTCAGGCATTCAATATTTGTATACTAGTGTCGAGGCAAAAGGGTGCAGTGTCGGTAAAATGCATTTTGAGATATTGATGAAATTAGGCATGGAAAAATCTATGAAAATAAAGACAATTTTACAATCATTTTTCTTCATGAATTCAAAAAGCAGTATCGAATCTTAACCACAAAGGTGTCATTTTGAAGTATTCAAAAAGCTCCGTATGTGGTATATTGGCATACTGCACTCTTTTGCCATAGACTGTACACTTTTGGTGAAAGGGTTCTTTCTTGTTATGAAAAGGTCCTGCCTGATAATACTATAAACTGATCTAATTGTTTGTAATTTTTGTGAAAAGGATTCATACATCGGTCTAACAGGTCCCAATTTATTGTGAAATAGTCCTCCTACATTTCGAGAGTGGGGAAAACAATCCTGTGAATGGTCTAAGTACTTTTTTGTGAAAGGGCTATTAATTCACATTTGTAAAAGCACCCTGATTGTATAGTTTACATTCAATTTTGGGAACAGTTTTAACATTTTGTTTGCTTAAAAATATTAAATTATATAACTTTTGCCAATATTTCGACACCTTTTGAATCCTGCCTATGCCTCTAACTCTTAAAGATAAAAATGTTTAGGTTCCCTTTAAGGAGTGAAATCTGGACCAAAGGTCAAATCAATCAAATATGATTTATAAAGCATTGACAACATTTAACAAAACAAAGACATTAACAGCACTTGGTCTTCTGCTGACATCTTGATAAACAATTTGATAGAAACAACAAGTTAAAGTTTCCCATTAATACACAAAGCTGTATCCGTGTACTATTTTATTAATCATCCTTCATCTCCTTAGCATAGGCAACAACTGCATGGGTGTGGTGCCAACACCCCTCAAAGAAAGTTCAGAATTTATTTCAATATTTAATCTATTTGTTCAGTGTTTTGCACATTTATGGAAAGTTGATGTGTTCATCTTTCAAAAGTTGTAAGAATCACTTGTTTCAGTGCTCAGTACTTTCTTGAGATTATGGGGAGTACTATTTTGTGCTTATAAATTAAAGGTAGATGTTCCGATTGCTGACCCAATTTTCGACTTGATGTTTTCTATTTTACATGAAAGGTCATCCTTCAATTTGTCGCATTCCAAAGTTTGAGTTGCATAACTCCAATGGTTCTTTTTTTAAAAGCACAAGGTCACAAGACATTTGCCCATTGTGTTGTACACAACCTGGTTTGGTGGTTAACCACCTTTGGCAGTAATTCACCATATTTTAGCCTATAATTTCTAATTGGAACATTTCTAGCCCCTAAGATTTTACAGACATAATGAGAAAAATATGGGGATTATCCTGAGGCCAAATTAAATTAATTGTTTGTTTGTCTCAAAGCTCCCGCGCGCGTTAGTTTATTGATGCGCATTAGAAAAACAAAAATCTGAAAAACCCTTTTTTCTTCTTCTTTTTTAAAAAGTCCCAAAATTTCACAAATTTTTCAGATTTTCATTGATCACATCATCTTAAATACAAAAGTTCACTTTTACAAGGATTTCAATATTTTATATTTAAAAAATAAAATTAAAAAATTGAAAAAAAACCCGCATTCCGCATTAGTTTTACAACAGGAGAGGAGCTTTGAGACAAACAATTAATTTAATTTGGCCTGATATAAAAATATTTTGATGTGAAAAAAAAATCATAGCCGAAAAAAAGTGATCGGAACATACACCTTTAATAGAGCATCAGTCTACAGTTTAGTTGTCGATGTGACACTCTATTGAACAGAGAGAGGACAGAGTTGTTTTGTCCACATTTTGATTGAGACCTCCCCAAACTCAAGTTAACGGCTGATGAGCACTGAAACAAGTGATTGCTACAAATGTGATATAATTGGAAAGAAGAACACACCAGCTTTCCATTGACATTTGCATTGACATGTAACAAATAATGAATATATCACAAAATATTAGAAAAATATGCGATTGAAGAACAATTTCAGAACTTTTTTTTGAGGAGTTAAGTTACAGAAAGGTAGAAAACAAAATATTAACACTACGCAACAGGACAAATTAGTCTGAGACATACGAAGACAAAACAGTTAAACTGCAGTAACAGTATTTAAAATGAAGTTAAATAATAAATTAAATGAAAACATCTTTAGACGAATATTGCAATGGCTTTTAAGTCAATTCCTAGTTGTATACATGCCAAACTTGTTCTTATTAATCCATGATCATAGTGAACATGAGAGAGCCTACATAAACATGCAAGTCTTGGTATGTTTTCTTTGATACCTCAACTCTAGAGACCAATATCATTGCTGTTCTGTCACAAAAATGTATGTTTTTCTGACCCTTAGCATGTAGGCCTATAAAAGCTGCCCAACAGTTATGCATAGGAAGTGTTGAGCATGAGTTCTTACAAGGTTGTGTAGATGTGTTTTTGGCCCTTGAACATGTTTAAATAGAGCAGATTGCCCAAACCGTATACATAAGTATTACCTTTATACATGTGGAGGGGCCGCAAGGTTTTGACAGAGCAGCGATGATATGTGACCAGTCGCGTCAAAAAGGACATGTTGTCACCAAACACCAGTTTTATGATAGAGGGCAATATATTTGGTGAAACATAAAGAAAATAATAGACAAAAATATGTTTCTTCAATTCATATCTTGTGATTACAAGTCCGATTACATTCAACATGGTATCATTTCAAAGCTTAAAATCAAATCATACCAATAACTCAGAATTGACTCGGGCCTCCAACATGTCCATTTTGACGTGACAGGTCACATATGTCATTTATTACTGCCTAACTACATAATATAAGCAGAGCATTATAGTCGATTCGCAGACATTGGCCGATTTTAGCGATTTACCATTTCAGTAAAGAGGTAACAGAAGCAAAAGAGGGGGAGGCACTCGAATTTAATCGTAATATGCAAGATTAATACCGTGTCTTCGTGTTCATGTACAACTGTGATGTAGTCAGTACCTAGTCAGTGACAGGGAACTTGCGGTTGGATTATCGGCATAACAATATTAGAAATGTATTGTTATTCAGATAAATTGATAAAGGTGGTCTCATAGCCAGAAATACTTAAATTAACGTTTATAATCCGTACCTTGGTTGATATAACTGTTTTTCCATTTAAATAGGACAAATGGTTTTGTACCTAGGTATATAAAAAAAATGATTATTGAATTTATTTTCCGGGGTTTTCTCGCAAATAAATACGTTATAGAACTGTTATTTTCATTTTAATGTTTCCTTTATTCCACGTGCATAATAAAAACGGAAAATAATAAAAAGGATCCACTAAATTATGAATAGGTAAAATGACATTATGTATATGTATATATACATAATATTTTTCTTTCGAAACCTGTATACGGTCGATGATGGTCAATTTGTTTTTATTGTGGTAACCGCTTCCAAAGGGAACACATTTGAAGCTGCTGGATTAAGTTTTTGGTTGTCGTGATTGTAAAGCTATATGATCAGCCCTATTCATAAAGCCACACTATCATGAATAGCATTTGATTATGGAGCGCAAATAGTCATGATAATAACATCTATAAAAGTACCGCTGTTTCATCATTGGTCAAAATGGGTTCCTCTCACGCCCAATGGACGAGGTCCAAAATCGATACCGATGCGCCAGAGTTTATGAATCTACTATAGAATGCTGTTAAATTTATAAAATTGTTTTTAGTTTACACACTGGATCACCTTAGAAACAAAGTTACAAACAGTAAAAAGTGTCATGCAAAGATATGCAGGGCAAGTTGAAGAGATCAGTCATTTTATTTGCCAATGGTTCACTGAAATCATGCAAGGTGACGAAAAAGAACCCCTGTTCTACGGGCAAACGGACCTCTCAGGTAGGGTCGGTCAGTTGGGCATTTTGTTTGTGTGTGTTGTTTCTTTGAAATTGTGGTGACAATTTTGGTGAATTTCAACAATTTTTTGAAACTTCACAACAATTTCACAAAATTGTAAAAAAAATCCGAAATGTAAAAAAACCATTTAGAAAATGTGTAAATTTTCCCCCTTCAATTTGAACAACAAATGGGTCAGTTGGCCTGTAGAACAGGGCTTTTTCAGTTGCCTAATCATAAATACAAATCATAATCGGGATATAAGATGATTAAAATTGCACAGTCTCTGGCTAATAAAGAGTAATAACAATAACATTTATGTTTAATCAAACAAAATCTAGTTTGTGTTCATATGGGAACTTATTGATATCTGCAAACGTACTCTGAGCACTCAATTTTTCAAATCACATTCATGCAATCTTATTCAAATTGAAGAATGTTGAATATAGGTTCTACCTATGAGTAAGCTATCACAAATTAGTCTAGTGCTAAGAACTCGATTGTATGAGTTATACAGATTTATTCTGTAATACACATAGACTTATAATTATGAGCTTACCCACTTTTGTACGATTTAAATCACTACCTCAGCACCTACATCCTAGCTGGTCTAATGGTTATGAAATTTGCTTTTGGACCGAAAGGTCCTGGGTTCAAATTCCAGTTACATCATATTTGTATGTCAAACCTTGGCTTTCAATTAATTTTTCTTAAAATGAGGACAAAGATTCTAAGGCCAAACAAAGAAGAAGGTCTGTCTCAGAAGCCCGCCCGCATTGGTATGTGAAATGAGCTACGGCGCGTAGGTCTATGCGCTGGGGGCTAAAAAACTTCTTTCTTTTTTTTGATTTTTTTCCCCTTTTTCCCCCCTTTTTTTGATTTTTAAACAAAAGTTTAAAAAGTTCTCCGTAAGCTTGGCTAAGCAAAAAACAAAAAAAATCACACAAAAAATCACAACAAAAATCGAATACCTCATCTCATAGCCTATTTTCTAAAAAGAAAAAAAAAGCACAGCACTTAGCTTTTTTGCACAATGTTTCTGAGACAGACCTTCTTCTTTGTTTGGCCTAAGTTGGAATATTTACGACTAGAATAATTCATGATAGCTTACTCATAGACAATACTTGAATATATACTGATTATATCTTTGGAAGAAAAAATAGTTATGATATCTTCTGGTATTTATCATCACACAAATGTGATCCATTTCAGTAAACAAAGAATAAACCTCTTGGTAAAAAGTTAGAGTTTGTAAATTAAGATCTCAGATCTTTTTCTTTCTCATTGGTCCTGTTTTAGTTGGACAACATGATTGAATGAATTACCGGTAATATGCTAAAATATATATTTACCAGTTAATGGAGTTTACAAAAATATATTTATGGACCATACAATATGTGAATACAGGAAACAAAATAATAAGACCAGGTGGCGATTTGGCAAGAAGACAAAATGATAAATATAAGTATCAGCAACAAAGACAGAAAATATGTGACTAGCCATCGAAAGGGGGCTTTTGTCTTTCAAATATAAATTTATATTTAATTTCCTTCAAAACTATTTTGTAAGCTTTAAAATGCACATCAAAAGGGGGCTTTTGTCAGGGCTTTTGTTTTTCAAATGAAAATTTATATTTCATTTTCCTTCAAAAGTATATTTTGTAAGCTTTAAAATGACACCTTACTTGATACAATTGATCGATGTATCCAGATTTTATGTGAAATATTAGGTGGAATTTCCTTTTATTTCCTTAGTTTTTCATGCTTTACTTCACCAATATCTTCAAAATGCATACTGCTGACAAAAGACTCCTTTTGATGTGACTGGACACATATCAAGGGTTTAGTGCAACAAAGGGCTATCTGCATTTTTGGCCAAAATGAGATTTTGGTATCAAAATGATCTGCACAAGATCAGGAACCTAATTATGAGAAAATAGTAAATTCAGGTTTGAATAGCATTTGTTTTCAACTGTCAAAACCAATTGGTGTCAATGATGGGTACAAATCTTTTAATTCACTTTTTCTCAAAATGACCGAAATGCAGATAGCCCTTTGTTGCACTAAACCCTCGATATGGTGTGGTGAATGAATCATGGTATGATGTAGGCTAGTATTTATGAGAATATGTCAAGCTTGTTAGTTGTTAGAATTAAAGAATAAAATATGGAGTAATTAGTTAGTTGTCCTGATGAAAAATTGTACTCTTAATTCATTTGAATCATATAAGGTACACATAAGAATACCTTTTCAAACTGATACGTACCCTACTCTTTTTTAATACGGAGTTGATACCAGTAAATGTATTACTCCGAGACATCTAATATCAGCCATGAGAATGAAAAAAACATGAAAAAACTGAATAAACTGAAAATGCGCATGAAATCGGGCTAAAAATGCCTAAAACAGGCTGAAATTAAAAGAAAGTGTAGAAATTTGGACCAAAAATATAAAAGGAAATTCCTTTTAAAAAATGAAAATTCTCATGCCTGCTAATATACATGACAACTTAAAAGCACACTTTACACACTTCCAGCAAATCCACAGCATGTGTTAAACTATATCAGATATCCAATAATGGTCAAATTCTGCCATGTCAGAATATGCACACATGCAACTTCTTTAACCATGCTTTAACTAACAGAGGCATATTGCCCCAGAAATATGTTTCCCCCCATATACTAAAATAAAGGTAGAAACTATTACTAAAAGACGGCTGCAAAGTCATACCATTAGGGCTCAAAATAATAGGAAGCTTGAAGGTGTCAATTCTTCAGGTAGTTTGACCTATCTTGAGCACTGATAGTACAACACATCAACGACAGTTTTTTTTCATAAAGTATATACAAGCTTAAGCTGCAAAGTTAACACCTCTCACATCTGCTATCACCCAGTTGTTTATATTCAGTTGAGGTATTAATGTGTGAGTGGAGTAGCTGGGAGGACCTTCCCTGAGACGGAACCAAAACCGACACGGTAACCATCACCTTGGCAATGACCTAGTAAATAAGAAATACAAAATACAGTAGAAGATTTATATTAAGAGTGTTTAGGCAACAAACTTTTAATTTGTTGTAATTTTATTATAATGTAAAAAACTGTCGAAATTAGCCAACGTTTTCACACTTGTACAACTCTGTATCATGTGCTGGGACTGCTGCATGTTCATCACATTACATTTATATAAATGTTTGCAAAAAGGCTTTCACTTATTACATTTTGCAAAAAACATTAATAATGTTCAAAATAAGGATTATTTCAATCTGAAATTAAAAAGAACCAGTGGAAAACCTTTTTTTCTCTTCACTTCCTCTCTCCCTCCCTTCACTACATTGAGCTCATCATACTACACGTTTATATGAAAGTGCAGTTTTACAGTTGGGAAAACAGTCTCCTGTATTTTGGCAACACAGATAGCTGTAATTATAAGTTTGATATCAAAATAATAGAGGAATAACACTTTTGGGACACCCTGTACAACTACATTATCTGAAATCCACTATCCTAACAGTTTCAATTACCGACACTTACCTGCAAGAACCACCTCATCTCCATCTTTGAGGAATTTGCGTTTGATGCCGCCGCCCAGATCTACCTCCCGGGTACCCTTCCAACACAGCTCCAGCATACTTCCAAGAGCATCATCAGTCTGATATAAAATGTACATAGGAAACATACATATTAAAAGTAAAATACTTGGTTGCTTGGTTGCTGGCACTTAGGCCAAAACCTAAAGATTCTGACCCTTAGCTTACAGACTATCCAACAGTTAAGTTTCAGTTACAAAATGCTGGGTTTTGGTTTATTTTTGAGCATGTATTCCCTGCTTATTTGATCCATTGCCACTTGCCAGTCAATTGTGTTACATCCTCTGTCAGATCCAATAACTGATTGCTAATGCATATTAGTGAGTCTAATTTGTTTATTATAGGCAGGGGTGTGATTGAGGTTTCAAGTACAACCAGAAATCCTGACGATCCTGACCTCACGGTCCAGGGTCCGCCTTAATATTTAATTTTGAACCTAAGAAACACTTTTCTAAGTACCAAAAATTCACATACCTGAATTATTTCATGCTAAAAATGCACTCTTTCATTTTGTTAAGAAAACAGAGATACGTCACAAAAAACAACAACAAATCCAGAGAAATCGCAACCCTGTACAGGTTGTCAGAGATCCCTAACTCATGGAAGTGCCACCCCCGCACAACATTCTTCCAAACACCCCTTCCCCCAAACATTCTCCATCAACTCCATCTCTACAATACCCTCAACATACAGTTCTCTAAGCGAGGTGATTATCAAGGTTGATTTGATGAGTCAACGACTATTGCATGGTCTAGTACATAACTCGCCTTGCAATCACCCTTTCCTCGTTCTCCCAATCACTTTTATCCAGTGGCGTACTGACCGGGGGGGGCATGGGGGGCAAGTGGCCCCCCCTGGCTCCAAATACCGGGACGCTAAATTTGCATAAGAAAAAAAATAGGACCTATGCCACAAAACACTGAGCTTTTAGCATTATTTGTTGACTGTTGTGCTATTGGGACTGGGAAATTTTGTGACCGCCTTTTGTGACCGTGCAATTTTTTTTGACTTGACCCTACCCCCCCCCCCCCCCCCCCCCACTTACGTGAAATTCACGAGGTGACTGACTGGGAAAAAATTTGGGGCAACCTTTTTTTGTCGGGTCGACATATACTTGCCCCCCCCTGGCTCACATGCCGCGGTACGCGCCTGCATTTATCTCTACAGCTACCAGTCCTTCTGGGGGCCACAAGATAACCAGAGTTTGAATTGCAACCAGTCAATTGTTGTACATGCTTCAGTGCTTACCATCCCCTCATCAACCACAGAATAATGGGCCAATTGTTGCTTCATGGTTCAGTCCATAACCACCCCATCCAACCAACCCTCCTAGCCCAATCACCCTTTCCCTATACCTACCGGGCCACTGTTCGTTCTGGATGCCAAGAGCTCCCCCCGAGTTTGTATTACAACCAGTCAAAGTATAATGGGTCAATTATTGCTTCATGGTTCAGTCCATAACCACCCCATCCAACAAACCCTCCTAGCCCAACCACCCTTTCCCTATACCTACCGGTCCACTGATCGTTCCGGATGCCAAGAGATCCCCTGGGTTTGTATTACAACCAGTCACAGTATGATGGGCCAATTGTTGCTTCATGGTTTAGTCCATAACCACCCCATCCAGCCAACCCTCCTAGCCCAACCACCCTTTCCCTATACCTACCGGTCCACTGATCGTTCCGGATGCCAAGAGATCCCCTGGGTTTGTATTGCAACCAGTCACAGTATGATAGGCCAATCAATTGTTGCTTCATGGTTCAGTCCATAACCACCCCATCCAACCAACCCTAATCACCCTTTCCCTATACCTACCGGTCCACTGATTGTTCCGGATGCTAAGAGATCCCCTGGGTTTGTATTACAACCAGTCAAAGTATATTGGGTCAATTGTTGCTTCATGGTTCAGTCCATAACCAACCCATCCAACCAACCCTCCTAGCCCAACCAACCTTTCCCTATACCTACTGGTCCACTGATTGTTCCGGAAGCCAAGAGATCACCTGGGTTTGTATTGCAACCAGTCACAGTATGATGGGCCAATTGTTGCTTCATGGTTCAGTCCATAACCACCCCATCCAACCAACCCTCTTAGCCCAATTACCCTTTCCCTATAGATGAGGTGACCTATGATGTCATGTATTTACAAATGGGACATCCTCTGTTGTTTCCCTCCAGGCAGAATATACAGTAAAGTGAATGAAGACAACATGAAATTTCTTTCTAATGAATTGTAAAACTCATTTAGTTTTAGGTTTTTTTTGTGAAATGCGATAGCTTATAGCATTCCTAAGCAAGTTTAAAGACAGTTTTGATAACAATTTGCTGTGACACCACAATCTAGTTAGAAAACCTGATCTGGTCTATGTAAACAATAGGAACTCTTGCCCGGCGTGTTTTGTCTCAAACCAACAGAGGGCATCCTAAATGTCAACAAATGTCACCTCATCTATACCTACCGGTCCATTGATCGTTCCGGATGCCAAGAGATCCCATGGGTTTGTATTGCAACCAGTCACAGTATGATGGGCCAATTGTTGCTTCATGGTTCAGTCCATAACCACCCCATCCAACCAATCCTTCTAGCCCAACCACCCTTTCCCTATACCTACCGGTCCACTGATTGTTCCGGAAGCCAAGAGATCACCTGGGTTTGTATTGCAACCAGTCACAGTATGATGGGCCAATTGTTGCTTCATGGTCCAATACATGTACTGTAGGAACAAAAGCATAGTTATATTAAATTTAAATTAAAATATGATAAATATCTGTATATGGTGATGAGCACAATGTGTTTGCCTGGCTAATATCACTTCTAACCAACTGACACTACCTATCATTCAGACAAGAATTCCCATTGATCAAATACAATTTTGCTTATATTTTATGCTGATCTTGTTGAAAATTGAGATAAAAATTAAGGTAATTATTCTATCAATGTCTCTTATTGGCACAATGCCCCCTCCCAACAAATTTTGACATAAGTCGTTGCTGCAAAGCAATTATACATTTACCTTAAAATTACTGTGTGAAATAACAGCTGCTTCACTCATTCCATCACCTGTATTTACAAACAAACATGAAAATAAGATAACAAAAGTGATGAATAATATTTTGGTAAGAGATATATAGAGAATAAAATACCAAAAATAATGGTTAGGCAAACTGACCGTTCAAGTATGGGTAGTCTGTGGATTTTTAAATTTAAATTTTCAACATTTTCAAACATTTTTGCTAATTTTAAAAATTGCTAATTGTTTTAAAAATTGCCAATCATTCCACCCTTCCCAAGCCCTAACTCTAACCCAACTACACCATACAGAACCACACGGCCAGCATCACTTCTAGGCGTGTGCACACAAGTTCTATCCCATGGTGCATTAGTCCCCGGGTATAGATGGTCTGTGAACATTTAGCCTGCGAGGCCCAGCACTCGTGGTGTGGTGGTTGTGCGGCGACCTGGGTTCAATTCCTGTGGGTGGCAGACATAATAACCCTTTTCCCTGTTCTTCGTCCATTCCCACTGCTACAGTGGGAATGGGGTTAGGGTTATGGGGAGTGTGAGTGTTAAAATGAGTCCAGTAAAAGCTGTTCAAGCCCAATCTAAGTTTATCTCAACAATTCCTTTGAGAAATATTTTTGCACTACAATTATTGATTATAAGGGAGTTTAAATGGATAATGTCATTGCATAGTGAAAAGTAAATGTTGACTATATAAGGGAAATTCCAGGGCACCTTATGCTGGAAATATTTGGAAAACAATAATATACATACCTTTAATAGCTGCTGTGAGGTTGATGTCAAAATTATAGGGTTCCTCGTGGTGTAAGTAGGGCAATGGTTTGGGGTCCTGGAAGAGTAAACATGACAAAATTATAGGGTTCCTCGTGGTGTAAGTAGGGCAATGGTTTGGGGTCCTGAAAGAGCAGGGATGTACTTTCGGCGCGAATCAATCCGCGAATCGATTCGCGTAAAATCACTTCCGCGTGATTCCAGGTGGATTCTTGCAACAAAACAATTTTTTTTTTTTTTTTTTGTAAGTTCAAAACAGGACCTTAGATGACTGGTATTTGACTCTAAACTGTTCAAGTTGAAATTAAAATGATGATTGTTCTTAGTTGGTTTTGAAATCTGCTGTGCAGATATATTGTTAGTTACCCTGAAAGAAAAGAAAAAGATACACATTGAAGATGAAATGTTAACTTGTGTGTAAACTTAAGTGTTTGATTCAATTTGTGTACTATTATTTTCTAAGTATACAATAGTACAATAACTGTTTAAAATGCGGAATTTAAATTCAGTAAAAAGGATTCTCGCAAAAATATTCTGCGAGAATCCATTTGCGAGAATCGCAAAATTCCTCTGCGTTGGATTCTCGCAGGATGTCGCGAAAGTACATCCCTGAAGAGTAAACATGACAAAATTATAGGGTTCCTCGTGGTGTAAGTAGGGCAATGGTTTGGGTCCTGTAAGAGTTAACATGATTATAAGGCAAAAAGAAAAAAATGTTTGGTTGTATGACTTCCATTCTCTTAAACTCTCCAATGAAAATATCTGGCCAAATCTTTCAAACTTAGCTCAAGTATTTACATTTACATGTTTGCAATTTATGGCACATTTGCCATTCTATCAGTGTTAAGCACTTGTCAGGGTTACGAAAGAATTTCACATCTGAGTTGTTGTCACTCTGGATATTAGTTGGTATGCATAGTTTTCAGAGAAAACATCGAAAAAAGGTTGAATTTTGACCCTGTAGTGTCGATGACGTGTTTAAAAACCATCCTAGTATTACGGATGGTAGAAACGTCGGGATAATAAACACTTTTATACATCGTAAAAAACATTTTTCCTTGTTACTAGTATCATGGAGGCTGTCATACCTGTTGTTCATTGGGTACCAAAAATGGCTGTAGAGCCGCCATTGTGACAACCCACGGTGATACGGAAGTACCAAAATTCTTGCCATTGAATGGTCCCAGAGGTACGTATTCCCACTTCTGGATGTCACGTGCTGTAGAAATATGAAAATTGTTGTTGATCAGAAAAATATTCCACTGTTTGTGGCCCCTGAACATGTGTATACAAATCACATGCAATCAGTAAGCTCTTTTGCTTAAATTATGTGCAAGTGCCAAAGTTCAGCACTTTTTGCTGTTACGAGTACAGCTGTGTACTAAATGTAAACACAGAAGTGCAGTTTACATTGGTGGAATAGAACAGCACGACTTTGAGTCAACCAACGCTCGCATCTGATTGGCCCAATTGTATCTATGGCATCAACAATGTAACCGCACAAGCTCTTTATTTAAAATGTGCGTAGGGCCAGTGCTGAACTTCTCTGCCGGCGACTAAAAGTAAAGCCTTTCCTTAATAATGGGATATACAGTATACACAATTCAAATTGAACTGATTGACACTTACCACTCCAGTCGTTCATAACCACCATGCCAAAGATGTGATCCTGAGCTTTGGATATACTGATGGGTTCACCTTGAACATTGGACGGACCTGTGAAGAATGCCTGTACAAATAAGCAAAACAAAAAGGTGGATTAAGTTGGAGAGTGAAATAAGTGTAAAAAGTGTAAAATGTTTGTCAGGGTGAGCTCTTGATTCTTTCAAATACGCTCTGACTTCTTCTATATGACTTTGCATTTGTTTATAGTTTAGTGAGTTCCAAATTGGCGAGAAATATAAGAATTTTGATTCTGAGTTCCCCGTCACATTATTTTCAGCTCATAATGAGGCAACTATTTCATTATTCATTATTTGATTACAATTCATTACTGTACATCATTTTACATGATACATAGTGCCAAATCAATCCATGGGTTCAAAGTTTGACCATCTTTATGTTTTACAACAGATTGAGAAAATAACACACTTTGATTTGATTAAAAAAAAAAGGAAATTTGAAATGTCTACATTTGCCAGGATTGATGATCAGGAACTTATGAGGGAATCCCTAAATTGTCATTATTTGCTTGTTGCTCTACCCCTTCTGCTAAGATAACCTGCAGGAATCTTTAGCATTAGAAGGATGTGACAGATTTCTCGACTATTGAACATTTTGATAAAGTCAAGGTCTGAGTGTAAATAATTTAAATTCAAATGAAAGTAATGAAAGTGTTGGCCATTTCTAAACCATAACGAGGGCAGGTGACGTGAAACTCATTATTGAGTTATAAGGGCCTTACAGTCGGACTCCACCCTCTTATTTGACCCATCCCCCCCCCCCCCTTCCCCTTAATAGTTGTATTACCAAACACACCTTGGTAGTTAGGGTGGTTTATCTATTGAGGATTCTGGTCTAAATGCCAATATGAGTGCACCCTGCTTCAGTTGTTATTTTAACTTACCATTTCTAATTCAAAATCCATTAGCCTGCAAGGACTGTACACGGGTGGCTTAGCTGTGTAAACAAATTACAAGAGCCATATTAATATGATGGACAGGTATATCACTGGACAATTCTGGTCGATGATGGCATTAAAAATCTGCATTTTGTATTGCTATAGCGCAAGAGCAGTGGCATAATCATAGTTAACCATTCAAAAAATTCATATATCATGGGTCACAAGGAATAGGTAAGTGGCGTTTCCAATGATCATTCGGGAGAATTGCCCCCATTCGGAGGAATTTTAAGGGGTTTTACTTAATTTCTATCCAATTTCAAAACATCAGCAACAAAAACTAGCAATTTTCTGCGCGCATATGTCCAGGAATATAGTTTTTGAAGCCCACTTAAACCAAAATGTACCTTAATTACGGCCAGATTCATGCCATTAACAAACATAGTTTGCGTGCTACAAAAAGATAATCGGGCAGGCAAAATGCTGTTAAGTAATTTGGGAGAATGGAGAGTTTTACTTACTGTCATCAGGTCTGAGCTGTCCACATGGCCTCCTAATATCTGTACCGGATATAACCACTGATGATGCTCGCCCATGGTAGCCAACTGGCAGATGCTTCCTGTAGTAAGAAAAAGAAAAGAAGAACAAAATGAAAAATAAACAATAGGCGACAAACCCCCTCCCTCACTCCATTATACAGGCATGACCGAGCTATACTTAAAGAAACTGGGGAAACAAATTGTAATACAAATGAATACCTACCTCAATTTTGTTAGTTTGTAAAAAACGGCAAAATGGTTACAGATTTATGTGATTTTTTGTGCCATTTTGAAGAAAAAGCCCAACCCACCGACCCAGAACTGTAGGTTTTTGTTGATGCCTTATTTCAATAATCATATCTGAAATTCACTAAAATGTGATATGGAATATCAAAACTGCATGACAGACCTACTACCGTACTAAAAGGCTTGGATACAGTAAGTGGACCATGTTAAATATTGCCAGCCTACAGAATTTAGAACTAGAAGCTTATACATTAATATCTAGTGATAGAGGAAATATTGACAGGATTTGCAGCATTCAAACTTATACCTTTTGGACAAACCAGGGTGGAGTTATTCACTTCTACAGTTTCAATGCCTATCGCCATAATGCTTTTTTTTTTGTTATTTATTTATTTTTCATTTACATTTTTCAGTTTAACATGTGCTTCAAATTTTACAGCCATGGATTTGGAGTATTTTTTGTTTTCTGGCATTTTTGATACATTTCATTTACACAATGTTCTTGGGGACATGTTAGTGTTGATTTTAGGTTTACCATCTCAGGTAAAAGGTTAACATTATTTAAACAAACAGAGGTAAGAACATTATAGTCTTGTGTACTTGTATTCTCATAACTTAGATATGGGATATCGAAAGCTTTGTAGCTCTGTCTGACCTGTTAACAATTTGTTGTTTTCCTATTATCTTATGGCATCTTAATTTAAAAGATCCAGGTCACCTTTCCTGTCTGTACCTGTTTACAGTTGAATAATATTTGCTGTCTTCACCTCATAACTTAGATATGTTTTAACTGATACTGATTAGGCCAAACAATTCTTGTGCATTTAATTTTTTTTAATAGAAAAAACGAGGAGAAATATTGTTAGGGCGCCATCTTTTGTCGAAACTTACCAGTTTGGCTGCAAGGCATTGTCCTTGCCTCGGAACATGGTGCCTACATTTGTGGCATGATAACATGACGAGTAGAAGTCAGTGTAATCACCAATCTTGGCTGGCATGTGCATGGTAACGCCACTTTGAGCTACAAAAGCCCTGAAAAGAAAATATATGCACATATTATTGTCGTTCACTAGACTACTCGCTTGGGGGAAAAGTCACTATTTGGTTTGAGGTGCTGTACATGAAGGCATACAGTGTTCAAGCCATGTGGGTTCCAAATCCAACCCATCTGGTGGCAACCCTTTACAAGTGTAATCTTGAGTTTCCTTTAAAAAAAGAAATTATATGTTGGTTGATCTCACCGACACATGAATATATAAATTTGTCTACATTTCCTATCCCCATGTCCTTTTCAGTCCTCTAAGATTGAACATGTGATACACAGAAGTCACACAGTTTTAGCACACTAACTGACACCCATTATATGTAGTGTTGATTTGGCCTCTAACCCAGACTGGTGGAACAAGACCCATGAAAACCAATCATACCTTTGCATCAGTTCTGGAATGTTAATTCATCAACTGAGAGTAGTTTTTATAGCATAGCTCTGACTTCTACCCAGACTAGTGGCCCACAAATGCATTGGATAATGAAACATTGTCCTAGAGTATCAGTTCGTCTACTGAGTGTGTTCTGCCCACGCTGGTGGACTAAGACCCATTAATGCATCTAAAGTTGTCTAAGTACATGTCATACCTTTGCCGTAGTTCAACATTGTCCCGGAGAGTTGAATCATCAACTGAGAGTAGCTTCTGTAATGTTGCTCTGGCTTCAGCCCAGGCTGGTGGCCCAAGACCCATAAATGCATTCAGTGTTGTCTAAAAAGAACACAATGTTTTATACTGGTAATATTGACACTATGGAATGGAAACCATTATAATACTTATAGTCAGGATAAACAGAACATTGAACATTATGATCAACACATTCTCGTACGATGTTAGTCGCCATGCTATCGTCCCAGCATGCAATGCGGGCACCAGATACCACTTGGGTGATTCATCAGTTCATGATCTTATCACCTAAACAAAGATGCAGCACCAACACAGAATATCATGTAATAATACTTATAAGGCTAAATTAAAAAAAAGAATTGTCTCAAAGCTCCTGCGCGCGTTAGTTTATTGATGCGCATTAGAAAAACAAAAAATCTTAAAAAATAAAAAAATCATTTTTTTTTAAAAATTAAAAAATGCCAACGATTTTTCAGATTTTCATTGATCACATCATTTTAAATACAAAAGGTCACTTTTACAAGGATTTCAATATTATATATATATATTTTTTTTTTTTAAACTTTAAAAAAACGGCATTCCGCATTAGCCTAATTAGGTTTTGAACAACTGAAGAGCTTTGAGACAAAAGATTTTTTTAATATAGCCTAATTGATCTATAATTTTCCAATATTTATACAAACTCTGACACAAATCATAGCACTCCTTGAAATAAATACACAAGTTGCAGATTGTCAGTGAAAAAAGGCAGGGAAAGATAGTTGTGTAAACAACAGGATTCCTGATGCTATGTTTTACATTTCTTTTACTACTAATTGGTGTATTGAGATGAGAGACATAATAAATTAACAGGCCCCAACTTCAAAACCTCTGACAAGCTTATGGACACTTAATGTCCATGTTTTAGTTCTAATCTGACAAGCTTAGGCAAAAAAAAGTTTGATTGTCCTGTCCATAGATCACTTTTAAAAGTTGGGTAGGTCGGTCGTTTTTTGTTTTTTTCCCCTTTTTTCAGATACCAAAAGTAAAATGAGATGTACTTGATGTGGTAACCAAAACAATGAAACAAATCCGTAATATTTTGATGAGTATTTTTGTTTTCTAAACGATTTTTTGTTTTGTTTTTCGACTGAAATTTGTTAAAAAAAATGTCAACAACAAAATTGAAATCGTTGATTATTTTCAACAACAAAAATTGGGTCGGAAGGATATAGAGGGTCGAGTGGACGAGGACAATCAAACTTTTTTTTTTTGCCTTATGGACACCCAATATCCATGTTTTAGTTCTAAAAACATTGCATAGAAAATGTAGTCTTGGACCCACTTTATTTTTAAAACCCATTCTCACCTCTCCAAAGACATCCCTACACTCAGACAAAACAGGTCCATTGAACAACTCTTTGACGACGGTCAAATCAAGGATCTGGTCTCCAATGGCAACGCCGATGCGATGAGTAGCCTGTGCAAAGAAAACAAAGAAATTGCAATTTTACCAAGTTCTGATACTTTGCTAGGTGAGGTGATACAATTCTAAACTGAAAAATAAAATCAGATATGATTCGCAATACTTAAACATGTTAGCCAAACACTGGGGCACAACACTAATTTGTTTCCAATTTCGAATAGGCTATCACACAGAGGACAACCTACATACATGACATTTACATGTAAAAGTACTCTATTTTTTATGTGCTAGTATTTTGATTGATTAAATGAAATCACATTTTGCTACTTGGACTTTTTAGGCCCTTGTAAATTCTGTTTCCTGTCACCCATGTTTTATATTTTAACTTTTCTGTCAAAACTTTCAATATTTTTTGAAGATTTTTCAATGAATAATCCAAATGTTGAGCTCTCCAAAATCAAAATGTCAGGCATTTCCTCATGGTTATTTTAACACATTTTTGTGGCAGTATTGTACTAAGGGTAAAGTATATAGTTGATAATGAAAATTTAAACATTCCCTTCTTACGTTCCTGATGATCCAAGATTCAGGTTCTACATGTAGTAATAATTCTAATAATTTTACATTTTTTCAACATTGTTTTGAGCAAAGATTTGCATTTTTAAAAACTGCTTGCACCAACAATTTGAGCAATAATGAAATTGTGGCAAATAATGAATAATGAAAGTGAATTTAGGGTTACAGGAGCCTTATACAATATTTAAATATGCCGCTGTTAGTCAGCTTCGATGTAAATGTAGGCTAGTGACTGAAAAGTGAAAGGCATATTATTTATGCGATCTTTTAAAATTTTGTACACTTATTTTTTTCCTCTTATATAATGATGTTTGACTTAGGTTTTCCTGGACTTAATCTATCTTTTTGACCATATTTTCTGTAAAAAAGACATCACACTGAGAACAAGTTCTCCAAATTGGCGAAGCCTCATCAGCCGCGATGAATACAGAAGGACGCGGGCGTGCTAAGGTAGGCATGGTCATAACATTTTGAAAATAAAATGATTTCTTTGAAAATGGATGGAATACATGGAAACGAAATACTTTTCTATAAAAAATGATGGTTCAACCATGTCTGCAAACCTTCAAAATCTCTGGAATTGATGGAGAAATCATACCATCGATGATACCATTACATTCGGTAAGAAACGCTCTTCCAGCAAGGTTAACTTAAATTTAACTAGAGCGGTTCTCGGCTTTCGCGGTTCTCGGTTTTTGCGGTTCTCGGGGTTTGTGGTTTGAGATTTTGAACAAAACCTGACTGGGTCCTGTTAGTGAATAGAGTTGGTCTCATCCTTTGTATATTTGTAAGGGGAACAGTCTTTATCAGATTTCAGACGAACTGATATAATGAGATGAGTGACAATGTCCCCATTGAAATATTAAGGTTACCGTGGGGTATGCTGTTTTACTGAATTGGTGCATAAACATGGTTATTAAAAAATTGAGTTGATGGACATGACATATTTACAAAGCTAATCATATTATTTTCAATTTTGTATATCTTTTTAATTGGCGCATTTACGTGGATGTGGGTTATGTAAAGTGAAAGTGGAAGCAGCGATTTAGCCAAGAAGGGGGTGCTATCTAGTTTGATTGGACTCAAAATAATGGGACAATGATTTTTTTGCCGAACAATGTTTATTATGCACACATACAACATCTTTACTATAAAAATAGTTGTAGTTTGTTCATTAAAAACGAAATTTCTAGGATATATTCCTTCTGCGATTATTTTTAGTGCTATAGTTTACTTAGTTCCAAATTGGCGGAAACTGTTTACATATGATTTAATTTGTGGAAGAGTAGGCAATTAAAACACTTGCATTTTTGTTTTGTTTGCAAAAATCGTTCTTATAGGCTTGGATAAATTGTGTGCGCGGATTGATAATAGCTGAATATACAGGGTGAGTCAAAAAGACTGCAATAGTGGAAAGAAGCCATTTTGTTTTCAAAACCAAAATTAATTTGAACCTTTTAATCAGTGCACCCATTTCACACGTTTGTCCACGAGATACCCAAAATATGCATCAGATCGCAAAATGTGTCACTCAGTCAAATTTGGAAACTTAAGTTCATTTGTGATGTTATTGGAATTTGATGGCATCCTTTCTTGTTTACATGTAACTTAGCATAATCAATTATAATCATACCTATGCTATGAAAGCGTATAATATTCTAAATTTTAATAAAAAAAGTGACATTTTCCTTTTTTTGTTGGCGGGATATTCAAATATGAAAATGCAATGTGTGCCATTTCAAATGAAAATCCCTGTGCTCGTGGACAAACAGGTATATTTGGTTGTGCAGCAAAGAGGGTCACTGCCAAAGACAAACGAAAATGCGATCGACTTCATTTTTTCACACAAAGTTAGGATTAAATACATCATTCTTGCAACGTTTAAAGAAATTTAAAATTCATTTTGGTTTTGGAAACAAAATGGCTTCTTTCCACTATTGCAGTTTTTTGACTCACCCTGTATCTGGCTATGATGGAACTAATTAAACTATATAGTTTATAACTATATTCTAAATCTGTTTACAAGAACAATATTGCAATTTAAGGAATTTGTGTGCTACAAGTAAAGCAAATGTTTATATTTTAGTCTAATTGTCACGATGGACCACAGTCATATGCATAACACCGTTTGAAAGGTGAGTACTGTTTAGATGGAATGTTGGTTTGTATTTGTAAATGGTCATCTTTTATTACTTCAGTTTCCATAAAGGAGGTTTTGTTACATTGTAATAAAATGCCAGAACCGGTACTTAACCACGTAGAATTGACACTAATGATCTTTACAAAATAGTTAAGGTTGAATTAAATTCTGCATACTTCAGCCCCCACCCCTCTCGGTACGGCACGGGGTCTACAATGTTCTAAAATGTCATTAGTAAAGATGCATCTTCACGTGGAATTGATACAATATGTCCTTTTTAGACATTTTGTGAACTTTTGGAATGTCGTCTACAGACGCATGCCGCGTGGAAAGTGTTAATGACACTAATGATCTTTACTAAATATTTAACGTTGAATTAAGTTCTGCATACTTCCGCCCCTCCCCCCTCCCTCTCGGTACGACACGGGGTCTGAAATGTTCTAACATATATGTCATTAGTAAAGATACATCTCCACGTGGAATTGATACTGTATGTCATTTTTTAGAAATTTTGTGAACTTTTGAAATGTCGTCTACAGACGCATGCCGCGTGGAAAGTGTTAATGACACTAATGATCTTTACTAAATATTTAACGTTGAATTAAGTTCTGCATACTCCCCCCCCCCCTCTCATCCCCCCTCTCGGTACGGCACGGGGTCTACAATGTTCTAAAATGTCATTAGTACGTGGAATTGCTACAATATGTCATGTGTTTAGACATTTTGTGAACTTTTGGAATGTCGTCTACAGACGCATGCCGCGTGGAAAGTTTCAATCGGACACTAATGATCTTTACTGAATATTTACGGTTGAATTAAGTTCTGCATACTCCCCCCTTCTCGGTACGGCACGGGGTCTAAAGTGTTCTAAAATGTCACTAAAGATATATCTCCGGTTCTATAAACCACGTGGAATTGACACAAATGATCTTTACCAAATAGTTAAGATATAATTCAGTTCTGCATACTCCCGTCTGCTCTGCCTCTCCGTGCTCAGGCTCATGCCAGAACCGGTACACACAAACTTGATTCATCTAATTTGGAGCATTTTGATCCATATACAGCTTAATAGACAACAAAATTGAATTGGATTTTGTTACTCAAAATTATTAATGCACTTATCAATTGCATCCCCTGCCCCGGGAGACCCGGGTATAGCGGGGATTAGGGCCGGGACGTACAAATTGCCCATGTGACGTACGTCCCGGGTTTACGGTCCCCGCAGGGCCGGGCACCATTTCTTGTACACGTCCCCGCTACAGTCCCGGCCCCTTGTCTGGGACAAAGTGTCAACAGTCCCGGCCACCCATTTCCCAGGACAACGTATTCACTACAGTCCCAAGGTCGCTTACTTCTTTCTGCAACCATAACGGAATGCATTTCTATGTGTTCAATATGGCTTATTCCGTCAAGCGCATCGCATCTCTAGCTTATTCATAGCAAACGTCCGGGGTGTACATTTGTTACCTTAGCGTACGTCCCCGCTACACGCCTCGGCTAGCGGGGGCACAGTTTGTACGTCCGCGTACACTCCCCCGGCCGCATAGGCCTAGCCGGGCACCATTTTTTGTACACTCGACGTGTACGGTCCCCGCCATGCCCGGCTTGCAATTGCATAAATAACAACTAATGCAATAATGGAAATATTTATGCTTGACGTATTGAGATTGTTTTAATAATCATGTTTGGTGTTTAGACTAACCCTAACTAACATTATATGCTCTACATATTGTTAGGGTTTGGCAGATTTTTTGTGTCTTTAAGGCAAAATTGATGGGTAGGATATTTAAAATTTGGGCTGGTAGTTCCCCCCCCCCCCCCCCCCCGACAGAATTTGTTGTGTGCCCCCGCCTCCCTTTGTGCCCCGCCCCACTCTCTGGAGATAGTGCTTTTATGCGTCTTAACGTTTTAAAAATAACATTTTCCCTTTTTTTTAATAAATAAATGCCTTTTTTTTGGAAAAATTGATTAAAATCCTGCGGATTGGCCATTATTTGTTGACTGTGCTGCTTTTGGACTGCGAAATTTTTGGACCGTGCGAAATTTGTGGACCTTATTTACGAAGGTTTTTGAAATCTTGCCTCCCCCCCCCCCCCTGAACAAAATCCTAGCTACGCCACTGACGTGTACGGTGTACCCCGGGCGGTGTACACACATTTATTGGAAAGCAGTAGGCCTTGACAACAATGAATGACTGGATTGAGGAGGAAAAAACACATTTCTTGAGACCTATTTTTTTCTTGAGAAAATCAGTTCTTTATCGAGAAAAACAGTTTTTAACCAGTATTTTTGCTATTCAGTTGGGACTGGTTTCGTATATTGTATTATTTTTTTGCCAATCAATAAAAAATACCAGTTAAGTTTCGAATTTCTAAGACTATTCTTATAGGCCTTCAAATATTTGCTGTGCTAACATACATTGTATATAAGCCTACGTAGATACGGCATATGAGTGCGCCCCCCCCCCCCCCCCCCCCGGCAAGAATGGCTGTAGCTTCCCGTGCGCGATGACAATCTAGTCATTAATTTCAAGTACCGTCAATTGATGAGCCAATAAACCACTCAAGTGCGTATTTGGGCTAACACGCCGCTATTGTCTTCAACTTCAAGCGTTATATTTGCTTTATGGCTTCTAAACATTCCGTCGCTGTTCTGACATACCGGCACATCTCTTTACTTATTTCTGTTGTAATGTGCCGGTATGTCAGCAGAACAGCGACGATTCCTTCAACACTGTTGTCATATATCCTGATTTCTTGTAAGCATGTAATGTATTTGTGTTAAAAGCTGAATATTCCATTAGACTTCAAGGGGTAAGGGTTGTAGGAAGTTTGTTATAAAATACCAGCACAAAAAACTTCGCCTATAATACTGATAAAAAAAATTAAAAATTGACCACGGTATCAAAAAGGGGATCAGGTACAGAGGTAGAGCTGAGACTTATATTAGTCTCAGGGTAGAGTACGAACTGAACCAAGAGATTTTTTTTATGACGAAAAAATATTTTTAAACTGATTTTATCGATGTCTTTAAAAAAATGGGGCTTTGTAATGAAAATGTTCGCGATTTTCCTCCAGTGTTTTGAACACCTTTCCAACGTCAGTGCCCTCCCTCCCCCGGGCATTCGCCCACTTGAAAATACAAAAACAACAACACTTTGCCACCCAACTGAAACATAGGTCCTTCCCCCGGTCTTTCGAGTCATTGCGACTGCGCGAATTCCTGGCTTCAAAGTTGATAATATCGCGAGCTTTAGAAGCCACAGTTTCTCTTTGACTGACTAACCAAGAACGATGCACCGTAGCACAGAGAGGATCAACATGTTTAATGATTAGCATAATATTTATGATTTCCTGTTGGTCATTTCACCGTCAACAGAATCCAAAGTCTACCTTCGACCAAGCGTCACACATTACCGCCGACGTTTGCACAGGGGGATTAGATCCTTGAGACATGCAAAAGCCAAATACTGGCCACGACAAACTTATATACGGATTAGCGCCTTTGATAATAAACTCGACCGTAACAAACAAGGTTCTCCCCCAATCAACCGTAACACATGATATAATGACCTTAGTACACAGGATCGTAATATAATTGGGCTACTTATTGTCGTGAGCCGCGGTTTAGAGCACACTTGGGCCGCGGTTTGGAACATCTCGGTTGGCAACACTGTTTGAGACTTTTTTAAGACTTTTTTGAGACATGTTGCCAACACCACGGTTTGGCCGCACTATTAGGCTACTTTTGTCCCCTGCACCGCGGGCAAAAAAACGGGGGCCACGGTTTGGGAAAACTGAGACTAATATAACTATTAGTCTTAGGGAAAAGTCAAGCTACACTGTATTTTCTATGGGAACACAACAATTTTTGTCGCCGGTCGCGGTTTTAGAGGACACTTGGGCCGCGGTTTTGAACTAATCTGAGTTGGCAACACTGCAGTCCTTGAGCCATGACTCAGAGCTCGTAAGACGAATTCAATACTGGGATGGACCCAGTAACTACCAGGAAATATATTTTGTTGTTTGAAACAAATACGATATAGGCCTAGCCTAGGAAGTCAATGCAGATGCTTGATTTGTAGCTAGTCTGCAGGGTGAATAATCACAAAGTTATAACCAAGAGTAGTTTGCCTTATATAATAATATTGCTAAAAACTGGTCAAGTCATGCACATTTTAAACTTATTAAGCTATTTTTGGGCTATACTTTTAAGTTTCATGTTGTCCAGTTGCTTGTATGGACTGGTTATCATTAAGACATAGACAGCAGTGAATACATTCCAGCCCGATTCATACTTCTCCGCTGTATTTAAAAGAGGTAAACTAGCGGTAAACATGGAGTTTTCCACATATTTTTGCTACCAAATTTTCAAACAAAGGATGTCCTCTAAATAGTCAATGATTCGTTAAGAGTAGGGGATTATCCCGGTCTGTGTACACAAAAACTCATGTCCCTAGGTTTCAGGGGCATTGTACCGTTAATGCCGAGGGGCCTGGTAGGGCGCTGTGTACAGTATAACAGTATCAGTTCGGCGGAACTCCAAATTCGGATACGTATCAGAATTCGGATCCATATCCGATTTACGATACGGAGGGTATCCGAATTCGGATACTCAAATGTTGTTTTGCATTGGCGCAATCACCTATTTGACGGCGCAGACTGGTGAGTGTGAGTACATGAGGTAATTCTTCCTTGTATAAACTATAAATTTGCCTGTGAAAAATTAATTTCCATCTGTGTAAATTCCATAAAACGGCTTGGAATGATGTCCTGGTCACAGAAAACACCATATTTCGGCCAAAATTAGATGAAAAATAACAAAAATATTCCGTAAACATGTAGCTCTCATGTGCTGCCTTCAAACATCATGACATGGCCGGCCAAACATGACATAACATGGCCAGTCAAACAAAATTTGAGTATCCGAATTCGGATACCCTCATCGTAAATCGGATATGGATATCCGAATTCTGATACGTATCCGAATTTGGAGTTCCGCCAAACTGTTATGGGTAAGCTTCGGGATTTCCCGTGATTTTTTAAGGTGAAAACCGTGGGCAGTTTTTGTGAAAAGCGTGATTTACCGTGATTAATGAGATTCCAAGTAAAAACCGCGAAAAATCGCGAAATTCGCGCGAAATTCCGTGATTTACGAAGCGGTCGAATTTGTAGGCATTTAATAAGCTTAATAAAATATAAAAAGGCAACTAGAAAAAAGCGATAAAATACAACTTTCGTGAAGTTCGAAAAAGCCACTGTAACCACTGACCAATTCCCTAGCTTTCCTTTCTTGCCTTGGTTGGTGGCCCGTCTGTCAAGCTTCCAAAATAATCGATCGCTTCGCTTGAATATTTTATTATCGTCGCCTTTGTTTACATTAGATCGTTACATTTGTTTTCTTTGAAAGGCCCCGATTTTCAATGGGATTTTCCAAACGCACGTGGCCAGGAGAGTAATTGTTAACATACGCATGCGCACCATATTATAATCAAATAAACAATGAATATTCATAAACAATTACGTATTTCATAATCAATAAATATACTGATGATGATGACATTTATAATAAAAGAATTAAAATTGGAATACAATAAAATAATATTAAAACACTTTTAAATAATAAAAAATAAATATTTAAAAAAACACCTTAGTTTGTATAAATACTAAAGAGTGTAAATAAACTTCCGTTTTGCGCAACCTTTTGTACAAATATAGCCCAAAAATACAAATTTAAATATTTTTCATTTTACGTTTTTTAAGTAAAATCATTTATACATGCGGCGTGGTTTGATTTTTTTAAACGTTGAGTTGATGCGCAGTTTCGTTACAAAACAAACCGTGAAAGTATTAATATAACTTAATTTTCATGCTAAATGCGTCATAAATTGTTTTACACAGTGTTTAAACTAGTATCAATGCTGTTGTTGTTCAACATTTTGGAAAACATATTCAACAAAACAAGATTTTATTATTTTCTCACACTACCTTGTCCTTGTTTAGATTTTCCCAACGCACGTGGAAAAGGATTGTAATTTTTAACATACGCACGCGCATCCCCTGATGTCATCAGTAATTATAACATTTTTATTATTAATTTCTGGTCATTTACAGTCATTATTGTTTTCATATATTGATAACTTTCTATATAATTATTATCTCCGTCCAAGTTTATTGCTTGCTATGTAACTGTTTGATTTCCCCCATTTTTAATACAACAGTATCCGTTTTAACAAACAAACAAACAATACCATCTCGTGAATATTAAACCCTGATAATTAGGTTAATCTGGTGACGTAATGTTTTTTCCTGACATCGTGAAATTAAACACGCCTTCGAGTCATGTACATGTACATGCCCATTAACAATGTATACGAAGGCGCATTCGTACATGTACTTCATGAATAATGCATGAGGTGCTAATGCTGATGAATATTCAGCGCACGTGGGGAAAAGTCAAATTGACAACAACACGCAGAGCGCAAGCCATTGAAAGCTATATTGTATTCAATCTCTTGTAATACAATGCAATGCAATGAATGATGACGATATGATGTTGTTTGATGTTGTTTGATGACAAAACGAAACGAGTGAGTCATGCTCTTCATTTTCTGTGTCTTTAGAAAAGGGTCTTGAATCAATAATCACCCATTGAACGCGCTGGATTAACTTTTTTTTATCAACTAGCAACCTTTCTGAAGGGGGTGGCGTTTGTAAACAATCTCTTCGTTCTTTTGAATTTGGTTTGAACAAGTCCATGGTTTGAAGTAGGCCTACCTATATTTCTTTAGGAGAAGAAGACGGTCTTTTGTTTATCTCATTCAAATAAATTCGATATTATACAATTGAACTTCGATCAGTCGTGTCAAGTAGGCCTAGAGTTGAATGCACTGTACTGTACATTGTGCGTCGATATCGTCTTGAAAGGAAATATTTCAATAGGAATTCGGAAAATTGATTTTTGCTATTAAATAAAACTGTAAAAATCGGCTTGTCGGACAATTATCGCGGCTGAAATAACAATTCCGCGATTTTACGGTACTGTTTACAAAATCCGCGATTTTGATGATTTTAGCATGAATACCGTGAATTGCGGCAGGAATACCGTGAACACGGGAAACCCCTAAGCTTAGTTATGGGTGTATGTATCGTTTACGTTTACGTTGGTACACTCAGCAGAATCCAAAAGACTGGACGTAATGCTAAGGGGTGTGTATGTATGTATGAACATACAAAAGGCAACAACAACTTATAACTGCGCATCATATTATGCGAATCTGAATCTAATTGAATACTTCGCAACATTCCTTTTTTCGGAATCAAACGCGAAGGGGGCTTAAATACACAGGACGTGTTAACACAGCCTCACAGGACGTGTTACTGTTAACACAGGATGTGTAATGCGCGCGTGTGACCAGCATGATAATTGAGCGCGTACGATTGGATTAATTTGGCGTGCAGCCAGCTCTGGCAGAGAGAGAAAAAACAAATATTTCTCGCATAAAAAAAAACAATTTAAATTTTAATAATTTGGTCTTTGGAACTGATTAAAAAGATCCAGGCCCATATCATAAAAAATGAGGCTATATCTTGCCTCACGTCCCGTACGGAATAAACCGTGTATAGCTGTTACATATTTTAATACAAGCGTCTAGCGAACGACCTTGGTAGCACGCCAATCAAATGCTTCAGCTATTGTGTCTTTCAACACAATAGATCCAGTGATCGATGCAATATCGACTTATTCCCAATCGACTTTTCCCCAATGGAAGATTGATGATGCATCCACACACACACGGTCGGCCAAAGCTCTGAATCGATCACCGATTCTGTTGCGCAGGCGCATAATTAACACTAGGTCCCTGGCTGTTTTGTGTCGTCAATTAATATACAGGGCTACAAATGAATAAGATAACCAGCAAAAATAACTTTGACTCGTAGTTTTCTGGCCTAGACTTGTGATTTAAAAAAATCTAAAATCTAAAAATGGACCTCGGTAGACATTTATAATTACAAAACCTAGTTATAAGATTATTTTATTTTTGTTTTTGTTTTGCTTTATCATGTTGACTCTGTCATTAATTAAACACTCTGACTTACCAGTCAACTATTTAATAAATTATGTTTTCTGGGCACAGTGCTTGCATAGGCAATGAAGTTTGAACAAGACATTTTACTTATTTATTCTTTCACCCATCCATTACCTCATTGGTCAATCTTGAAAATAATATTCGTGTAATCTGTCATAGACATCTAAACTCTTAAAAACATTAACAAAAAGGTTATGACTGCTGAAATACTAGAAAAAAAAGCAAAGAAATGTGTGGCCCCAAAAGAAAAGGGTATTTATTTTTATTTTTAAAGTCATAGATGTTTTATTAAACTAAAATCGAAAATAAAACACAAGTTCGTTTTATTATTTAAATCACAAGTTCGTTTTATTATCTAACTAAAACACAAGTTCGTTTTATTATTTAAAACACAAGTTCGTTTTATTATTTAAAACACAAGTTCGTTTTATTATTTAAAACACAAGTTCGTTTTATTATTTAATTAAGAAACAAACAATACAAACACTTTAATAATTTAACAATTTCCTTGCTCCAAACCTAAACCGATTTATGGGCCATGATATATCCACCCTGCCCTGAGCACTGAGAGTGGCAAAGTACGCCGCCAGTCGGGCCGCCAGTATATTGGAATTATCGATATTGCCGAGTGGATTGGTAAGTCGATATTTACAGCGATCTGGATCTATTGTGTTGAAACACACAATAGCTGAAGCATTTGATTGGCGTGCTACCAAGGTCGTTCGCTAGACGCTTGTATTTTAATTGGTTTGAGCATGCGCACTTGAGTTACGGGACGTCTAGCAAGACATTGCCAAAAATGATACTATCCTAGACTAGTCGACTTTGCACATTTTTTTATTTAAAAAGAACTATTGTTACACTCAATTTGTTGTCGGATTGGATTCAGATTGTACCCGTCCAGCAAAAAAAAACAGGACCAAAAAACATGTCAACTGCAGAATTCGGAAGTATTGACACGCAAAAAGAGCAGAATTCTGCGGTTAATTCGTAAATATTCGAAGAATATACAGGTTGTTTACTCACATTATCGGCTGTAGAAAATACACCATAAGGAAGATTCTGGATTGGAAAGTCACAATCAGCGCTGTACTTGATGAATGACATGATTAATTTGGGATAATCCTCTTAAAATAAGGAATTTAAAACAGATTTTGTTCACATGTAACTTCTGGAGAAATGGATTGGTAGATTTGGGTTGCCAGTTCCCATCAACCAATTTGCCTTCTTAGATAGTTGGAAAATCCCAAAGAACAAAAAGTGAATTTTGTGATTGAATCAGGAGTAGGGGTGGGGGGTGCACTCATGCGTAAAATTTGTAATCATCCGTGTGAATGCACTCTGATATATAAAAGTACAGCGGATTCTCAATAGCTCGACGGTGACGATTTACATTTCTGATCATATCAAATCGCACATACATTCCAACATTGAAATATCGTTGAATTAACATTTGGATTTGAAAGGTTGGACCAACCATAGATTTCAACGCTGATTCAACGTTTCAACGTTGATGCAATGTTGAATTTTGGTTACGTAGTTAAAATTTGGTTGATATACCAACCAAATGTCAACTATAACCAGAATTCAATATTGAATCAACGTTGAAATACGATGTTGAATCAACAGAAAATGTTTTGATTTCTTCCTAAAAATGTACGGTACTTTATGAAACTTTTGTATTGCTTGGCAACCAGGGGATGGATGCTGGTGTGGAGGAGGAAGGGGGAAGGAAAAGGGGGGGGGGCTGCAAAATAGTTCACACTCCCTTAATCCTCATTTTGTGTTCATGTGGATGATTATACCTGATCGCCCTCCCCGGGGATTTAATCATTGTTGATTGAATGAAAGACAATAAATGCATGCAATACACGAAATAAATAATGAATTAATGATCAAAGTAATTAATGATTAAACGAACGCAGCGGCAGAATCAAGCATCAAGCAAACAAACGAACAAACACACAAACAGTTGAAAATATTGAATGATCAAGTGAATGAAAATGCAATCAATCAATCAATCAATCGATCGATCGAGCGATCGAGCGATCGAGCGATCGAGCGATCGAGAGATCGAGCGATCAGGATTCCAGGAACCTAAGGGACCGTTCATTATTTATGGTGGAGGGGGGGTTGGGTAAAATATAGGGGGGGGGTCATGTAACTTTCATATGTTGAAATAGGGGGGGTTATGTAACTTTTTATTCTTAAACAGGGGGGGTTGTGTAACTTTTTTAAACTATAAAGATGGTGGTGATTGGGGTGATTTTAGAGGCTATTTTGGAGTGCAAAATGCATTTTTTTTGTGCGCTTCGCGCACATTTTCTTACGACCTTTCAACTTCAAAACATGTAGGCTACTTATGATGAGACTACTTTCGTACAGCAAATCTTTTTTGTGCATGCCCTGCTCGGACGATCTGTTGGAAAAACACCTATATAATCATCAATGGTTGAAAACATTAGAGCCATGAGGTGTATAAAAACATGTTAAAGGCATATTATGTGATCTTTTCCAGAGAGCGCCCTCTATTCATGATTTTTTTTAGAAAGCAGATTTTCTTGCAGATTTACATTTCCGATCATAAATCATACATACATTCCAAGTTCCAGAGAGATACGATTCCTAATTACCTCAAAATCATGGTTTTAGAGTGAATTTAGAGTGATAAATATAAACTGTCGGGATTCCGACAGTTTATTTTCACTCTAAAACCATGATTTTGAAGTAATTAAGAATCGTATCGCCCTAGTGTAACTTGGAATGTATGCATGATTTATGATCAGAAATGTAAATCTGCAAGAAAATCTGCTTTCTATTTTTTTTTCGATGTTGAGGGCGTTCCCTGGAAAGATCACATAATATACCTAGGCCTATGTTCCAAAATCCAATTTGATTAAAAACAGTAATTTCTTGCATGCTTTTCACCTCGTCTCACTCTCAGCTCTGCACCAAAGCTCACAAGAATATTTCATACGTTTTTGTCTGGATGTTCTAACCTTTTTTCGGGTTATAAAGACTCACAAAACACCCAAAATGTATAAATATATGACAAATGTTCCGCCTCGCTACGCTCGCAATGTAGTTAGTCATTAAATTATTGGCCGTTCAGAGGGCACAACCAACGAATCCATGGGCAAAAGAAAAATACATCCCCTAAGTATGTGACAAGTTGATTTTGAGGGGGGGGGGGGGGGGTGTGTGTAAAAATCTATTGGTTAGTAGGGGGGGTCATGTAATTTTCAGTTTCAGCTGTAGGGGGGGTTAGGTAATTTTGACATACGAGTCTTGAATTTGTCCCAACCGCCCCTCCACCATAAATAATGAACGGTCCCTAAACATTAAAACATTCTCGAATCCTACATTTGTGATGTATTTTGTTCAATTTGGCATCACTCCACTGAAGGGTCAAATCGGCAGCAAAGGGGCCCAGAGGTCAATGCTGTCATCTGCTTCAGTACAGCAAGGCATAGTATTTGAGTATACAGAGAGCTAGCTCAGGTTTGTAACAGTTGTTTATGGTGTGATACGGCATGATAAATAACTCCTTGGTGTGTAAAGTCTTTGGTAAAATGTTGTAGTTGATGAAATATGTAGCTTTCAATTTGTATGTTATTGTTATGTGGTTGGCACGGTCATAATCATGATGATAATGACGTTGACTTGTTGTCATTCTTAGCAGGTGTCCGAATTGTCCAGCCCTGGCAAATTTGCAAGTGGACTGGCAAATATGCCCGCTAAGTGGGCATTATTTGCCAGTATTTACAGTTAATCCAAAAGTAGCGCTTCCACACAAAAAATGGCATATTCTACCCTTCATATCAGTTTAACTCAGTAATGTAATAAAGTGATTTCTGCCTCTCTATTAAAACTTGTACCACGGGGATACCGCGATCCTCATTTCATTTAAAATAGGATTTATCTTTCACGTCCGGCACCCCGTGCCCGGAAGTTCATTTTGCGTCACAGATTAAATTTGGTTAGGAATTCAGAGAATGTCGAACTTCCAACCAATCAGAAGGCAGTTTTGGATCCAATCAATTATCCCCGTATTTTTAGCCAATCAGCGTTGGTAATTTCCCTGGGGCGCGAATTTTGCGTCAAGGTCGAGACCAAATCCAAGTTCAAGTTCAATTGCTGACAGGACTCCGGACCGAACAGTTGCTCTGAACTTTACTTCTCTCATTATATTAGGCTTTTTGATTCACTTTCACCAACCCAGTTACAGAAAAGGTGAGCAACATGGTATAGTGGTTGCTAATTTTAGCCACGGCTTTGCCGTGGCATCAGCCAACCTTTATTTGGCTTTTACTATTTAGGCTGTTAAAACAATAAATCATGTCATAATTAATTATAAATTGGCTTGGATGGTCTCATGGTCTTGACCTTGGCGTAGATTAAGATATTTACTGATTTTGTAAAGTAAGACTGGTTCTACATAACTGGTTGCTTATGGGCGCCTGTGGATCTGGATTGGAGATTTGGTTGAAATAATGGCTATGTCAAAAAGTGTAATTCTTGTTACTATATATCTGGTGCTTACCCGTCGCAGGCGACCCATTAGTGAAAGCTTGTTGGCTTCATGGTGTTATATCTGCATTTAATGACCGGTTATATCGGATAAAGACAAGATTATACATTCTTTTTCTAGTACATGTAACAATGAGGCTCCACTTTCTTTGGTTTGTGCACGAACATAGAAAGCGTCTCATTGCTATAGCCATTAAATTGACTCGATCGCCAATTCAAGATCTGAACCTCGTAGCGTAATTTAATATTGTGCCCCGCCCCCCTTTTCTCTTTGATGATAAGTAATAATGTCTCAGCATTCATGAATAAATATAAACCATAAAATATAAATGTAACCCGCAAGAATGTAAAAGGAGTCACCCATTTTATGTAATAATTCGCTGTAACAACGTAGGGAAACAGCGTTATATTTCATTGTCATTCATAAGCATTGTAGGTAAAATTGTAAAGCTATCACGACGCGTAGGGTACGTGAAGCGTTGCTGCTGATGTAAACAACCTCGTAATGTAAATGTGTGATGCTTCGGTTTGTGCGATCGGGCATGCACGGTTTGGTGGCCGTTTGGCCGGTTCATTAAGTTCTATCTAAAACAAAGACTCCTTTTATATTAACTTGTAGGTTGAAATGAACTCATCTCATAAATAATCTGAATAGTAAAAATAAGAGCTGAATATGACTGTATAGGGTAGGTCATAGGCTTGACAGTGTTAACTAGGATTAATACGCAACACAGCAAATAAATAGGCAAATGAAATAGTCATTGTATTGTGGCTGTATTCATTTTATTCACGATATATCTAATACATGTACCTTATAAATAAGGTTTTGGAAGGTAAATTTGTCTCATATGTGGACCAAAGAAGAGAAGAAAGTGAGGAGAAGGCTGATTGAATAAAACATTATTATGAACATTCTATACTTTTTATGTCTATTGTATCTATCATTTACTAGGCCCTGGGCCTAGTTAGGCTAGTGTCAACATTCTAGATAAACCACGACTACATTTGGTTAGAACAAGGGTAGGCCTAGCTAGACTCAGTTTCCTTTTAGTTACTTTTCAAACAAGGCCCCCCCAGGTTTTGTTACAGTAATTACCGGTACCTAAATATTTTGTGTCGCTTCAAATCAAAAAAATTCTTGGTTGCGTTTTGCCAGAAAAATGATGACATTTCAGTCATTTTGTTTGTTTTGATCCCTGGACCATCCACACCAAATTCTGTGCCCCTAGACCTAACTTCAGGTCCCTCAATTTACTAATTGAGGGACCTGACAAACATTATGACTTAAACAACCACCGTTGGCCTGTTTTGAACAGGCCAAAACAGGCCCAAAATAACCACATAGCAAACAAGAAAAATATTCAATAACCAGCACCTATACTTACAGCATGGGCTTTACAAATATATGTCCTCCTTAAATAGTCCAAGCTTACACTTGATCCTTGCATTTGAAGGAAAATATGGGCCACTGATCATAAAATACCTACATTTTTTGACCAAATGTACATGTTCAATTTGAGCTATAGTAAAAGATGCACAAAGTGTTACCATCTAGGTGCTTTTTAGGCCATAGACAAAGACAAACACATGGCCCAATGTTGGGTAATCCCATAGAAAATGCTACTTGAGCAACAAAATCTTTTTGTTTGGAAAACAGCACACAGTTTAGAATGAGCCCAATTTACTGTTTGCTGACTAGATTGGCAACAATGTTTGTCAGAATTCAGTTTCATTGTGTCAACCATAGATACTTTACATAATCTATCTACATCATAAAAGATTTGGCCAGGCAGCATGAACTGACATTCCTGACAACAAAAGGGAATTGCACCTGGACTATAGTACATTCAATAGAGTATAGCATGACAATCACTGCTCATAGCATCAAGAGTATTAGCTGTCAAATAAATATAGTCAATATCTGAAAATATTAAACACAGTTTATTCTTAACCAATCATATGGATTACATGTGGTCATTTGATAGAAAATGGGTGGGACATTTGACCATTCTTCAGGGGTCAAGGGTTATGGCCTCTGGATATTTTCATTCATAAATACACATGTCAGAAGATGTGGTGAGAATTCTGTTACCTCTGAAATATATAAATATTTTTTTCACCATCAAGAATTACTCCATTTTTCATGAGATTTTAGATGCTAAATGATAAATACCAGTGATAACTGATTAAAATATGTTGAGGTGGATGCCAGTAGATTAAAGTGGATTTTACAAGGGCCATACATTGACAGTGCAGAAAATTGTGACTTGGTAAGTACACTGGCAACTGGGACTTTGGCGTGTACTGTGCCCCTATCGACTGGCCGGCAACAACTTCCTGCCCACATGCCTGCAATCGAGTCAATTTAGCAGCTTGGGCGTGGAGATAGTCTGGTTGTATGATTTTGTATGGTTTAGTAGGATAAGGGTTATATCTAAACACAAACCATAAATATAATACATTTTTTTATATGTTCAAGCATGTCACTAGTAGGTTTTCAATTGAGACACTTCTGAAATGCCATCATTTGAGTAAATTCTCATAAATCTATCATAGTCTGTATGTCGGAAACATTCCATACTAAAGCGTGTTCAGGTTATTTAGAAAATCGTAATACACATGTGGATAACACTAGATTCAAAATAGCGCCCTACAAAATTAAACTGAATGATGATAATCGACTGGCCATCAACTATAACAATTAAAGGTATATTATGTGATCTTTCCAGGGAACACTCTCAACATAAAAAAAAAAAATTGAAAGCAGATTTTATTTCAGATTTACATTTCTGATCATAAATCGTACAGACATTCCAAGTTACAGGGCGATACGATTCTAAATTACTTCAAAATCATGGTTTTAGAGTTTATATTCATATGAATTTCATGTGGCAACTTAAGCACAAACATAACTATGCATAGCCTTTTTGATAAATTATGGTCAAAAACCATACAATTTTCATGGTTAAAAAAATCGTAACTTTTTAACCTCTAGGAGTACGAGATTCGACCTTGTTTTAAAATAAAGCTCTAAGCCTTATACATTTTATGAAAATGTTTTCTTATTATTTAAAAATTGAGAAACGCCGTCTATTAATTTATTACAACCACTAGTTGTCCTGTTTCACAGCGCAATCAATGGAAGATTTAAGAAAATGGTCCTTCTCTCCCTGATGCACGCAATTTTAACTCCAAACGCCCTCATCCCGAATTTTTAGACCTTGTTTAATATTAATAAGCATTCCGTCGGCTCAGTTAAATTCATGCTGATTGGTTAATATTAACCTCCGTCATTTTGTACTGACGTTTAGATCACCAATCAGTAACCGTTTCTCATTTTGCAGAATCAGAGATTGCATACAAATTCCCCACAAATTCTGAGATCAATTTTGTCTCACATAAAAAGATGCCTAAGACCTGTCTGGTATCTTACCAAATTCACTTAGACAGAAAGCTGAAGTCCTCTTCTTTCCAACCCTATCTTTTAAATTATAAACGGAGTTAATCTGGTGAAACTATATTGAAAATAGTTTGACTTCTTTAAAATTTATTGGACATTTCTAAGTTTTGTGTGTAGGGGATCGCGGGAATACACAAAAGAATGTATATTGATTTAGCATTCTCAACCATTGTCAACAGTAGTACAAAAGTCAATAAAGGTTAATCAGCCATCTACATAATACTGTGTTTGTAAAATGGCCATATTTAAATGGTCCTGTTAGCTACTAAAAATGGACTCAAGAAATTCATATGTTCACTCTAAATTCACTCTAAAACCATGATTTTGAGGTAATTAGGAATCGTATCGCTCTGTAACTTCCCTTATGAAAATCGCAACCAATTCTGCAACCTTGCGCAACTTTGCGCAACCTTGCTCAAGATAACCTTGCGCAACCTTAAATGTGGAAAAATACAACCTTGCGCAACCTTGCGCAAGGTTAAATTTGGAACATTACAACCTTGCGCAACCTTGCGCAAGGTTAAATTTGGAACATTACAACCTTGCGCAACCTTGCAATGTCAGTTGGCGGTATAACCTTAAGTTTGTATCTCAACCAAGCACAAGGTTGCGCAAGCAACTGGTTAAATTTGGAACATTACAACCTTGCGCAACCTTGCAGAAACATCTAAAGCTTGCGCAACCTGCCGCAACCAGCTAGTGGTGCAAGGTTGCACAAGGTTGCGCAAGCAACTGGTTAAATTTGGAACATTACAACCTTGCGCAACCTTGCAGAAACATCTAAAGCTTGCGCAACCTGCCGCAACCAGCTAGTGGTGCAAGGTTGCGCATGGTTGCGCAAGCAACTGGTTAAATTTGGAACATTACAACCTTGCGCAACCTTGCAGAAACATCTAAAGCTTGCGCAACCTGCCGCAACCAGCTAGTGGTGCAAGGTTGCGCATGGTTGCGCAAGCAACTGGTTAAATTTGGAACATTACAACCTTGCGCAACCTTGCAGAAACATCTAAAGCTTGCGCAACCTGCCGCAACCAGCTAGTGGTGCAAGGTTGCGCATGGTTGCGCAAGCAACTGGTTAAATTTGGAACATTACAACCTTGCGCAACCTTGCAGAACCAGCTATACTCTGTTTGGCCATCTCGAGACAGTGACGTAACTGAACAGGCGCAGCTTTTACGCACGCGTGTGTATCTTCCGCCTTTCAACGCTCGTGTTTGTACGCCAGCGCCGCGAGTATGCGCGCGCGTTATGAGATGCAATTAGTAGAATACGCGGTTACGTCACTGTCTCGAGATGGCCAAATAGAGTATAGTGGTGCAAGGTTGCACAAGGTTGCGCAAGCAACTGGTTAAATTTGGAACATTACAACCTTGCACAACCTTGCAGAAACATCTAAAGCTTGCCCAACCTGCCGCAACCAGCTAGTGGTGCAAGGTTGCGCATGGTTGCGCAAGCAACTGGTTAAATTTGGAACATTACAACCTTGCGCAACCTTGCAGAAACATCTAAAGCTTGCGCAACCTGCCGCAACCAGCTAGTGGTGCAAGGTTGCGCAAGGTTGCGCAAGCAACTGGTTAAATTTGGAAAAATATAACCTTGCGCAACCTTGTGCAACCTGTTTGCAACCAGCTAGCAACCACCAAAAACATGCATCAAAATTCGGAACCAATACCAAAATAAGCTTATATGTTTTAAACTTACTATTCTTCAGCATTTTTATCTGCAACATCAGTTTCCTTCAAAGATTAGAATATGATTCACAACTTGTTTTTCTAGCATACCTCATTTTCATTATGAAATTGATTACAAAGTATGGGTACAATTAATCATCAAATTAAGTCACTACAATTTTAGTAAAGGTTACAATGACAGCAATGTTTATTTCACATGTTTGACCTTTTGACCTGACCTTTGAACATAAGAAGAAACCTTGCGCAACCAGTTTGGTGTTTCTGAAGAGGTTGCGGGAGCTTGCGCAACCAGTTTGGTACTTCTGAGAAGGTTGCGCAACCATCCGCAACCAGTTTGGTTCTTCTGAGCTGGTTGCAGGAGGTTGCGCAACCAGTTTGGTAATTCTGAGAAGGTTGCGCAACCATCCGCAACCAGTTTGGTTCTTCTGAACTGGTTGCAGGAGCTTGCGCAACCAGTTTGGGAATTCTGAGAAGGTTGAGCAACCATCCACAACCAGTTTGGTTCTTCTGAACTGGTTGCAGGAGCTTGCGCAACCAGTTTGGTAATTCTGAGAAGGTTGCGCAACCTTGCAGCAACCATCCGCAACCTTGCGCAACCAGTTTGGTTCTTCTGAACTGGTTGCAGCAACCTTGCACAACCAGTTTGGTTTTTCTGAGAAGGTTGCGCCACCTTGCAGCAATCATCCACAACCTTGCGCAACCTTGCGACAAACGTCTGCAACCTTGCGACAACCTTGCGCAACCTGGTACCACCTTGCTGCAACCAAATTTTGGTGATTGCATTTTCGTAAGGGTTGGAATGTATGTACGATTTATGATCAGAAATGTTAATCTGCAAGAAAATCTACTTTTCTAAAAAAAATCATGAATAGAGGGGGCTCTCTGGAAAAGATCACATAATATGCCTTTAATGCCGTGTCAGACCTGGATCGCTGCACATGAATGATATGAATGAGCGCTTACCACTTATCCCTTTAGGTATACTTGTGATGAGGGGATGCACACACAAAATCATCAATCATATCTTGCTGCTCCCCCCCCCCCCCCCCTCCCATTAGTCTGACACTGTCAAAATGATCAGAATAGTGTGATCAATATTTTGATTTATATATGAGGGTCATTCAATAAGTTCTACCTCCTCACTCATAACATCGGTAATATGAATGTCAGCCTCATGACATTTGTCATGATTATAGCTCTGAATCATAGCTACACATTTATAGTAAATGCTAATTGATACCTATTTCACTTTTGTCATGATGCAATCAAAGCCAGAGAGAGATTTTGGACAACGGACACTGAAAATTACCCCAAAGATAAATACATGTTTTTTCGTTTTCTCTCCGTATTGTATGATTAGGTAAACCGCCCGATTTAAATACTGATACTGAAAATAGAAAACAATGGATGATTTCCGAATATAATGCTTTTCTATCATGTATAAATCAGATTTTAGGCAATATTAACCTGTGTAGCTTGCAAATAGTATAATATCAACTCGAATGTATTGACACGCCTTTAGCATACTGGAAAACTGATATTCAGTCAAATGTTCGTTGTTACAAGTCAAGTCACAGTTATGCCTCGAATGTTAAATCTTAACACGATAGTAACTTTATCAGTTTTCCTTATAAATATGCAACATTTAGAATAGTTAATCAGGTAGTCAGTGATAGAAAAATATATCCTCGAAAGACTTGAAATATATCCACTTAGTCCTGTACAATGAAGATCTCTTAGTTCCTATGACTTAAGCAAATATTACTTCTGCAGCGGTTCTCTAGGGTAGGGTTAAAATTGATGGCTGTCCTGGTCCGGTTCTGGCTAATTAGAGGGAATTTTCTGCCAAGAAACCAGTCACTTGTATTGTTTAAAGTCTGTTCAAGAGATTTGTAACTTAGATCAGTGTTAATTGACCAATAGGTAAATTTTGTCGCTTAGAATTTGCCAAATGAATAGCACTTAGGAGACATTTGGCTGTTTTTTACCTGTTTCCGTCGCACTAAATGGAAGTTGGGTTTTTACTGCATATCTAGAAAAGTACAATGAGTATTCAAACCAATTTAGTATGATTTTGTAGATGAGATTTAAAGCTGCAATTGTAAAATATTTCTTACGACTAGCTTGTATAATAGCAAAGTTATGATATAGGAGGTAGAACTTATTGAATGACCCTCATAGTATATTTTTCTTCAAAGTTTTTAGAAAATTCAAATTTTCCAAAAGTGGGGAGAAGTGGGTGGAGGGGGGGGGGGGGGGGGGGGGTGGCGGGAGGGGTGGGGGTGTAGGCAGTGCACTTAGGTTTGACAGTATCAGTAAACAGGTGTCATCCAAGCCTTTTGAAATCAATCTCCCTAAATATGTTTTGAGCTCTTCACATATAAACACATGGTTTCATAGTAAATTGACCCATTAAGAACAAATTGAGGTGGGGTTTTTTTTGTCAATTTTTTGAAAACTGTTAAAATTTTGAACAATTTGAACATTTTGGAGATTGATGAATTATTTATCTTTCCCCAGAGTAGGCCAGTGCACATAAATGCTGAAAAAACCCAATGTATGTGCTTCTGACCGGATTCGAACCGGCAACCTTTGCACCAGATTTGTTGATAATGTTTGAAAATGTCTGAAAATTTCAAATGCAATTTAGAATTCCTCCCTCCCTCCCCCCAAAACACCCTACCCGGCAACAACAACACCCAATCACCCCTTCAGATTTCAGAATACCTGACCAACTGTCTGAGAATTCTGTGCGCCTTGCAGAACAGGTATTTTCCCTGGCTTAAAACATTTTTATCCCCCTGGTTTGTAAAACCAGAAGGGGATTTTGTCATCATGTCAATGTGCGTAGGGGTGTGTGCCTTTTGGTTAGCCTTTCCCCGAATGCTGTATCTTTTGAACGGATTGACAGATTGACTTTCAGCGATATGTAGGCCATAGTCAAAAAAGTGGCTGCTTTTTGGGGGGTCTAATTTGCATAGGTCATCTGAGGTCAAAGGTCATCCAGAAGTCAAATCATAAAAGTTGCCCGATTGACTTCAAACTTGGAGAAAAGAAACATGAACGCCGGGTGAACATTTTTTTGGGTCTAATTTGCATAGGTCATCTGAGGTCAAAGGTCATCCAGGGATCAAATCGTAAAAGTTGTCCGATTGACTTCAAACTTGGAGAAAAGAAACATGAACACATGGTGAACATGTCTAGAGGTCATCAGAGGTCATCCAAGGTCAAAGGTCATCAAGGGATTAAATCATGCAATGAACACCGGGGAACATGTCAAACAATAATTAGAGGTCATCTGAGGTCAAAGGTCATCCAGAAGTCAAACTATAAAAGTTGCCCGATTGACAACAAACTTGGAGACAAGAAACATAAACACCGGGGGGAACATGTCTAAAATAATTTGAGGTCATCTGAGGTCAAGGGTCATCCAGAGGTCAAATCGTAAAAGTTGCCCGATTGACGTCAAACTTGAAGACAAGAAACATGAACACTGGGGGACCATGACCCCCATGTGACCTTTGACCTCATTTAGTTGATCTCCCAGCCAGGGGGATTCGCAAGTTGTGACTTGAAGTCTTTTTAATAGTTGTGATTGTGAGTATTTTATTTACTAATATCACTTTTTTTAAATTTCAGTTTTCAGGTTTCGATGCCAATGAGGAGCCTAACACAAAAGATCATAAACTGACACCAAGAGGAACCAATTGACACCCGAGACTAGACTCGAACCATTTGGCATGTTTATTGAGAAGAAAAAAACGTTTGTGAGAAATCAGTTTTGACACCTGAAAGAAACCATCAGACACCCGAGCGCAAATAGCTTGACGATACCTCATAACCTTGATAAACTAAAGAGAATCAACTGACACGCGAAAAGAAACAATATGTATAACTATATTTTGACAATTTCATGTTAGTGGAATCACCTGATTGGCACTCGAGAAGAACTGCTTAATATTTTTAACACATTGAAAAAAACAATCTTGGTGTTGAATAAAAAAAGAGTCGTCTGCCAATACTTAGACACCTAGAAAAACCTTCTGAAATCCAGCAGGAATTATCACGCAATAGGAACATTTTGTGTGTGTGATTGCATTGACACTCAAAAGGAACCAGCTGAATACGTTGACACTTGAGAGAATCTGTTTGATATTTTGACACCTAAGGGAGAAGAGCTTTTTACAATGAAGTCCTTCATTGAGTACAGTGACACCTGTCATTTCCCCATTGAAAACCTCCCATATGGTGTGTTCTCAACACAAGAAAATGTAAGTAGTGCCAATCTGTCAACAACACTATTTGTGATGCGATCAAGCAAAATGAGTCTGAAGTCGAAAATAACACATTTCTAGTTTCCTACTTGATTGAACGGGTCATGAACAATGAAACATTTGCAGAAAACCCTATTAAAAATGGACTATTACTTCCATTGAAGGGTTTTCAAAACAATAGAAAACAATTTAAAGAAATAATATCATTTGTCTTGGGAATGTACCGTATATCTCAAGATCAATATTGGCGACTTCCGTCTCATTTTGCTTGATCACATTACATTACTCAATCAAGAAGTCTATACCGGGTGGTTCAAAAAAAAGTTGACCGAAGTTCAAGGTAACTTTTCAACCACATTTATAGTTCCAGAGAATTTGTGTTTACTTAGTCTTGAGCAGCAGTAAGTTTTGAAATTATCCTGAAAAAATGGTACATTTATCTTGGTTGGTTCTTCACATATGGTTCATTACAGAAAGCATGCACACAACTACCTTGTCTATGGGAGCGTCCTTTAGTAGAGATGGAATGAACAAAGTGAACTTTCACACGATTGGTCAAAAATTGTGAAAAAGAAGGAAAAAAAGAAAGAAAAAAAATGAAATCTGAAACATTTGTCTGGTGCATGACATTACCTACCTACAAACCTACGTTTCTTTGTTGAATGTAAATGGCACATTCAGCATAGAGGTTGGGATACTTTGTCAGTGCGGGCTTTCAAATCTGAATCTAGAGCATGCTGTTTTGTTGAAGACAAAAATTAAATAATGCTCTCGTGGACAAGTCGGTTTTGTGCATGCTTTCTGTAATGAACAATATCTGAAGAACCATGCAGACAAGCTAAAGGTGCCATTTTTTCAGGATAATTTCAAAACTTACATCAAGACTTAGTAAACACGCATCCTCTGAAACTATAATGGTGGTTGAAAAATTACTTTGAACTTGGGTCAACTTTGTTTTGAACCAATTGGTATTGTTACCACATAGAGGTCTTTAGAATTGAGTCAGGTTATAAAGAGGAGGGGTGCCGGCATTAATAACCAAAGAGTTTGCAAACAAGGTTATTAAGATAACGATTATAGGCTTCAAATCGCACTGCAAATGAACAAAAACCAGCATTACCAGATCGTCATTTCATGTTGTGTTTGAAAACGTCACAGTTTTGGGAATAATAAAACTATCAGGGGGAGATAAACGGGTCAAATTTATTGGGAAACTGGCTGTGCCAACACAGCGAATCAAACCTACATGTAGGTAACCTGCCAGGGTGTTATACGACTGGGGAAGGATGCATTACTAGCACCTTGTAGAGAAGTATATTTGGAGCATTCAGGGCTGTTAGGGTTTTAGCTTTTAAAATAGTAATATCTCATTTTAAAACAAATACCAATTTCTTGTGACAGGTCAGTCGTCGTATTGGTGTAGCTATCGGAGAACAGATATTGGACCTGAGTGTTATAAGTCACTTATTCAATGGAACTGTAATGTCAGAACACCCAGAGGTATTTAAACAGGTAAGAACTGACCTAAATTGGTAGGAGTGATCTTCTGGCCTCTTTCTATTATTGAAGGCTTAGTCCCACAAGGCCCTATCTGTAATAAAAGGTTCAACAAATAAGCCCCCGGCCTGGCTTTCTGATATGTTTTGTAATTATGCGCGATTTTGACCCCCCCCCCCCCTTATTTCAAATTGTACTAAAAATTGCATTGTGTTTTATACCTGTACCGTTGTGCGCCCTGCCCTAAGTACATTTATATCAATTCGCCCATCGCGCAGGTCATTTTTCCATTACATATCATAGTAGTAATGTCAGCCTTGTAGTTGAACCTAATTTATTTTGATCTAATTATGCATGGCAATAAATGGCGTAAAGTAATTGGCTAACAGTTTTGCCTAATTAACATGGGTGTAGGATGATTGGATGATTTTGCTGGTTGTTAAGAATAACAATTGCTTAACCAATCAGAGGATAATTGTATCCAGAAATATCGTGCACACGATTGTGTAAATTTATAGGTTGGGCAGAATTATTGGAGTCTCTCAATATGATTGTTGAGTGTAAAATATTCTGATTATTGTGACCGCTAAAACCACTTTTTAGCCGGCACCAAATTATGTTGATACTGCGATGTAAGGCATAGGGTAAGGATAGATAGTGAGTGGGATTCTTGTGTGTTATAATTACGAATTGAGACTTTTAGTGACTTTTAATGACTTTCTGATTGACTTTTACGATAGCAGACGACACGGCGCTACAGTGTGTAGTGTTGTCGCTGACAAGTTCTAGCTGTAAGCTTATGGAATAGGTTCTGGTTCAGTTAACACGACTACACATTAGTAAGAGAACAGAACACTAGCATAGGCTGAAAGCAGACATCTAATTTAATTGACCTTTAGGCAGATTTCACAAGAATTTCCACTTCTAATCACAATCCTTATCACTAATGCTTACTGACACAGAACAAAAATGCTGTGCATACCGAGGTAGCGAGGGGAATTTGTAGCGTAAGTGTAGAGTAAGATAAATGTAGTACCGGTAATTTAAGTTTATTGTAAGGGTATTTTTCTGTAAGGTTGCCTACACATTTGTAGTAGGCCTTGTTTGTAAGCTTTTTTAGAGGAACGTTTATAGTTGTTGACACCTTTTAACTTGTTGAGACTTTTATGAGGGAATTAGGCTACTGTAATCTACTGAATAACAATACAGAGTCAGTAAGGTACCTATCCCCGTCAATCTACTTCTAAGCTAGCCTATTCAGGCCTAGCACATCATCCAGATTTATCTTTAACGCTGGTTGAATTTTGTACCGGTTTCCCTTCCTGGGCATCTTCTGGCTTTTTCTTTATTCCAAAATAATTATGAACTAGGTAGCCCTATAAGCTGCTTCCTCTGAAAAGGTGCCGTTTTTGTGTTCATTTGATAAACGTTGATCTATCGTTACCATGGCATTACATGATGTATGAGTTTGGGTGGATTTCGTGTGTGCCCTAAATTGTAATTTGCTTGATTGATATGAATAACATGTTGTTAGGTCATTCTGAGAAATTTACCAATTTCTTTAGTATCTTGTGAGTTACTTAGGCAATTACATTGTGGAGTGGATATCACTTAGCCCCCCCCCCCCTTACCACGGCATTACAGTTTGCATTTTATTTCAACTGGTTGTTCCAATAGACAGTAAACCGCAGTGGTCATGGTAGGACCAACCAAAAAATGAATACCATACTGAAAATACACATAAGAGCCATGAAAGAAGACCGCTACGGCAATGAAAATGAATAACAATTTCCTTTCTGCATAAAATATTTGAAAAGAGTTCATTTTTAGTATAGTAATAGGTATTCATGCAGTATTGTAGCACGTCTTCTTCTTTTCAGGTATGTTTGGCTAGTACTAAGATGGTTTTTGGTTTTGCAACTTTGTTTTTTATTATTAGACAACTTTGAATGCATTTATGGGTCTTAGGCCACCAGCCTGGGCAGAAGCCAGAGCTACACTGCAGAAACTACTCTCAGTTGATGAACCAATACTCCGGGACAACATAGAACTAAGACAAAGGTATGGCTTGTTGCATAAGTTCATCAGGTTTGTTAAGGTAATGTTGAGTAATCTCTGCAATCCACTACTGAAATCTGCCAACGAATATGTCAACACTGTTCCCCACATACTTCACGAGGAAGAAGTGAGAGATGAAGGAATCGAGTAGAAGGATATATAGAAGACAGGTTAGGAGAAGACAGGTTGACGCAAGATCTGTGTGACTTGTGTGTATTTCAACTGTTATGTAGAACATGTTTACAACACCATGTAGGATCATCATTACTGGACAGTGGACATCAAGAAAATCTTATTTTGAATACTGGAGTGTCTGCCCCAGTACATGTGTAGGACCTATAGTATACCATATTACGCTTTATGAGTATGTACACTGTTGTATGTTGTGACTCCTGGAATACAAATGCAGGACTTACGGTAATAGATTACACCTTGATTAAGAATCTTACTGTGTATACTGAACTAAATCCCTCTCTTTATATCTTTCAAGGGCATTTACGTCACAGAATGAGGCAACCATGCATTTACCAGCTACTATAGGTGACTTCACAGACTTCTTCTCATCCTTATATCATGCTAGCAGTGGATGGGCAAGAAGAGGATGGTCAAATAGAGATGATGCACTGTATCCAAATTGGTAAGATAGAGGTCAGAGGATAGAGCTGTGGGATCAGTTACATGCTGGTTCCCTGCACCCTGGATCCCTGCGCCAACTCATCCATAGGTGCAGGTTAGGCTTCTCCATTACTTGCGAGAATCGACTCTTCACCACATTACGTTGTCGCTCTTTTATCACATATGGCAGATACGATAGGCACAAGTTGTAGAAGAGGTGACGCATCGAATGCATTGCCACGCTGCCATGACTCCGGCGCATTGGGGAGCGCTCTACACCATGCGTGTGAAGTCCGATGCTGTCGTGGGTGCACACACAGTGTATTTGGTGCCAATTAGTGAATTTGTAATGTTCTAAGCATGACGCTGGCATTGGCCCAATTATTTTTGTGGATTATTTACATCATCTCATGCATGCATGACTTTTATGCCAGCAAATCAATGTGATGACATGATTTTCGCATACCTGCATCTATGGATGAGTTGTGTGGAGCCCATTGATGCAGGGAACCAGCATAATGATCAGTTTACGGTATTTCACAGAATTGTTGCATGCTATAGTTTAATAATTAGTTCCAAATTGGCGAGGAATATTTGTTTTTTGTCTCACCGTGCGCAAAATGAATTCAAACTATGCATATGATTATGGCCACTCGCTTGTGGTATTGGTCGCATGCACGTGTCAAGCATATGATGCACAGTGCGGTAGTTACCTTCATCATGCGCTTGTGTCCTTCTGTATTCATTTGCTGTAAGGCGGCTTCGCTAATTTGGAACTGATCAAACTATAGCAGTGATGGGGCTATATAGAAGAGGATAGCCAGCAGAGATGAAGCACTGTATCCAAATTGGTTAGTTAGGGTGGAGATATGGGTCAAAGATTAGAAATTAGAGGTCAGGGCAGGTGACCTCAGTTTTCATCTCATCCTTGTACCATGCAGAAAGTAAATAGGCTAAGAGAGGCTGGTATAAAAAGTAGAGATAATTGACTGTACCCAAACTGGTAAGACTGGTTAGGATTAAAAGCTTAGAGACTATAGTTTAATCAGTTCCAAATTTAGGTAAAAAAAGTTAACTTTTTAGAGACCATTTGACAGCGCGCTGCATCGTGCCTGGTAATGTTAGGGTTAAAGGTTATGAGTCAGTGAGGGCGACTTTACAGACTTCTTCAAAATGTGTACGATTATTAGCAAGAGTTTGGGGTAAGATGCTTAAGTTCAGTCAGTTCCAATTGGCGGACATGCTAACAGCAGCAAATTAATACAGTAGAGCGGGGAAATGCAAAAGCCTGCATGGCGTGATATGGCACAATATGAATCATGTGTTTTGTGACGTGCATACATATGGCAAAATAACATGCGCGCTTAGATTACTTTGCTCGCATATTTCTTGCCACTTTAAAACTGATCACACTAGAGGCTTAGTGTTCACAGACCTAACCCATCCTTACACCATGCTACTGTTGGATGGGCTAGAATTGTGGCCATAGCTGTGACATTGTAACTTGTCACGGTCAGTACACATGATATTAAAACATATTGATTCTATTTCTACACCAGGAAGCAGATGCCTGTTGCCTACCATAGCCGTGCCTCCTCAGTAGTACCATCAGGGACACCTGTGAAGAGGCCTTGGGGACAGACTATACAGGATGAAGGTGAGTTTCTGTAGCTTATAACTACTATGCCCTACCTATGAGCCTCCTCAGTAGTACCATCAGGGACACCTGTGAAGAGGCCTTGGGGACAGACTATACAGGATGAAGGTGAGTGTCTGTAGCTTATAACTACTATGCCCTACCTATGTGCCTCATCAGTTACCATCAGGGACACCTGTGGAGAGGCCTTGGGGACAGACTATACAGGATGAAGGTGAGTTTCTGTAGCTTATAACTACTATGCCCTACCTATGTGCCTCATCAGTTACCATCAGGGACACCTGTGGAGAGGCCTTGGGGACAGACTATACAGGATGAAGGTGAGTTTCTGTAGCTTATAACTACTATGCCCTACCTATGTGCCTCCTCAGTAGTTCCGTCAGGGACACCTGTGAAGAGACCTTGGGGACAGACTATACAGGATGAAGGTGAGTTTCTGTAGCTTATAACTACTATGCCCTACCTATGAGCCTCCTCAGTAGTACCATCAGGGACACCTGTGGAGAGGCCTTGGGGACAGACTATACAGGATGAAGGTGAGTTTCTGTAGCTTATAACTACTATGCCCTACCTATGTGCCTCATCAGTTACCATCAGGGACACCTGTGGAGAGGCCTTGGGGACAGACTATACAGGATGAAGGTGAGTGTCTGTAGCTTATAACTACTATGCCCTACCTATGTGCCTCATCAGTAGTACTGTTAAGGACACCTATGAAGAGGCCTTGGGGACAGACTATACAGGATGAAGGTGAGTGTCTGTAGCTTATAACTACTATGCCCTACCTATGTGCCTCATCAGTTACCATCAGGGATACCTGTGAAGAGGCCTTGGGGACAGACTATACAGGATGAAGGTGAGTTTGTAGCTTATAACTACTATGCCCTACCTATGTGCCTCATCAGTAGTACCATCAGGGATACCTGTGAAGAGGCCTTGGAGACAGACTATACAGGATGAAGGTGAGTTTCTGTAGCTTATAACTACTATGCCCTACCTATGTGCCTCCTCAGTAGTACCATCAGGGACACCTGTGAATAGGCCTTGGGGACAGACTATACAGGATGAAGGTGAGTTTCTGTAGCTTATAACTACTATGCCCTACCTATGTGCCTCATCAGTAGTACCATCAGGGATATCTGTGAAGAGGCCTTGGAGACAGACTATACAGGATGAAGGTGAGTTTCTGTAGCTTATAACTACTATGCCCTACCTATGTGCCTCCTCAGTAGTACCATCAGGGATACCTGTGAAGAGGCCTTGGAGACAGACTATACAGGATGAAGGTGAGTGTCTGTAGCTTATAACTACTATGCCCTACCTATGTGCCTCCTCAGTAGTACCATCAGGGACACCTGTGAATAGGCCTTGGGGACAGACTATACAGGATGAAGGTGAGTTTATCATAGCTATGCCCATAGCTATGTCTCATCGATAGTACTGGCCATGCCATCAATTATAACACCTAGTGACAAAGCTTTGAGAACAGACAATACACATAAGAACAGGCAAGTGTGTGTAGCCTATCATAACTTGGCTTCATTAAGCAGTCAGGGACCTGGAGGGACACCTGAAGAGAACTTGGGGATTGACTATACAAGATGAGAGGAAGTTCTCTTTTGGTTAATATTAAAGTTTTTTCGGCATGGCACTAATCTGCTAATCAACTATTATACATTATAAGAATTCTTTGATATAGCTGTTACATTCTAGTTTAAATTATGAGATGTTCTTCAGTTTCCGCTGATCTTTATATGCAATTCTACAGTTTTCCTTGGTGGCAAACTGCTTTATCGGAAGAGTCCCTTTCCTGCAGATTATAAGATCTGATACTATTTTTTAAATTTAGTATTTACATGCTCTTCTTTGTGTTTGTTAATCTAGATACACCTGTGCATGGACCATGTCAGTGTTTGGATTTTGAATTAGAAATGGTAAGTTAATAACTGCACTGCAGATTTTGTTTTGAGGTGTCTGTCTTTGCCTATTGGTTGAGCAGAATTTGACCAAATGTTACTGTCCATGGCGATCTTTGTTGTTGGTGTTATGGTGTCTCAATTTTTTTTGTAAGTGCTGAGTAAGACAAAAACCGTATAGAATGCAGTCAAAATACTTATAGGTCAGTACTTATATATAAATGCTTTGTTGGGTTTTTTTGCAGGCACTCACAAAAATTAGGACTCCCTCAAATGATTTCCTATATTTGTTCAAATGTGAAAAAACAAAATGGGACTTGTTGTTGGATCTGTGATCGCCGATCCACCAATTCTCACAGAAGTGTAAGATACTATAAAACCACGTGGTTATTTTCGCAAGATTAATTTCTCACGCTTGGCCAATTTTTAACTGTTCAGCATGTTTTTTAATTTACTGTATAAATTTACCTGTTTTTTTATATGTTCAATCTTAATAAAATTTGTTCATACATGAATGTACCCCTTGGTAAATATAATTTGTATCACCACATGTATATTTAAATTGTTATAATGATGTATGTGATCTTTTCAGCGAAAGAAATGATAATACAAAATTATAAATGAAAGAAGAAAAAAATGTTTTTAAATTTGCAATTTGTAGCTTCATCACATTAACCTATACGCAAAAGAAATATATTTGTGTGTTATCTTTTTCTCAGTAGCTACTTTGAGTGTGAAAACGCGAAAATAAATGTAGCATGAACATTTCCACTTTACAGTAACTTTGTGCCATAAACTTCTGGAAAAACAGGATCATACACTTAAGGGAAGTGTCAACCCAAAATACACCTAGCACATAAAGTCCCGGACCAGGTGCTTTGAGGTTGGCTAATTTAAAATAGATAAACGGTACCAGAAATCTGAGATATACATTAAATGAGCACATTTCTTCTCCGCAGTTTGATACCTCATTCAACAAAATTGAATGGATACTTTTAAAGTTATGTCGATTGCAATGACCGCTCATAACAACAGTAAAGTTGCACAAGGTTGTCTGAAAATTGTTGGCGCCAAAAAAGCAATTTTGGTGAAATTTAATACCAAAAATAGATTCTCCGACTCATTTCATTTGAAAAATTGTATACTTTTATGTACATTACATTATTAGTTTAAAAGTTACAGTGCTTGATAAATTTCAAATATTTTGGGTTGACACTTCCCTTAACTTAGATCAAGGCACATCATCCTTGTTTATTTTAATGTTTTTATAAATCCATATTTTTTCACAAACAGTTCAGACTGTGCTCTAGTCTAGCAAGTTCTTTTCCCCCTTTTTTAAAGCTGTTTGTGCCATAGCCAGTCAATATTTTCCATAAATGACATGAATTGTCTCATTTTAGTTGTGATTTACACCCTCAGGCATTCTTCACTGGTCAGGGAAATAAACTAGGGGAACCCATAGACATCACTAAAGCACATGATCATATCTTTGGTATGGTCATTTTAAATGATTGGAGTGGTAAGTAAATGAACAAAACAATACATACATCTTGTAATTTTGATAACGACTGTGACCTAGATTGAAGTTTCCCAACGCGAAAAACACACAAACACTCAGGATCAACAGACTTGTTGGTTTAGAACATACAGGGTGAGTCATAAAGAACATGCACTTGTTTAGAGAAAGCCCCATAGAAATTTAAGCTACAAAGACCACATATTTGGCTTTCATTCATTGCGTCATAATTTTACAACACTTTAAGTAGAACCCTGTATTTTTAAGCCATTCTCGGAATGGCAATAACACACTATATTGTTGGGTGGCTGATCAGAGATGCCAACCAATGAGACTTGAGAAAACATGAAAAGGGACAGGAATATTGAATACAAAATCTTAAATTGACAAGAAATTAATAGAACTGTGGAATTATGAGTAATAAAACCTGGTTTCAAGAGGGAAAAGTGAAAAGAGGCATTTCAGCTTATTCAAAATGTGAACCTCATCAAGGAATGGCTTGATAATTCGACCATCACATGGATTGGCTTCAAAAGTTAGGGCTTTATTAAAATTAGTGTAACATGATAATGCAATGATCGATTTTTAAAATTCTTCTTTTGAATGAAAGCCAAATTGAAGGTCTTTATAGTGCTACCGTTGGTTTTGAATATGCACGTAAACATTTTTTGTGACGTCTTTGTAAAAAAGTGCCCTTTTTTCTGACTCACCCTGTACATGTATTCATGGTTACCACGGGGGTGAGGGGAGTACTCAAATTGAGAAACAGATTTCTTTAACAAGAAGAGTACTGACAGCAAACATGCACTGAATACAATGATTAATTGATGAGCTGCTGTGCATAAATGCTTGATAATCGCTTGAGGCCCAAAGTTGCATTAACTTACTGTTTTAGGGGTTATTTAACCTAAAAATGGCAGAGGTTTTTTCTCTCGATTTGGTACAACAACAAAATGGTGGTTTTTTTTAATTAAACAAAAATTGTTGAAATTCACCAATATTTTTTGAGAAAAAAACACACAAATAAAAAAAGTCAGACCGACCAACCATACCTGAGAGGTCCATTTGCACATAGAATGGTCTTTTACTTTTTTGTCGCCTAAACAGACAATATTTATCTACTTTTTCTTATATTTTTATTTGACAAACAGCAAGAGACATCCAGAGTTGGGAGATGAGACCTCTGGGACCATTTTTAGCCAAGAATTTCTGCAGCACTATTTCCCCGTGGATTGTCACCATGGAGGCCTTATCGCCATTTCTTGTTGCTAACCCAGTCACTCAGGTATGAACATATATTGGCGGTTTTTTGTTTTGTTTTTTTGTTTGTTGGAGCGTATGTACGGGCCCTCATCCTTTCCAGACTTGACTACGGGAACTCTTTGTTATTTGGATCCATTTCTACTGATGTCCAAAGATTGCAAAGATTTCAAAACTGGGCCGCCAAACTGATTTGCCTTGCCGTTAAGAGAGATCATGCTACGCCTTATCTTAAAGAGCTGCATTGGCTGCCAGTTAGGGAGAGAATAACTTTCAAGATTCTTGTGTTTGTGTACAAATGTTTGAATGGCACCGCACCTGGTTATTTAACATCATGCCTCTCTCCCTACCAACCTGGACGTGCAAGTCTTCGCTCGGCATCTGACATTACTCGTCTATTTGAGCCCAACTCCAACAAATTGCTTCAGTCTGCCTCTAGTCGCACTTTTTCCATTTCTGCTCCTCACATCTGGAACACTCTCAATGTCACCATCAGGGAATCGAACTCTTTAGGTATTTTCAAGAAGGCTTTAAAGAATCATTTATATCCAATCTAATTTGTCATTCTGCCATTGGTTTTCAGGTTTTTGTGTTACTGCTTTACTGTATTTTACATTGTTTGCTTTTTCTGTTTTTTCACACGCGCTGCGTTCTTGATGTAGTGGCGCTATACAAATGCATTTATGTTATGTTATGTGTGTTTGTTTGATTGTTGGTTGGTTGGGTTGGTTTGTTGGGTGGGTGGGTGGGTGGGTGAGTGGGTGGGTGGGTTGGTTGGTTGGTTGGGTTGGGTTGGGATTACTCTCCTTGTAGGTTATGGTCCAGGCTTATAAATAAAGATAAGCTTCATAATTTTTTTGCCACTTTTGGAGAAAAAAATAATCTAATGAAAGATCTACGAACTTTTGATCAGGTGAATGAAGCTGTTTTAGGTTGAGATATTTGTTAACAACAATTTCTCTTTAATTTATGTTGTCTGACAATATTAAATTGGATCTTCTTCAGAATGGTGTGTAATGCGGTGGAACATGCTTGCCATTGACCTGAAGTACTGGTTTTATTAGTGGACAATAAGACTTTGTATCCTCTTGATTGATTGATTGATTGATTGATTGATTGATTGATTGATTGATTGATTGATTGATTGATTGATTGATTGATTGATTGATTGATTGATTGATTGATTGATTGATTGATTGATTGATTGATTGATTTATTGATTTATTGATTTATTGATTTATTGATTTATTGATTTATTGATTTATTGATTGATTGATTGATTGATTGATTGATTGATTGATTGATTGATTGATTGATTGATTGATTGATACCACTATATTCCTGATATCTATCATCACTCTATCCTGTATAGGCCTCTCATGTGTTCATCTGATGATCATTTCTCTTAATATTCTATTCTAGATTTCTACTGTCTTCTGCCTGTACTTTTCTTTACCACTCAATAAAGTGATCAGCTTGTTCAATGACTGCCATATGGTTCATGCCTCACGGTAGATCAACAGCTCTTCAGCTACAGTGAGTGTACACTATTCTGAAGAATTATAATTATATAGACAATGTCACCTGTAATGTCACAGCAGGCAAACAACCTTCCTGCTGCTATGTGCGCTCATTGCCTGCCAATTCAAAGGGGTGTCCATTATAAACCATGCACTAAACCATCATCTGTGTACACCAGCACCCGATTTAAACCACATGTTTCAATGGGAGATACTATATGGTGGTGTATGTACCCACAAAGCCTAAAGAGGCTGGGGGCACAAAGGGGTTTTTTGTGGTCAGGGGGACCCCCCTGCCCCCACCCCCATTCCCTTAGCTATGCCACTGTCTGGTACTTTAAAGTATGCTTTATCATAATTATTTTATAAGCAGTTGGTATAAATATTTTCTCTCTTTGTCAACAGAATCCGACACCTCTACCGTACTTGCAGCATAAAGACAACTACAATGTAGATATTCATCTTACAGCTCAAATCAAAGGTACATTAATTCATTTAAATCTTCTCACTGACCTGACAATTAGTGATCTTTAAAAAATCAAGTGTCCATTTTTAGGAGCAATAATGGTCACTTTGACGATCGATCCCCGAAAGAGGGATCTTCCCGCATTGTAGTAGGGCATTAAGTGCCTATTATGCGATAATTCTCTATTTATAGTCTATTTGGCCATCACGAGACAGTGATGTAACTGCGTATTCTACTAATTGCAGAACATAACGTGCTCGCCCACTCGAGGTGCTGGCGTAGTCACACAAGCATTGAAAGACATAAGATACATACTCATGCGTAAAAGCTGCGCCTGTTAAGTTATGTCACTGTACAGAGGAAGATTGACGCAAAATTTATATGCTCTGACCTATTTCCTTTCCAAAAATGTATACTTTTATATACATATGATTAATAGTTCAATAATTATAGCACTCACAAAATTCAAAAAGTAACTTCCTTGAGTCCCCCCTTAAGGGCAGTGTCAACCCGGCACTTGTTTCAAAAATTGAATTTCATATTTCTCTATTATTTTATACTTTTATATGTATTCTATCATTACCATCATAAGTTACTAATCGGAAGCTATTATTTCCCGTTCTTTTGGGTGATTTTAAATTGTTGTTTTGGTAAGTTTGAGTCAGGAAAAGGCGCATAGTTATTTGGCGGGAATTTAAGCGGAGTTCCGCGCTTTTCAAATGCTGCGACAGCTGTTCGATCATTGCGTCGCGCGCTGAAACTTTCCGCGCGTAATACTAGACGCGCCGCTTAATATCCGCAACGTAGACGCGAAAAACAAAAGAGCGCAAAACAATGTCTAAAATGTAAACAAAGGCCAATCTTACGATCATTTAAATTTCAGTTTTCTTCCAATTTCTTCACATTGTGACAATATAAATTGAATCTGATAGTTTATTATGATTGTTCATAATAGTATACTCGCTTTTTAGGTCACACGCCCGTGTGTTCCGTGAACGTTTAGCTTTAAATGGTGGAAAATGTCAATATTTTGACTAAATCGATGTTTTCTAGAAGTTCAAATTTGAAGGAATTTTACGAATTTTCAGACAACATAACTAAAAATATATCAAACTATCAGGTAAGCTTTTACTACCATTGCGTAGAGGACTTTCAGCGCTAGGAGGCAATTTTTTATTTTTTCGATTATGGCTTTTAAACTCGAGATATGCATCCATTTCTAGCGAAATGTACGCAAAAAAACACGACTTTTACACTTTTCCGATGTTTTTAGCAATAATACCAAAACCAAGCTTTATTTTGGAAAAAGAAAAAATTGCCTCCTAGACAAAATTGTTTTGTTTACAAAAACGTATATTAGAAAAAATTATCATTTTTTATTTTATAGTTATGCTGTCTGAAAAATTTGGGGTAAAAAAATGCCTTTTTGGTTCATTTCTCAAAATTTAGTTTATTTGGTATCACATTGATATCACCATCGGCTTCCTTATCAAATTTCCTTTCTAAAAATGTATACTTTTATGTACTTTTATTCAATATTCTCAAACTTAGAAGCAAAAGTTGATCATCAAAATAATAGGGTTGACACTTCCCTTAATAACATTGACACAGGTTTCTGTTGACGAATTTACGGAAAAACAATAATTTACTCAATAAAACAGTGTCAATCAATTAATATTTGTATATCTCAACTTTTCAATGGAAAAGGTTTTTTTGTTTTCGGTAAATTGGGAGACTGTTATGTGATTACCCCATTCCGGGTGATCAGAAGCCCCGATTATACTCATGTAACACAAAAGAAGAATATTGTAAATGTGTTGTCCATAATGTGTGGACATATCTTTATTTGTCTGTCACTGCACTGGACATGACGTTTGTCACCACTTGGTATGATACCATTTATACTCATGTAACACATTAGAAGAATATTGTAAATGTGTTGTCCATAATGTGTGGACATATCTTTATTTGTCTGTCACTGCACTGGACATGACGTTTGTCACAACTTAGCGTGATACCATGAATTATGGTCTACCAAGAATCACTGTAGAAGTAGAAAAGAGGACATGTTCAAACATCAATTCGCACTCTGGTGCGAATTCTTGTTTTTCCGTTAATTCGTCAATAGAAACCTGTGTCAATGTTATTAAGGGGGGGGGGGGGGGGGACTCAAGGAAGTTACTTTTTGAATTTTGTGAGTGCTATAATTATTGAACTATTAATCATATGTAGATAAATGTATACATTTTTGGAAAGGAAATAGGTCAGAGCATATAAATATTGCGTCAATTTTGACCAAAAATGTTGATTTGTTGAGAAAATCACACACAAAAAATCACTTTTTTGACAAAAAAAGTTCAACTAAGCTAACAAAAATAATTTTGGGTACAAAATTCCCAAATTGCTAGATTATGATGCAAAGACACTATCTTGGGGACAATTTTTACCTAATCTAATATGTTTTGAAATATTGACAAACAAAAACAAAAGTGGAAAAAAATGAAAAAATCACTTTTTTGGCACTTTTTGGTCAATATTTCAAAAAATATTAGATTAGTTTTTTTGTTTTTTTAAATCGTCTCTTAGTTAGGCCAAATTAAATTAATTGTTTGTCTCAAAGCTCCTCTCCTGTTGTAAAACTAATGCGGAATGCGGGGGTTTTTCAAGTTTTTTTTTTTTAAATATAAAATATTGAAATCCTTGTAAAAGTGAACTTTTGTATTTAAGATGATGTGATCAATGAAAATCTGAAAAATTGGTGAAATTTAGGGAGATTTTTTTTTTTTGAAAAAAAAAAAGAAGAAAAAAAAGTTTTTTTTCCGATTTTTGTTTTTCCAATGCGCATCAATAAACAAACGCGCGCGGGAGCTGTGAGACAAACAATTATTTGATTTGGCCTTAGTGTCTTTACATTATAATCTAGCAATTTGGAACAAATATCTTTGAACTTTTTTGGGTAATTGTTTTTTTTCTTTTGTGATTTTCTCAAAAAATCAACATATTTGGTTCAAATTGATGCAAAATTTAGATTCTCTGATCCATTTCCTTTCCAAAAATGTATACTTTTATATGCATCATTTGATTATTAGTTCAATAATTACAGCAGTCACAACATTTTTTAAAAAATAAAAAAACTTCCTTGAGTCCCCCTTAATTTATTTATCATGTCAAAACAGTGAACATTTTATGTTTTCTGTAGGCTACAACATTCACAGCATTACACAAATTTTGTTTATTAACACTTTCCACACGGCTATTGGTTTTACCATACCAGGCATGAGAATTGCCTTTTTTAATAGGAATTCCTTTTTTTTGGGGTCCAAATTTCCGCACTTTCTTTTAATTTCAGCCTGTTTTCGGCCTTTTTAGCCCGATTTCATGATGCACATTTTCAGTTTTCTTCATGTTTTTTCTTTCTCATGCCTGCATGCAAAACAGACTTTTCAGAAACCTATCCCAACTTTTAAGGCCTATCTCAAAGATTACTGAACCAATATAAAGCATGTTTGTTCTTATTTCAATGCATGTCTCATGGCGATTCCAAATATTGTAATAAAATTCAATAATGTTGACATTTTTTAAACATTTTAAAGGGGCATTTAGAGATCATTGATATACTAAATGAGCAAATAACGTAAAGATAATCATCAACATAGCCCAAATCCAAAATGTCATACAATTCAGACATCGCCTTCATGCCAAATAAGCAAATAATGGCACTTCCGGTTGAGATTTGCCGCGAAAGGCCGCATGTAAAACGATAGCATAACTTCCGAATTCAGCACTTATATATCGAAAAATAACGCGCATCTGCTCAACGCTCACTTATTCACATCGTTAAACACAGGAATCCATCTGTGATAATTACTACCTGGACCAAACTTTTTATCGTCAAGGGCTGGCTAATTAATTTTCTTCACTTTTTCGCTCGAACCCATTTAGATTATTGTTTCCTCTTTTAAATAAGCCTAAATTTAACATCATTTGATGTACGCATATAGGTGGCAATGTTGTTTCAAACTACACATTTTTTCATGAAATCGTTGCCATTTCAATGACGTGCAAGACATTTCCAGCGGGGTTACGGCATTAAATTCATCAGCTAAATTCGCTGGTTTGTCATTTAAAAAAATTTCGCACGGCTAAGAAATCTACGGGAACTAATCTTTCTTATGATATAAGACTCGAGATGATTGGTTGAGAGGAAGTAGTTGGCAATTTTGATTCAATCATGTGTGTTCTATCTTTTCCAGACCAATGCTGGAAGTGTGCGAGGTCAAACATCGATCGATCGATACCAATGTCAATAGTAACCAAGTCTCTGTGTATTGATGTTCATGCATGCATAGAGATGTACATAAAAGGTCACATAGAGTATATAGTAAGAGCTGCGGGATTTCTAGATGGTTTTATGCTCGTATCAGGCAATAATTTATCAATATGTTTCGATATGATCATATCGAAACTGAACATCATGAAATTTTGTATGATAAACGGCGAATGTTGGTAAACTGTTTCAGATGGTAGTTAGTTTATGCCTAAGTATTACTTTGATGCAAAAAAAACCTGATTTCCAGGATAATTGAGGGAGCACTCCAATACGTATCTCTCAATGCCCCTTTAAGAAATACTGGAATGTCGTCTGCAGACGCCTGCCACGTGAAGAGTGTTAACAAAAACAAAATTGTATCTTATCATGTGAATATTAACATATAGTTCTCATAATTACAGGATAATAACAAATTAGGCAGTTGGTGCCATATTTTCTCCCCATGATGATATTCATTACACTTGCAAACGTTCATTACCTGTATTTATGAATAGTGATTTCTAAATGATTTGTTGACAGGCGAAGACATGGATGCTCCAGCAATTGTAACGAAAACTAATTATAAGGTAGGTAATTACCATACTTTGCTCATCTAACTCTGTGCAGTGACATCAGAGAGTAGTCTAGTAATTTATGCAGGATACATGTGACGTGTTCTACCGAAACCAGACACAATTGGGCACGATATCAAAATTGAATTAGTAATTGATTATTAAAGTAGAGATCTTCAGCTTTACAATGGTACTTTATTTTTTTTAATCAGAGTTAAATCATTTTCAAGTTCGTCTTCATGAAAACTCTCCAAACTGAGATATCGTCCTTTAAAGATGTACTTACAATGTACTTACAATGTACTTAAATATAAATAAAGAATTGCATTTTTGTTGTTGTTGTTGGTTTGATTTGTTAATCCGAGACTTTTACAATAATGTCATAATGTCATAAACACTCTGAAGATTAATTATTTACAAGAAACTCAAATTCCCAAAAAATCACCCCCAATTAGGTTTTGGGCTATTTCTTAGTTTGGAGCTCTGTCCAATTCCGTCTGGTTTCGGTAGAAATCATCACATATGTGCCAAAGCAGTGATTTATCTTTGATTGCGAGCGTGTTACAATCATTCACATGATAATAGGATGCGATCATAAACGAAGGACAAGCTACATTGAGGTGGTGGAAGGTGGTAAATCTTAAATTTAGTAGCGTGAACACCCTCATACGGTGCATGGTAACATATGCGGCGCAATGAAGTCTTGACCCTAGATTACTTCTGGTTGTCTTGCATGAAGGTAACACCGAGACCTGAAAAATATGTTTGAACAGATCTTAAGCGCCGCACATCCCCAATGTGAGCTATGCCCCATAATACCTCCCCTGGCTCTTGGCTACAGTAGGTGGTGACTTGGCCAAGGGAAGGATGTTTACACACATACCATCCTCTAATAAAGGCACCCACTAATTTTATGAACCAAAATATTACATTAATGCCAATATTCCATGCCATATTATTGGGTAAGCTTAAAACTAGGCATTTACTAGCTGTCACCACCAAAATTGCATGGACAAACACCTATTCTAACATCAACATCCATCCAGATTTAGGTCAAATTGTAAGAGTTTAAGCATTTAAACAACTTATTTAATCATATTTTGGTATGAAAATGCACTTAAAAATGCAATATCATAGATTTTGTTCGATCAATTTTTTTCATTGAACATTTGAATCTTATACACGCTCCTCTTTTAAAAAAATGCAATGCCCTACAGAGTCTGTTCAGTGAAATAATCAGATAAAGCCAATCACCTAAAATGTTGGAGGCACCTTTAAAGTTAGTTACCTTTACCTAGGCTTTTTCAGCCTCTGTAGGCTGAAGCCCTCTTTCAGCATCTTCCATCTGTGTCTGTCTTGTGCTTCTCTTGTCCATGTCGTTCCTCTGTATTCAGTTAGCTCGTCTCTCCATCTTTGTTTCTGCCTGCCTCTTCTCCTTTTGCCTGTACGGGGTTGCCACTCGGTTGATCTTATTGTCCACCGATTATCGTTTTGTCTCGCGATATGTCCTGCCCATCTCCATTTCATTTCCTTGATTTTTTCAATGATGTCTTTTACTTTGGTTAGTTAGTTAAAAATTGGTAAATCTAACATTTCAATCATTTGTTATGTCATAATTTCATTCATTGCAGCATATGTATTGGAGTATGAAGCAGCAGTTAGCTCACCATACAATTACTGGGTGTAATATACAACCAGGGGACCTTATGGGCTCAGGGACTGTCAGTGGACCAGTAAGTAACATAATGTATTAAAATTTAGTAGCATAATGTAGTGAAATTTGAAACAAAAGTCATCTCACCATAATTTAATCGTAGGTGTTTTATGTCCATGTAAAATAGTCGGTTTTTTGTCATGACATCCAGACGACAGTGGACACGAACGTCCGAAAATTTTGAATCTCTGTTGATTTCATATAAAAATGAATTTTGATTATATGACCCCAGAAAATTCATCACACATTGGAGCTAAATTATTTCATCCTAACACTGCTAGAGTTGGATAATCAACTCCAGTATCAGTATCATTTTTAAAATTTAATATGTTGTTAACGGGTCATCCCATTCGCTTGATCACGTAACCTTGTACGCAAATTTAACCTTGAATATTCATCAACGTGCCCATGTCCAGCATCACCTGATGTCGTCGTCGTTCTATGGATCATGGCTGATTCTTTGTGACCCTATTGATGATGGAGCGCCACCGTTGTCTATTTTGTGACATGCGATGCGCAGAGATAAGAGATAGACCAGTTGCTTCTTTAATGCCATCAGTCCAACGAAGCTTTGGTCTGCCACGTTTACGTCTTCCTTCGATAGCTCCTTGTATTATCACCTTTTCTAGATTGTCACCCTCTCGTCTAGCAATATGTCCAAAGTATTGTAGCTTGTTGCGCATGATCTTTGTATACAGAGAAGTTTGGTTCCCAATCTGGCTTCTGACAAATTCATTTGTCTTATGCTCTTTCCATGATATTCCTAGCATCTTGCGCCAACACCACATTTCAAAAGCTGATATTTTCTTTGAATCTGCTATTCCGACTGACCATGTTTCAGCTCCATGTTGCGACCGGAAAGATTAGTGCCGTCATAATACGTATTTTTGTGGCCTTTGTGATTCCTCTATCTTTCCAAATGGTTGATAGGGCATTTGCTGATGTTGTAGCCATTGCCAGACGTCTTTTAATTTCTCCGGAGCTTCCACCATCTTTGAGAATTAGTGATCCAAGAAAATTGAAGTTATCTACACAATCTACTGTGTCATTATCGACCTTCACTTGTTGGTTGCTGTTTCCTCCGCAAATCATGACTTTAGTCTTCTTAACATTTAGGAAGAGTCCAAACTTTTCACTGGCTGCTTTCACTTTGTGTATTAGAACTTGAAGTTCAGCTCCAGTTCTAGCTATCAGGGTGGTATCGTCAGCATATCGGAGATTGGTTATGGTGCGACCTCCTACTGAAACTTGGCCTTCCACTCCATCAAAAGCTTGCCTCATGATGTACTCTGCATAAATGTTGAATAGGTAAGGTGACAGGATACATCCTTGACGTACGCCTTGTCCAATAGAGAACCACTCACAATTGCCATTATCTGTTCTTACTGTAGCCTCTTGATCTTTGTAGAGGGATTTAATCAGCTCAATGATGTGAAGAGAGAAACCCATTTCTTGCATTACCAACCATAGCTTCAAATGTTGAACGCAGTCAAATGCCTTGGAGTAATCAATGAAGCATAGATATAGGGGTTGTTGAAATTCCAAGCTCTTTTCCATCAGGTTTCTCAGGTTACCTATTTGGTTTCTTGTACCTCGTCCTTTCCTGAAACCTGCCTGTTCAGGTGGTAACTCATTCTCCAGGTGTTGTCGGATCCTTTCTGCAATGATATGTAGTAGAACCTTACTGCTATGTGAAATTAAGGCTATCGTACGGTTGTTAGCACACTCTCTGGTGTCCCCTTTCTTTGGGAGAGGGAGGAAGACTGCTTTCGCCTGATGACATCATGGCATTTGTGACAGCGCCCCCTGAAATAAAACAGGTGCTCTCACATCAAAACGTGTGTTGGCATATTCTCTGTTGGGATCCTTATAAGTCATTAAAATTCAGCAAAAATCTTTTGACAAAATCTCATTTCCTGATGGTGATTGTGTCATTCACTTGTGACTTTGGTATTCAGCTGCCCTGGTTAAGGAATGGGTTCAAAACGGTATGTACTTTTCACCACTGCATGTGACAATATATGGTAAATGACATATAAGGCACAACATTTTTTGTTGTGTTGCGCTCAGCGACCGACCCTAAAATCTCAAAAATCAGGGTTGCATTTTTTTTTTTTACTATTTCTCTTTTGCTTGAATAGATTGCTTTTAAACTATTATCACACTATAGAAACATTAGTAAAATTGACATTTACCAATTTTTCTTGTCATGAACTACGGTCTGTCAGTAACATTTGTCAACAAAAGCAAAAGAAATTGACTGACCAACCCGACTTCAAAATTCTTGGCACTTGAGGACAACACAAACAAAAATCCTAACAGGCTTGCGTAAAAACCTTTGTGCTGCTGCACGCTTTATCTCACACCTTGGCTAGCACTGTTAGAGGAAGGGATTGTGTTAGGGAAGTTATGTTGCAGGTAAGAGTTTAAAGGCATAGATCCACTTTGGCTAGTTCACCTAGGTTGAACTGGCTTACGCCTGTTTGGTAACAGATGAATCTCAACCTTGAGATATTCCCAAAGGATTTAGCTGGTAAGAGTAGACCTAAGGGTTTAAACTCCAAATGTGGGAAATTATATTACATCAATGAAAAGATTCAATGTTTAAATCAAATGTTATTAATTGTTGTGTATTTTGTAGACTGAAGAATCCCAAGCTTGTTTGTCAGAGTTGACATGGAGGGGTGCAAAGAGGATACGCTTGGCAAATGGCATCAAGCGAAGATATCTTGAAGATGGTGATGAAGTTATATTATCAGGTTAGTCTTGTGTCTTATCTGGGGAAGGGAGAGTGACTCTGGGAGGGTGGATGATAGAAGGTTGATGATGGAGTGTTTGCGGCTGGGTAGGGGAGGTTTACTTGGCAAATGGCATCAAGCGAAGATATCTTGAAGATGGGGATGAAGTTATATTATCAGGTTAGTCATGTCAGCTCTTTTATGGCAAAAGAATGTATCTTATATGTAGTTTTCTAACACTATCCTTCCTTTTAACATGGTCAAAGGTTAACCTTTTTCTCCATATATCATGTAGTGGTAAAAGGCAGTATATTACTTTTATTGTCTTTACAAGTTGCAACCTTTTCCTAAGGGAGGATTATTGAACCAAGTTAACACAATCCATGTTAATATCATTAGGAAAGTACATATAAGATATATCCTTTTGCCATAAAAGGGCTGAATTGTGTCTCATCTAGGGAAGGGAGAGTGACTCTGGGAGGGTGGATGATAGAAGGTTGATGATAGAGGGTGTAGGCTGGGTAGGGGAAATGGCATCAAGCTAAGAGGATGGATGAGGGATGAAGTTCTACAGGGTGTCCCAGAATGATTTATATTGTGTTTGGAAAAATTAAATTAAAACTCACCCCAAACTTCAAAACGTTCACTTAAGAAAGTATTGTCTAAAGAGTCCATACTTTTTATGCAGTAAAGTTTGATTCTTAAAATTCAAAATGAGGAAGCTAAATGTATGTATAATAGGATCATAAGCCCTCTGACCACTAGCAATTGTATTCATGTCTAAATAAATGCACTTTTCCCCGTATAAATCATTCTGGGACACCCTGTATTTACAGGTTAGTGAAGATTCTAATTTGAGACACGACAGGGTCCATGAAGCGGGTCTCCTTGGTGGAGGAGAAGGTGGCAACAAATCTATGGAAATTTGATGTTTGAAGCATAAAAAGTGCAATTTCCCTTAATTGTGGGCCTAAAGGAGGGCATTGTGGACCAAATTAACATTAAAATGGTTTCTGTTAGCTTCTGGTCTTGACTAAACTGTTAAATCCACCATCTATAGTAATGTCAATTACATTTCAAGTACTATTTTTTTCACCTTTCATTGCAGGATTTTGTCAAGGAGATGGCTTCTGTGTAGGATTTGGTAATTGCTCCGGAAAAATTATACCAGCAAATATGAGATGATGATACTGTATGGCTACTCTAGCCTGAAAGTTCTTATGCATTGGAAGTACTACATTGAGATCAGGCCTGGAAATAGCACCCGCCCGCCTGCCCATAGCGGGACAGTTTTGCTTTGGGTGGGTGACGATACATAAGTACCCGCCCGACTGGCGGGTAAACATTTTCGAACTCACAGTGTAAGTGTGTTACACTGGCTGGTGGAATTTCTGTTGGGCAGGTGTTTTTGTGAGTTACCTTCCTGACTGGCTGGTTGAAAAAAGTTCCAGTTCTGGAATGAGATAGTTAACTTCCGATCTCAACACGAAATATAAGAATTTTCTTTAGTTGTTGCAACACATTTTGTCAGTAGCCTTAACACTTTCCATGCGGCTATCAGTTTTCCCATATACAAAACAGATATTTCAGAAACCTTTTCCAATTTTCAAAGTCTATCTCAAGGATTACTGAACCAATACTAGGCATGTTTGTACTTATTTCAATGCATTTCACATGGTGATTCCAAATATGGTTATAGAATTTAAAATTTTTGACATTTTTGAAACATTTTGTGATATTTGGGAATGTCGTCTGCAGCCGCCAGCCGCGTGGAAAGAGTTAAGATCATCAGATGTTCAAACTGAAAAGGAAATTATTAGCACCAGTGTATCTGATTCCATGTTAACACTTTCAACCTGTTAGTTTTACCGGAGCCTAAACAGATTCTTCAGAAACAATTTTCAAAGTCTATCTCAAGGATAACTGAACCAATACTAGGCATGTTTGTACTTATTTCAATGCATTTCACATGGTGATTCCAAATATGATTATGAAATCTAACAATGTTGACATTTTTGAAAGAAATCCTGTGAAATTTTGGATTGTCGTCTGCAGCTGCCTGCCACGTGGAAAGTGTTAAGGTGAGACACTCATCAGGGAAACTAACGGCTCATTAGAATTTTGTGCACATGTACGAGTATGAGTTCCATCCACCTTGTCCAAGGTATCCCATTACATTGAAATCCAAATCAGGACAACGTAAAGATATTTGAAAAGACGCGCCTGAAAATGTGACAAATCCAGTCACAACTCTTGTCTCCCCTTATTTGCCCCCTTCAAATATCATATTGTTGTTAAATTATTAGCTTGCAAATTTTGTAACCCAGTTTTTTGGTAAACTGGTATGAAACAGATTGACGATAAAATAAAATCTCAACTAAAAGAAGAATGTGTCCAAGTTATTATTTGTGGTACTCAATATCTGGGCTGTACTTGCAGATATGTTAATATTAGACAGGGATGAACAGAGTGATAATCTGCTCTGCAGGACACACTTTTACACAAGAGATCCTTACATGTGGGGAAGATTGGAAGGGGAAAATATCCTTTGACAAGGGTCCTAGTGTGGGGGTAAGGGGGGGGGGGGGGGTGGCAAAGACAAACAAACAGTGAAATCAAATATTCAAATGTACAAATGCAAAAACAAACTTAGTCGGATCAGCCATTTCAGTAGACTCTATAGTTTGATCAGTTCCAAATTGGCGAAAAATGTTCTGTTTTTATCTCTTCGCACGCAAAAGTTATCCAAGCGTACGCCCGCGATTATGGTCACACGCACGCGGTATTGGTCGCACGCACGCAGGCATATGATGTACTGTGCGGTTGTTGCAATCATGCGTGCCCGTGTATTTTTGTATTTGCTGCTGTAAGCACCAACCATTGGAAGTAGTTGTATCATACCATTAAACCTAATCTACAGGGTGTGTCAAAAAAGTGTCCCAGGTGAAACATGATTTTTCTAGCGCTGAAAATTATAAAAATTGGACGTGAAGTACTAATAATCATGTTCAGCAATCTTGAATGTGTCACAAGAAGAAGAAAAAAACTCAATCCATTTTGGAGCTTTTGTTATGCTTTGGCCACTTTTCATGTTTAGAGAACTATTTTATTAGAATATTCATTCAGTGTGTAATTGAACATAATCAATAAAATCAATAATTATCTATTCATCCAATTTATTTAGGACAAACCACGGTGTATTTGAATTTTAGAATGAATTTTAAACAATACATTGACATATCCTATAATCATTTGAATCGCAAATGCAGATTTTGTTTAGTTGAAAGTTCAATTCTTGTTTGTTCGCAAGTGGCCAAAATGGGATTCACACTCTTACTGATAGCAATGGAGATTAAAGACTGGGAGATATATTACGTTTGCCATCTTCAGAAGATAACAAGGGATATTAAAGACTGGGAGATAAGATTAAAAGACTGGGAGAGATATTCACTTATTGCCATCTCCTGAAGATAGCAATGAAGATTAAAGACTGGGAGATAAGATTAAAAGACTTGGATAGATATTAATTATTGCTATCTTCAGAAGATAACAATGAAGATTATAGACATGCTGTATATTAATTATTGCCATCTCCTGAAGATAGCAATGAAGATGAAAAGACTGGGAGAGATATTACTTATTGCCATCTTCAGAAGATAGCAATGAAGATTATAGACTGGGAAATAAGATTAAAAGACTGGGAGAGATATTACTTATTGCTATCTTCAGAAGATAACAATGAAGATTAAAAGACTGGGATATATATTACTTATTGCCATCTCATGAAGATAGCAATGAAGATTAAAGACTGGGGGATATCTTCAGAAGATAACAATGAAGATTAAAAGACTGGGATATATATTACTTATTGCCATCTCATGAAGATAGTAATGAAGATTAAAGACTGGGGGATATATTACTTATTGCCATCTTCAGAAGATAGCAATAAAGATTATAGACTGGGAGATATATTACTTATTGCCATCTCCTGAAGATAGCAATGAAGATTAAAGACTGGGAGATATATTACTTATTGCCATCTTCAGAAGATAGCAATAAAGATTATAGACTGGGAGATATATTACTTATTGCCATCTTCAGAAGATAGTAATGAAGATTAAAGACTGGGAGATAAGATTAAAAGACTGGGAGAGATATTCACTTATTGCCATCTTCAGAAGATAGCAATGAAGATTATTAAAGACTGGGAGATATATTTCTTATTGCCATCTTCTGGAGACAGCTATGAAGATTAAAGACTGGGAGATATATTACTTATTGCCATCTTCAGAAGATAGCAATGAAGATTAAAGACTGGGAGATATATTAATTATTGCCATCTTCAGAAGATAGCAATGAAGATTAAAGACTGGGAGATATATTAATTATTGCCATCTTCAGAAGATAGCAATGAATATTAAAGACTGGGAGATATATTACTTATTGCCATCTCCTGAAGATAGCAATGAAGATTAAAGACTGGGAGATATATTACTTATTGCCATCTTCAGAAGATAGTAATGAAGATTAAAGACTGGAAGATATATTACTTATTGCCATCTTCAGAAGATAGTAATGAAGATTAAAAGACTGGGAGATATATTACTTATTGCCATCTTCAGAAGATAGTAATGAAGATTAAAGACTGGGGGATATATTACTTATTGCCATCTTCAGAATATAGTAATGAAGATTAAAGACTGGGAGATATATTACTTATTGCCATCTTCAGAAGATAGTAATGAAGATTAAAGACTAGGAGATATATTAATTATTATCATCTTCTGAAGATAGCAATGAAGATTATAGACTGGGAGATATATTACTTATTGCCATCTTCAGAAGATAGTATTGAAGATTAAAGACTGGGAGATATATTACTTATTGCCATCTTCAGAAGATAGCAATGAAGATTAAAGACTGGAAGATATATTACTTATTGCCATCTTCAGAAGATAGTAATGAAGATTAAAGACTGGAAGATATATTACTTATTGCCATCTTCAGAAGATAGTAATGAAGATTAAAGACTGGGAGATATATTACTTATTGCCATCTTCAGAAGATAGTAATGAAGATTATAGACTGGGAGATATATTACTTATTGCCATCTTCAGAAGATAGTAATGAAGATTAAAGACTGGGAGATATATTACTTATTGCCATCTTCAGAAGATAGCAATGAAAATTAAAGACTGGGAGATATATTATTTTTATCATCTTCTGAAGATAGCAATGAAGATTATAGACTGGGAGATATATTACTTATTGCCATCTTCAGAAGATAGTATTGAAGATTAAAGACTGGGAGATATATTACTTATTGCCATCTTCAGAAGATAGCAATGAAGATTAAAGACTGGGAGATATATTACTTATTGCCATCTTCAGAAGATAGCAATGAAAATTAAAGACTGGGAGATATATTACTTATTGCCATCTTCAGAAGATAGTAATGAAGATTATAGACTGGGAGATATATTACTTATTGCCATCTTCAGAAGATAGTAATGAAGATTAAAGACTGGGAGATATATTACTTATTGCCATCTTCAGAAGATAGCAATGAAAATTAAAGACTGGGAGATATATTATTTTTATCATCTTCTGAAGATAGCAATGAAGATTATAGACTGGGAGATATATTACTTATTGCCATCTTCAGAAGATAGCAATGAAGATTAAAGACTGGGAGATATATTACTTATTGCCATCTTCAGAAGATAGCAATAAAGATTATAGACTGGGAGATATATTACTTATTGCCATCTTCAGAAGATAGCAATGAAGATTAAAGACTGGGAGATATATTACTTATTGCCATCTTCAGAAGATAGCAATGAAGATTAAAGACTGGGAGATATATTAATTATTGCCATCTTCAGAAGATAGTATTGAAGATTAAAGACTGGAAGATATATTACTTATTGCCATCTCCTGAAGATAGCAATGAAGATTAAAGACTGGGAGATATATTACTTATTGCCATCTTCAGAAGATAGCAATGAAAATTAAAGACTGGGAGATATATTAATTATTGCCATCTTCAGAAAATAACAATGGAGATTAAAGACTGGGAGATATATTACTTATTGCCATCTTCAGAAGATAGCAATGAAGATTAAAGACTGGAAGATATATTACTTATTGCCATCTCCTGAAGATAGCAATGAAGATTAAAGACTGGGAGATATATTACTTATTGCCATCTTCAGAAGATAGCAATGGAGATTAAAGACTGGAAGATATATTACTTATTGCCAGCTTCAGAAGATAGCAATGAAGATTAAAGACTGGGAGATATATTACTTATTGCCATCTTTAGAAGATAGCAAGGAAGATTAAAGACTGGAAGATATATTACTTATTGCCATCTTCAGAAGATAACAATGGAGATTAAAGACTGGAAGATATATTACTTATTGCCATCTTCAGAAGATAGCAATGGAGATTAAAGACTGGAAGATATATTACTTATTGCCATCTTCAGAAGATAGCAATGAAGATTAAAGACTGAAAGATATATTACTTATTGCCATCTTCAGAAGATAGCAATGAAGATTAAAGACTGGGAGATATATTAATTATTGCCATCTTCAGAAGATAACAATGGAGATTAAAGACTGGAAGATATATTACTTATTGCCATCTTCAGAAGATGGAGATTAAAGACTGGAAGATATATTACATATTGCCATCTTCCGAAGATAGCAATGAAGATTAAACTGGGAGATATATTACTTATTGCCATCTTCAGAAGATAGCAATGAAGATTAAAGACTGGGAGGTAAGATTAAAGACTGGGAGATATATTACTTATTGCCATATTCAGAAGATAGCAATGAAGACTGGGAGATAATATTCAAAGACTGGGAGATATATTACTTATTGCCATCTTCTAAAGATAGTAATGAAGATTAAAAGACTAGGAGATATATTAATTATGCCATCTTCTGAAGATGCAAACTTTCTGGATACAACATACTATACTGTTGCCGTATACGGTACCGTATAGGACCTACATTACCACATGATTACCACATGCTCTACTTATCGGGTATTTATGGGAGACTAGGCGAAGTCCCTTGAACCTCTGGCATAATCCAATTTATCTTATAAAACTGCTTCAATATTTGAAATTCATGTCATAGGCTATATTGTTGTTGTTTTTAAAAATCATAATTAGATGGCAACACTGCCATTAACGTAACATAATACCCCAGCTGTTTTCAGATATGAGTGGGGCAACGTACTCGTCATCTCCCCCTCCTACCTATGAAAACAATATCCAGAGTGCCCTGGCAAGTAGTTTAATGAGATGCAAAGATGGGCTAGAATATCAATTCTTTGCCGGTATATTTAGATCCTAAGTTGACGCCCATCAGACCTCCAGATATTATTTTTTTCTTTTGATTTTGATGTTGTTCTCTATATTTGGGCTTTTATCTTATTTTTATGTCACTTTCATTAGCATTTTTAACCCCTGCCCATTTGTGTTTCTTGTATTATGCATATTTTCTGAGTTGCAGTGAACCAAATAGATTGGCTCTTTGTAGAGAGTTACCAGTTTGATTTCTAATCACTCAGTTCATTACCCTTAGGCCAAAAAAAAATTGTTGTGTTGCCCTCAAGTGGCAAAAATTTAAATTCGGGTCGGTCGGTCGGAAATCCTTTTTTTTTTCAATTTTTTTTCCAATTTTTTTTTTCAATTTCTTTTTTTCATTTTTCATTTTTTTTTTTTGGCTGAAAAATATATGGTTTATGTCAAGACAAAATTGGTATATGCCCATATGTCAATTTAACTAATGTTTCTAGTGTGACAATAGTTTAAAAAACATTTATTTAGGCTTATTTATTCATTTCCAGCAAGAAATAGTAACATTTAGACACTTTTAATCAAATTTAAATCTTAACAAAAAAAAAAAATCTAAAAAAAAAATCTAAAAAAGAAAAGAAATGCGACCCTAGTTTTTACGATTTTAGGGTCGGTCGCTGAGGGCAACACAACTCTTTTTTTGTTGGCCTTATTATGTCTGTTGGGCTATTGTTCACATTTGCTCTTAATATACAAAAAAAACCACCTAGCAGTATTGCCGGGTCAAAAATACATTAACAAATGTTTAGAATTGTTTTAAAAGATTAACAAACTATTCTCATTATTCTTACATGCTACAAAGTACTTCAACCTGGCAAGGTATGAGCAAAAAAATACATAATTTGATGACCGTGCCAACAATACTCAATCATTGTTCGAACACTTTTTTCTAACATTTGGTTATATAACATTTCCTTTTATGTTTTTAATTACTTCATATAATTATCATTTAGTATTTATAATAAGCTATCTTGATAATTAGCAAGCTTGTCATGTCACTGGGGAGGTTAGTAAATATGACAGTGATGACCCAATGGTTGATATACACAAAAAGCAGTGAATAAAATACACAAATCATGGTATTTCTTCATCACAAATAACTTTACAGACACCATTCAAAATATAAAGAAATTAGTTCATTAAACCGAGGTTTTAAACCATTCTAAAGCAATTTCATGTCATGTTGTAATCATTCAATAGGAGAAATTGTAGTATTAGGCCCAAAATGCCCCAATTCTATGCAATTTCAAAACCGAGTCAAGTTTCATTGACACTAACAACTAATCTTTAAATTTAATTTTCCAATCTTGATTGAGTTTTTGCAGGTGGACCAGTTACCCCATACCCTTACCGGTATTGCATCCAAAAGCCGGGTGGTGAGAATCCCGGGTTTTGGACAGTCACTAACTGGGCAAAACCCGGGTTTTGCGCAACAACACTCAGGACAGTGCCACTCAACTTGCTGATCTGAAGCTGATGTTCTATTGTTGGTGGCGCTGTTTGTATCGTCTGCCATAGAAATCCTATTTTTACGGGTAAGCCCCGTAAGCAGTAAGTAAGGGTTTTCTATGTCGTCTGTTTAAATTATATTCGAATCAGTAATTGAAGTTTACAGGGAATTGTTCGGAAAATTCCCCACGGGGCCTGGTTTTTAGTTTATGATACCGCATAATGGAGGATATACACAATGCGTTCCGCATAGACGATACATGCAAAGTAGGAGGGATCACCAATCGCGATCGGCTCTTGAGCCTCCCATACGTCCATGACATGCCCTTGACATTTATAGAGAGTCCTGTGAAAAGCTGTTTTTGAACCCATTAGTGGTGCGATTTGGTGTGTACTTTTGACCATATTTGATTGAAAAGCAATCACTTTATTTCATTTTGCCTGTTGCCATCACTACACTATATGAAAAATCAGGGGCCATGATATCACATTGACCACCCCCACCCCAGGTCAAAGGGGAGGGGGAGGGATCCCTTTACCGGGATATCCGCCCTACATGTATTAGGGACTCCCTTCCCCCTGCCTCTCTTGTCTTATATTACAAATAGTTCCCCTGATCTTCACTACAACAATAGCTTTACGATTTACAGGACAGAGGACCCCTTCTCTAACAATTAGGGACGCACCATTACATTTTCAGGGGGGGGGGGGGGTAGGAAGTTAGGTTCCGGGGGTGATTTTTTTTTAATGTATTCATTCATATTGAGTTGGGTGGGGTAGAATTTTTTTCTTTTTTTTACTCATCAGGGGGGGATTTTTTTTTTTTGGCCTGCATAGAGAGGGATTTGTTTTCCGAAAATTTCCTACCCCCCCCCCCCCCCTGAAAATCTAATGGTGCGTCCCTTAGATAGGCGAATTACAGGGACTCCCTCTTATTCTTACAATGAATGAGAGGGGACTCTTACGATTGTTGTACGAATATAGAGACTCTCCTATTATTTTTACAAAATACTAACCCGGCCCCGATACTAACCCCCTCTCAAGTTATGATTAATGTACATTTAGGCCTACAATTACAATAGTTGTACGAATACAGGGACCTCCCCTGTCGAATTATTACAACAATAATTACTCTAGGAGTCTCTTTTTATACAATAGGCCCTAGTTGTGCGAATCTCCGCCCTAATTCGTACAACACTTGAGTTGTACTTGTACGAATTTACAGCGATACCGCGACGAATACTCTTGTACCACAACTTCTACAGAGGGCGCTCACAACATATACTGTAGACCCTGGAATACTCTATGTATACGCTTTGTCCTACCCTAAATATAATAATCCTTGCTCAATGACAGTTCTAACGTAGTTCTAACGTATGGTTGATGTTATCTCATTATTTCGTAATTTAAAATAAGAAATATATATCATACCGACTATGATTCTGACTATACAAAGTCATACAAAGTAATACATATTACTAAAATATTATAATAATATTTTAATTAACCACTTAGGTGATTTATAATTAATTTTATAAACTATTTTACCCAGCTATTTAGTGCATGGTTTCCGACTCTCGGATATCCATGATGACCGCCGTTTAATTCAGTGTGTGTGTGAGACAGTTCCTACTAATTACGACCCAGTTTATGCGATGCCTATGCAATTTGCTTCTATCTCGAATCCGTCAAAGAAAGGGCTCACAATAATATCCATCAACTGGACAACCCGCTGTTTACACAATATGCGAAAGAAACGTTTTCTGAACCTGAAGAAGAACACTCGCGACAGGTACTGTAACACAGTAAAGTGTACTATATAGTCCCGTTTTTGTATGCTCGACAATGCAAAACCCGGGTTTTGCGCAGGGCAAAACCCGGGTTTTGGACAAACCCTAGTTTTGGACGCAGCACCGGCCCGTAAAATATAAAATCATAAGCAATTATATAAAATGATTAGATAGCCTATACGGAACAAGATGGCTTTAGAAACGTTTTTTGTACCTTTTTAGTATTAAAATAGGCATTTTTTGCGCTCTATCAAATTTTAGTTTCACTGTTTAATTATCAGTCAAGCAGAAACGTTTTTTTAAACCTTTCTTTTTTCAATAGCTAATATTTTCGCGCTCTGCGCGAATCCTTTTTAATTTATGCGAATTTTAAAACCCTTACGCCGTGCCGTGTTGTATGCTTTCGCAAGGGAAACAAATCCAATTTTGAATGATATTGATGAGCAAATATGGGTTGGAAAATTATGAAGTGAATGCTTTTTAATAAAAATGGGGACGAGAAGAAGGGGAGAAAAGAGAGAAAGAAGGGGAAGGAGAGGGAGAAAGAGAAGAGAAAGGGGGAGGAGAGGGAGAAAGAGAAGGTAAAGGGGAAGGAGAGGGAGAAAGAGAAGGGAAAGGGGAAGGAAAGGGGAAAGAGAAGAGAAATGGGGACGAGAAATTGTTCATGTAGTACATTTACTGTGCTATTTTTTTTGACTCTGCGATTTTTTTTGGACTGTGCGAAATTGTTTGACCTCACCTCCCCCCCCCCCCCCCCCCACCTTTTACGAAAATGCTTAAAATAGGGACGATATTGATGTTTGCCCCCCCCCCCCCCCCCCCCCGGAATGACAATGCTGGCTACGCGCCTGGGTGCAGCTTCGCACGGTCGCACCGCTTTGATTAGTCAATCATGCATACTCAATGAAATTTATTTTTAAGCCCCCGGGTTAAAAAATCCGGCGCACGCGACGCCTATATGCATATTTGTCAAAAATGTGGTTAAAAGTATGCACCAAATTGCACCATTCATTTTCATTGCATATTTTCAAAAAAAATCTTAATTCTAAGGGGGTACACATCCATCCTCAGACTACCTTGGCATCGCATAGCGGCGCTGTGCACTGACACTTTTTTGACACACATTTGTAAGATCATGGAACACATAATCCACTCGCACACAATGAAGCACCTTGAAAAGCTGAATATCCTGGTTGACAGTCAACATGGGTTTAGGGCCAAGAGGTCAACTGTTACTCAACTTATCCAGACAGCCCACGATCTGACCACAAACCTTGAAGAGGGCACAACTACTCACCTTGCAATACTTGATTTCAGCAAAGCTTTTGACAAGGTACCACACGAGAGGCTGTTAAATAAGATGCACCACTATGGAATCAGAGGCCAGCTTTTACAATGGGTGAGAGGTTTCCTGAGCAACCGCACCCAACAAGTAGTGTGCGACGGAGAGACTTCGACGCCAAGAGACGTGGTATCGGGAGTCCCACAGGGCACAGTATTAGGTCCACTTCTCTTCCTACTTTACATCAATGACTTGCCGAACCAACTCGCAAGCAAAACCAGACTTTTTGCAGACGACTGTCTAATATATACAAATGGAAATGACAATCAGCATGTCAAAACCCTCCAAGATGATTTGAAGAAGCTAGAAGAGTGGCAAGATAAGTGGAAAATGTCCTTTAACCCGTCCAAATGTTCAACAATGCGTATCACATATAAGAAGGATCCTCCAACTTCAACCTTCATCTTCTGTGGAAATGAACTCCAGCAGGTGAACTCACATCCCTATCTAGGCGTCGAAATTGACAACAAGATGACCTGGGCTCGGCATCAAAAATGTGATCAGCAAAGCCAACAGAAGCCTTGGTTTCCTGAGACGAAACATGTGGTTTTGTACCAAAGAGGTGAAAACATGTACGTACAACATGTTAGTCCGTCCCGTTCTGGAGTATGCATGTGAGGTCTGGGACCCATTCTCTGTTGTACAAAAACGACGACTTGAGATGGTACATAGACGAGCGGCAAGATTTTGCTGTGCAGACTACCGCAGACACAGCAGCGTCACTGACATGATGACCAAACTAGAATGGGAGACACTTGAACATAGGAGGAAAAACAATAGACTGACAATGTTATACAAAATCAACAAGGGACTTGTTGGAATTGACGGCGACGAATACCTGACACCAGCAAACGACTCAAGACACAGACAAAGCAACACGCAGAAATATCAGAGAACATATGCCAGACTGAATGCACACAAGGAATCATTCTTCGTTCGCACCGTAACCCAGTGGAATAGCCTTACTGAAGCAGCTGTAAACGCACCATCTGCTGATGCCTTTAGGAAGCACCTTTAAGTTAGTTCAACATCTAGTACCCAAAACATCGCGTCCTGCTTGCATGAGTCATCCAGTTATTTTCGTAAAAGTTGGTGAAATGTATAAGAAGTTATACCCTACCGACAGAACCGATACTGATACTGATACTGATACTGACACCCATGAGCCGAAACTCGTGCCCCCCCCCCCTCCCACACTTTTGAAAACGGGATGACGCCCTTGACTTAACTTGGAAACAAGGGAAGGCTGCTATTTAAATTAAAATGTTGGTTTATGGAGGGAAATCTTGGAGTTTTGGGGAAATGGGAAAATATACTTTTAATATAAATAAATATAATCATGAAGTTTTTGGATGAAAAGTTTTAGCGAAGGCATATGCCTATCAGTTAAATAAATATGATAAAAGCATAAATGATTAAATAATATACTTTTAATCATGTCAAATTTATTTCCAGCATTTTTATCAAATTCAAAGGCATTTATGGGACGCCCTCTATCCTTGATTTTTTTTTTGCAAGCAGATTTTTTCTTGCAGATTTAAATTTCGGATATAAAGGGGTCAAAAAAAGTAAGCCCCCCTCTTAAAATTAGATTACTTTTGTTTACATAACTTCACACACAATTAGACGTTTCGAAAAGTTGAAACGATTATGAAAAGAGAAAACGCTTGGCTACCAAGAGAAAGTTTTAGATTTTCGATATCATGTTTATTTTCCCCAAAACAGTAGGTTGAAAACAGTCACATTTCCTCAAAATGATGGTTTCAGAAAAAGTGGCACTTACTTGTATTGATTTTGGCAAATTTCATGTTAACGGAAACATCATTTTGGGGATATTTGACTTTTTTGGGAAAAGTAAACATGATATTGAAAATGGGAAACTTTGTACGAAAAGCTAAGCGTTTTTTCTTTTCAGAAAAGTTTCATTTTTTTAAAACGTCTAATTGTGTGCATGGGGGTGTTACGCAAACAAAATTGTATAGGATTTGAAAAATTGCCACTGTTTCTGAGATCATCGTTTTGGGAAAATGAGACAATTTTGGGAAAAGTAAACATGATATTGAACAGGAGAAACTTTCTGTAAGAAGCCAAGCACTTTTTCTTTTCACAAGTTTTTAAATTTCTCGAGTTATGCAAATAAACTTGGTCTAATTTTCGTACAAAAAATCACGAGAGAGAGATTTAAATGCCAATGCCAATGATTCAAAGTGCCACTTTTCTGAAAATATAATTTTGGGGAAATGGGACTGTTTTGGGAAAAGTAAACATGATATCGAAAATGTCAAACTTTCTATTGGTAGCCGAGCGTTTTATCTTTTCATAATCGTTTCAACTTTTCGAAACGTCTAATTGTGTGTGAAGTTATGTAAACAAGAGTGATCTAATGTTAGGGGGGGGGGGACTTACTTTTTTTACCCCTTTTTCATAAATAATTCTGAGTTACAGAACGATACGATTCCAAATTACTTCCAAATCATGGTTTAAAGAGATTGAAAATGAGTTGCCCTGCTTTAGGACAGTTTATTTTCATTCTAAATTCACTCTAAAACCATGATTTTGAAGTAATAAGGAATCGTCAGCCAAAAAAAGAGAAGTGGTGTTGCCCTCACAAACCTAAAATCAGGAAGGTCCGCCGGCCGGATTGATATGACTTTGCCCTTCATTCTTTTTTTAGCTGGGCTAGTACATGAACATAGGTCTGTGGACAAAAAAATTAGCTATTTACGTTGATTTATGAACGTCCCGTAAATAATGTGCATACGACAGGTAGCCTAAAGCAGGGATTTGGGGGCGAAGCCCCAGAAAATTTTGGAATCTAGTAAGTGTTTAAACTTTTTTGACCCCCCTCTGTTGGGACTTTCAAAAACTTTTTTGACCCCCCCTTTGCAGAGTATCAACATTTTTTGGTCCCCCCTATAATTATCCTTCCCCCACCAAAGTAGTTATGAACGCTCCCTTGAAAGTATATGGAATATCCACATAATATATTGTATACTGAATCAAAGACAATGATGGAGAGAATGAGACTAAATAAAAACAATATACTATTGCTAGTTGCATTTTCTTTCTTGTAGGCCCTACTACGTGGAGTACAAACCTGAGACTAGTCTCAGGTACAAACCCAAGCTTGTTGTTTGGTTTTCTGGGTTTCGTTGGCTCTTATACATTCATCAACCATATGATAGGTAAAAATAGTCACTTGTGTCGAAATATAAAAAAAATCTATGATCAGAAATGTAAATCTGGAACTATCTGTTTTCAAAAATAAAAATAAACTAAAAAAGGATAGAGGGCGTCCCATGGAAAAGATGGCATATGCCAGACGACGATGGACATGCGGAAACCTAAATTTTGAATTCGTATTGAAATAACACGTAATCGCGAATGTTGATCTAATCATTTTGAAAAATTCATCATAGGTTAGAAGAAAAAATTTCCAATCCAAAACCGTTCTGGGTCACCCCAATTGTAAATGCTATTTTTTCAATTATTTTCATCGTTAACCGGGCGATGACTGTTAAAAATATTTCAAAATGGTGCACTCCCGTTGCCATATTGGATCGTCCGAGACGCGTGGCCAGCGTCGTCTGGCATATGCCTTGTATGCCTCTGTAATTTATCCGTTGAAGAGAGCTATGGAATGTCATTCTTAAAACTCGGAGAAGAGCGGTTTCTGTTCCATGATATTGTTTGCAGAACCACTCAGGGATCTAATCGTGTGTTACGATGACGACGGTGTTGATCGTGATTTCGTGAGTCACAACATCAACAATTACCCTGAACAATTACCACTCTTTAGTTTATTACATGTAATTTTCATCTTGAATTCCGAAGTAAATTATAAGAAAATAATTCTACAACACAACTGCGTATCAACACAACTGCGTATCCCTTTGAGTTCATATTAGACAAATAAAACTATAAAACTAGACAATTGACAGGAAAAGGCAACATTTTCGCGCCCCCCCCACCCCGACCCGATTTTTCTTGTCCCCCCCCCCCCCCCCTCCCCTCCCACCACCCTCCAGATCTTTCTTGCCCTCGGGCTTTCCCCCTCACCCTCTCCCCGCCCGTTTCCCCTAAAAAATAGATGTTGGTGCCGCCACCGTCTAAATCCCTGTGTTTGCATGCAAAACACCTGTTTGCACCTATTTATCACATTGTGAATCTAGAACTTTCATGAAGGATTCAGGGAAATTCCCTTTTTCCCGCGGTACATCCTACGATAAAAATAAAGCAATTCGATTGGTCAATTTCATCACGTGACCATTCTTTCTGGAACTTTCTGCACCTTTCGGCACGCCTCGCGATGACTGACGTCAGCTATATAATTCGGCACACTTCCTCTTCCTTTTAACATTCTGCAATCACCACACAACAGACAAGGCGCATACAAGCCGGTCAAAAATTAGGACATTACGCTCACATAAAATAAATTATTCGCTATTTCATCTCAAGTAACACTCTAAGGTAAGTAAGTAGATGTATTTGACGCTGTTTTAAAAATATATGATCAACGATTGTCGTAATATTAAGGTATTTTGTGTCCGTCTAAAACCGGACTTGCACATGATTTATTTTATCAAGTCGTTCACACGCATGCACGTGTTTCGTTTATGGAACAAGCTCATGAAATCCATTGATTTGTAAAATAAATCCAGTTATTTAGTTTTATTTCAATAGTTTTACGTCAAGTTATAATAAGCTGGAGAAGTACTGAATAATGTGTTATTAATAATTCTACGCAATTTTTACGAAATCTAAAATAGGATTTGATTGAAAGACAAATCAAAATGGAAATGGAATGATATGGACAAAGAAAAATTCTGGAAACATTGCAAAGCATTAAAACATTTTAAGTGGCAAGTCGGTCAGAACTGAAGGCTTTATCATTTTTTTTAAATAAGCGGTAGAACATTCTGGAATATCATGTCATGAAGATTTGAAATTCGCTTTTAACTTGAAAACAAAAAGGGCTGTTGGAACTTGAAAACAAAAAGGGCTCAGTTGGAACTATTTCAGATTATAATAGGAGTTGTGAAATCCTTATAAAAGCACAGCACATGTATACCATTTTGTAAAATCTGCCATATTTTAAAAAAATATGCAAACAATTTTTTAAAAGTTCTGAGAATAGGCATATTTACCTGATTTTATGAAAATTTAAGTTTCTGCTCTGTTAAACACCTACCTATAATTAATCAAAACAAATAATTGTCGATCTGAGCGTCGTGATCAGAGTGCTTGCTTTCATCTATCTAAAGGTGTAACACGGTCTTGCTGCGCAGCCATTGTATTCCTAAAACTGGGCCTGGCGCTCAACGCTGATGTGGCATTGTACGCGAGGAAATGATTTTAAATGATCTTGAATTATTTGTTTTGATTTAAGGTAGCTATATCGGCTACGGCGTCATGCTCAGATTTGCTTCAAAATTATACAGGATGTGTAGATTGACAAAATAAACTCACATGCCAATTTTGAATTTTTTCCATCAAGCCGTTTTCAAACGGCGCAATTTTTTGTCTTCAAAAAACCCCATAGACTTACTGTGTGTTAGGTTTTTGGCACGTTGCCAAATTCCCCAAAATTGCTTCTTTTCTCAAAACACACTCTATTTAGAAATGATTTTTTTAACCCTTTCTATCCTTAGGATGAACTTGTTTTTTATATTATCTTTTTGCCAAAATACCAATGCACAATATTTAATATCATTATTTCCATATTTACAATCATAACATGGATTGAATGGAGTGGGAATGTTAGTACTTAACAAAAAAAATTGTATTTTTTCTAGAAACACTAAATAGTCAAACTTTGTGAATATTTTTAAAGAGAAGTATAGCTCCTATTTCAACAAACAAGGGGTCATATGAAAGGTAATTCAATTTAGAAGACTCTCTCGCCAGCTTTTTCCATTACAGTGTTTCTAGTATTTTTTGTGTCAATTTGAACTTTTGCCTTTAAAAAATCCCTAAAAAAATAATTTTCTCAAAAAGTAAACACTTTATTCACAAAAACTGGCGAGAGAATGTAGGTAATATGCTTATTAACCATCCCCCAAAGTGACAGACCCATAGCAGTTTCCTTCTTGGCTGAAAATATTCAAATGTCCAAATATTTAGGGAATTTTCAAAAAATAAAGAAAAACATAAGAAATATCCAAATTACTCCGAAAGTTCTCAAATAGGTAGAGCAAAGACTTGTCTTTAATGTGGTCTCAAAATAAAAAGTATAGATATAATTCATTTGGCACAATAGTTGTTTTTCTGCAGTGGTATAATAGCCGATATAGCTACCTTAATACGAGGAATGGCCGATAGAAATTCTAGCCAGTATTTCTTGGAAATAGAAACAGGTTGAAATATTTAAAAACTAATGCATAATGTTACTTGAACATCAAACATGATATCTGAAGCAACAGTTTGACTAATTTTGTTCAGAAAAGTTAAAAAATATTGATGAAAATGTGGACTTGCATGCTTTTTATTCCATAGCTCTCATACAGATAGAGCTATGGAATAAATAGAGATAGGATTCCGAGCTAGGAAAGGCCTATTATAGGTGGAAAATGCATCAATTCACATGGTTGAGACGCAAATGCCTGAGCCCCGAGGGATACATTACATGTAGTGATAGACCTGAAAGTCAATGTAGGCCTAAACCCGAGGGGTCAGCCTTCATGCCAACACAATCCTATCATTTTAACATGTTGTATTAGTGTGTATGTGTCCTCCAGTCTCCTTCTTTCGCACTTTCCTTTTTCTAGTGTACTGTTATAGTTTGTCAAAGAATTTGTCTCTTGTTGATTTTTGAAAATTATGGATATCATATTTATCATGACATTCTCGTCCATCCTTCTCTTAAACATGTGGACAAAGGTTCATTCATCTAGCTAGCTGTTCATTTCTGTAAAATAAACTTGCATGTACATTGTAAGCTAAATCTTGAGACTTTAGATGGATGGCTGGCTTCAAGCATGAACATCGTTTCAGAAGATTGCACCATTTTATACTGAAGTTCAGGACGGAGCTTAGACGAACGAACCTTTCCCCATGTCCACTATTCATCCAATCAGTGTCTTTTTTTAGTTTGAAAATCATAATTGTTTTTAGCAGTGTTTTTATTTTGTGTAAAAATAATTGGATTGGAAACCAAAGAATTTGCTAAGTAATTAAGACATTTTGGGTTTGAGCGCTTACAACTGGTATTTTTAGCATTTGATTTGGCTGGGAGGTTGGGATAGTCTGCAAGCATTTGAATACTTTGGCACATGTCCACTCGCATCGTAAAAATAACAGAAACGTGCAAACGCAAATTTATATAAACGGCAATCGAAAGTGATCGAGACGGATGGTGGATAAATAAAGAAGATTTGTCATCGTGCCAGTGCCACAATGGTAAACAAAATCGAGACTAGCGAAAGTCTAAATGAAAATTCATCTGCCATTGGCTGGATGCAATGAAGTTCCGACATCACCTTTTCAAGGATGTAATGAAGTCCTGAGTGACCATCTTTCCAATACACTACAACCGCTTCTAAGCATTCTGCACAAGCTGTAATATAGTGCCAGTCAGCTACCCAGCACCACCAAGCACCAAGGTTGTGTCTTGACACTTGATCGTTAATCTATTGGCTCGAACAAGTGGAAAGACACACCAAGGTAAGGTGTGAATCTTCCTATGTATTATAATACATCCAGTATTTTGCTATCAGTATGATTTTTATGCAAGTTATCACTACTTGGTGTAAATATAATACTTCTAGTATCCATACTCTTCGTACTATAATACTTTCGAAAGGACGTTGTAGCTGTGGCGGTCGACATTTAAAGTTAATAACGTTAAAAGGGGGGATTCACATTGGCATCTATCTATGTTGTTTGACTTGTAGTAATCCCAGTTTTACCCAAATTAACTCCTCATGTCCTTTATGTTTGCACATTTACTAATTTAAAATCTAACCCTTTCATTCATGCTGTACATTCTTTTTTTCCCATTTCAAAATCTTGAGCGAGTCTATTGGCAATTTCCATTCCAGCATTGTTTTTTTTTTAAATGTTTATTTTTCACCTTTCCCTGTTGATGCTACACAGCCCGTGTGGTTAAGGGAGGTATTTTGGAAATGGCCCACAGCCTGTGTGGTTAAGGGAGGTATTTTGGAAATGGCAAGGCATGGCTGGCATTGGGTGCATAGATTTCTTTATCTTAACCATAACTTTTACATTTCTAATTCAATTGCAGAAACAACTCAAAACAAAATGGCAGCAACAGGCAAAAAGGCACCAGCAGTCGGAATAGATCTTGGCACCACCTACTCTTGCGTGGGGGTGTTCCAACATGGCAAAGTAGAAATCATCGCCAACGATCAGGGTAACCGCACCACACCCAGCTATGTGGCATTCACAGACACAGAGCGTCTTATCGGGGATGCCGCAAAGAACCAGGTCGCCATGAACCCAAGCAACACAATTTTTGGTGAGTTTTCAAAAAGAAAAGATGCACAGAAAATGTTAGAAACAAATTGTGGTAACCTATGAGTATGAACCATGGGCATCGTGTAGTTGAGCGCTCATCAACTTCACTGCTGTAAATGCCGCTAATTCAGATTTTTTGTAGGGAACATTTTATTGAATTTGGACCTATATATTTTCATTGTACAAAATAAATACAACAACATTTTGAGGTCGGCCATGTTAATTACGTACGTCATGGGTGGGATATTTGTACTCATTTTGGTATGTATGCAGAGGGGAGACCTCTAGCTACACACCATGGTACCAAAATCAACATATTCTGCATCTGTTTGGACTTAATTGGGGGGGGGGGGGGTGGGGGTAACATTCTACATTTTACATAGAACCTAGATGAGCGTGAATATACTGTGCACTCTGTAAATTATATCACAGGGACGGACTGTTTTAAAGATTCAACCATTTGAACAGTTTTCATCAACATGTTCTTTTTTTCTTCTTTTCATTGTTCCTTATCTGTGCAGATGCCAAACGACTCATTGGCCGCAAGTTTGACGATGAAACAGTGCAAATGGACATGAAACATTGGCCATTCACAGTTGTCAAACAAGAGGAAAAGCCAAGAGTGCAAGTTGAGTTTAAAGGAGAAAACAAGACCTTCTTTCCAGAGGAAATTAGCTCAATGGTTTTGCTGAAGATGAAAGAAACAGCAGAAGCATATCTTGGAAAGGTGAGAATTTTATTATAAATAAACCTTATAAATGTTGTGACATTTTTGAACAAGAGTAAAACCAAGATTTGTCTATAAAACGAAAGATGAGGTAAAAGGTCTAATCTTAACTCATAGTTAAGATTTTGAAGGTTACAATTAAATTTTTCCACAAGAAAATGGTTTTTGATCATGATCAAACTAGGGTAGGGGGTTATTATCACAAGTTAGGGAGAGGAATCTCCTGAACCTGCCAAGTTAATTGATAGATGGGCATTAAAGCTGCTAGAAGGGCATTAACAGCTAGATTGATTCAAGACACATGGACTCCAGACACAGTCTGAAAAATATAAAATGGCGATGTCCGTTAGACATAAGGTTTATCGTGAATCAGTAAAAATCCATTGATTATCCTGCCCCTTTTCTGTCCCACAATGCATCGGAAAAGGATAATCAATGGATTTTTACTGATTCACAATAAACCTTATTGTTAAAAGCATTATAAATGATAGGGCACATCACTGAAATCGCCGCAGAAGATATGAAACTCCTGTGACAAAATCAATGTGCCAACATAAATGGATACTCTGGAAACAACCCACAATTCTCTCATTGGTTTGTTGTGTCCAAGAGGATCACACACTTGTTTTTTTAGGGAAATATTTGTGACTGAGTGAATGTTAATGCGATAGTCCGATATTTGTGTGAATTATTAGAATTTCAATATTTATTTTTTCATCATATAAAAAGAAAAAAATCTAGAAAATTCACTGACTAAATTTTTTGAAAATAATAATAATCTTGAAAAATTGTAACCAAGAATGAATATCGGCTATTTACCCCATTGATTTTTCTTTTGACAGACTGTAACCGATGCCGTAGTAACAGTACCAGCCTACTTCAATGATTCTCAAAGACAAGCCACCAAAGATGCTGGAGTGATTTCCGGTTTGAACGTATTAAGAATCATCAATGAACCAACTGCAGCTGCAATTGCATACGGTCTAGACAAGAAGGTAAGTTTCCTGGTTATCTAGCCTTGTTGTGTGTATATAAAATTCAAAAGATTTGAAAGGTTTGTGGCAAAAACTTAATGAATACCTTACCTTGGATGTTCATTGATCAAAAAGTTGAAATGTGATTCCGTGAAAGTAAATAAATGTTCTTGGTAATTTTTTTATGTTGATAACTTTACAAGTAATTTTTTATTTATTTAAAGTTTTGAAAGAGTAAGGTATTTGTTGAAACAAAATCAAATGGTGATGCCCTTGCCACTCAACATTCAATTGATTTCTGGTCCCCCATGGTTTGTTGAAGTTTTGAAATAGTAAAGAATTTGTTGATTTTTTCTTCTTTTGCTATTGATTTCTGGTTGAAAGCATAATAATTACATGGCAAATCACTGAAATCACCACAAAAGATTTGAATGTCCCTTGCCACTCAACATCCAATTGCTTTCTGGTGGAAAGCATAATAATCCAGGGCACATCACTGAAATCGCCGCAGAAGATTTAAAACTTCTGTGACAAAATCAATGTGCCAACATAAATGGATACTCTGAAAACAACCCACAACCACAATTCTCTCACTATTGTGTTGTGTTTTAGAGGATCGCACACTTGTTTTAGGTAAAATATTCATGACCGAATGTAACCGCGGATCACTGTTTATTTCACAAATTATGGTATTGTCTCAAGGTCACTAAATAATTTATACATTATTTCCCCTGAACATGCAGGTAGAAGGCGAGCGCAACGTCCTAATCTTCGACCTCGGCGGTGGCACCTTCGATGTGTCATGCCTGGTCATCGAGGATGGCATTTTTGAAGTAAAATCCACAGCAGGAGACACCCATCTGGGAGGAGAAGACTTTGACAACCGTCTAGTCGACTTCTTAAGCAAAGAATTCAAGCGTAAACACAAGAAAGACATGACCACCAACAAGCGCGCTTTGAGGAGACTGAGAACCGCCGCTGAGAGAGCAAAGAGAACACTCTCATCCAGTACACAAGCAAGGTGGGTGTTTATGGCCTGTGTATAGATGGGGTGACGGTGACCTTGTTTGAGTAATGGAGTTAAAAATTATGTATGGTAAATGGAACAAATCATTGGTATACTGGATGCGTGTGATGTCGCATAGTATGCGAGGGGAGGGAATGGTTTGAAATAATCAACAATTATTTGTGATTGATTGATTCTATTTGAATTCACACACTGCGATTTACACATTGGTCATACCATGTCAGTATATGAAAATTAATTTGATGCGTAAAGAAAAATTCCCCTGGGTTGCTAACTCATACGAAACGGCACCTGATAGGATTGTCCAAATAAGCAATATTTTCTCTTTTGCATTCACCTTTACCATTTAAACCATAACCATGCTAAATCCCAACAAGATCCAACCGAAGCGTCGTTCCGATTTATTCCCATTCATTGCGCAATCCCTTCACTGGTGTCCGAAATATTATTTTTTGAAGCATGACCCCCTAGCATGATCAAAAGTGATACATGGATTACATGATCACCTGGACTCTGGCTGTCGCGGCCGTTTGATCCTAGGGGTGGCACACCCTATTTTTGGTGTCATTATATGTCCCCTGTTTCATCCGTTTTCGCTTTATTGCTAAATTCAATACGAAGTCACTAATTAACAATTCAATTTTTAATTACAGCATTGAAATCGACTCTCTCTTTGAGGGCATTGATTTCTACACCAACGTCACCCGTGCCCGTTTTGAGGAGCTGTGTGGTGATCTCTTCAGGAGCACTATGCTGCCAGTTGAAAAAGCCCTGCGTGATGCCAAACTAGACAAAGCCCTAATCCATGAACTCGTCCTGGTCGGAGGCTCCACCCGTATCCCCAAGATCCAGAAGTTGCTCAGTGACCATTTCAACGAGAAGGAGCTTAACAAGAGCATCAACCCAGATGAGGCTGTAGCCTATGGAGCAGGTACGATTAAAATTATTATGTTACAAGGTCAACAGTCAAGAACCGGCCCGGCGCTGGTTTTCAACCAATTTGCCAAAAATCTTGGCTGGTCTCGCCCTCTTGGATTTAGCTGTCAATTATTTCTATAATACATTCATATGTATGTCTGTCTAATGAACAAATGCAAAAAACTAGTGCTCAAATCAAAGGGGTTTTGAAATTTGAAGCATTTAAGAAACTGCTTGAATTTGTGTTCATACCTAAAGATGAACTCTAAAAATGATTTTCAGCCGAATTTGAGAAGGTGACCAATTGGTTGGTTTGGTTTGGCACTGCTTCATTGTGCTAGTGATAAATATGTGGAGAGTGGAAATATTTTTCAGTGGCAAAATAGACTGTTTTAATAGCCATCAATAATATCTTGAGCCCTGTGATTTCTGATGTCCCCTTGAAAACAAGTAATTACAGAATTAACACGCCCTTTCATTTTGGTTAATGTTAATGTGAAATATGCCGATATTTCAAAACACTTTTAATTAGGAATTGTGTGCCCCTGCCCCCCCCCCAACAAAAAAGGTATATACAATGATAATCAATATGTTTTATATCCAAAGAGTGATGTGAACCCTCAGGGTCTGAAGGTGAAGAGACTCGTCTCTTATGAAACCTCAATAGATAGTAGATTCTGACTTTGGATTAGAATTGTTTCTTAGGACATGGAGCATCCTTTTATGGAGGCATACATGTTGTATTATGCAACAGAATTTTTGTGTAGGGAATTAAATATTTAATGAACAAAACATTTACTAGTAACTCAAAATCTATTCATTTCCCTCTTCACAGCTGTACAGGCTGCTATTCTGTCAGGAGACAAATCCGAAGAAGTTTCTGATCTCCTCCTGCTCGATGTCGCCCCTCTGTCCCTTGGTATTGAGACCGCTGGCGGTATGATGACTTCCCTTATCAAGCGTAACACCACCATCCCAACCAAACAGAGTAACAAGTTCACAACGTATGCTGATAATCAACCCGCTGTACTCATTCAGGTCTTTGAGGGAGAACGTGCAATGACCAAAGATAATGTAAGTAATAGTAATCAAAATAGGGAATTGGTTTCATAAGTTCTGCAATATCCACATCGTCACTCTACCTGATAAGAGACTTGTTTTGATGTAATATTATGACAACTCGGTCTCTGAAGAAATTATGACAGTGTTTCTGGTGTGTTTGCTTGGATAAACCATCTTGCCAACGGAAATTAAGACCGTGTCCCCATTCTATTTTCTTTTCAGCTGCGATTGTGATAAATTGAGATTTCCCGACTTGAATCACATATATATATTCAAGCGACACCAGCAGTCAAAATGAATGTGTCATGTGTAGTATGTCCATGTACAATACACGGAAAACAAGTGACACCAACGGTAAAAATGAACGTGTCATGTGTAGCATGTACACATGGAAAATATGTCCCTACTTGACATAGCTTATAAGCTATTTTGCAACCTTGAACGTCTTGTTCAGCTGTCACAATTACACCAATAACAAATGACAACTATTTTCTTGTTACAGAACCTCCTTGGCAAGTTCGAGCTCACTGGCATTCCACCAGCACCTCGTGGTGTCCCACAGATCGAGGTATCCTTCGACGTTGATGCCAACGGTATCCTAAACGTAATGGCTGTTGATACCAGCACCGGTAAAGAGAACAAGATCACCATCACCAACGACAAAGGTCGTCTGTCCAAAGAAGATATTGAAAGGATGGTTTCTGACGCTGAGAAATATAAGGCAGATGACGAGTCGCAACGTGACCGTGTCGCCGCCAAGAATGCCGTAGAGAGTTATGCATTCCAGATGAAGACCACAATGGAAGAGGAGAAGGTTAAGGACAAGGTTTCAGAGACCGACAGAACTGTGGTCATCGACAAGTGCAATGATGTCATCGAATGGCTCGACAAGAACCAGGTATGTGTTGTGGGCACGTTCTCAACTAATTGTTAGATAATTGGAAAACTCCGAAATATACAGGGTGAGTCAAAAAGACTGCAATAGTGGAAAGAAGCCATTTTGTTTTCAAAACCAAAATGAATTTTAAAACTTTTTAAACGTTGCAAGAATGATGTATTTAATCCTAACTTTGTGTGAAAAAATGAAGTCAATATCATTTTCCGTTTGCCTTTGGTGAACCTTTTGACCAGTGCACCCAAAAATGAATTTTCCCATTTTTTTGTTGGCGGGATATTCAAATATGAAAATGCAATGTGTGCTATTTCAAATGAAAATCACTGTGCTCGTGGACAAACAGGTAAATTTGGTTGTGCAGCAAAGAGGGTCACCAAAGACAAACGAAAAATGCGATTGACTTCATTTTTTCACACAAAGTTAGATTAAATACATCATTCTTGCAACGTTTAAAAAGGTTTAAAATTCATTTTGGTTTTGAAAACAAAATGGCTTCTTTCCACTATTGCAGTCTTTTTGACTCGCCCTGTATGTAAGGCTAGTGATGGTTCTCGTTAAGTGGCCCATAGGCTAAATCTTTGCAAAGATGACCAATTAGTAATTCAGAATCCCATACCTAGTCATTTCACAGGTAGTCTTATTCAAGGTGCCAGTCCCACCATTTTAAAACAATTCAGTTTCAAAACCGGTCAAAAAAATGATAACATTTGTTAAAATACAATGAAAAGATATTAAAATTAAAGTGCCAGTTCAAACAGATCTGTCTTTTTCAGTATTTTTTTAATCCCTTTGTCGAAACACATTCAGCCCTTTATTGGAGTTCTAAAATTAAACACAATGGCATGAAAGTTTAATGCTGGTTAACCCTACACTAGTCTACACACCACTTTTGTCTATGTCATCATCTTGAGGACTTGGGAGTGCACATAGGAATCAATTTGCTCAAGATATAAATTTACTTAAAAACGTCCAAGGCTAAATTTAAAATATCATTTGTCTCAAAGCTCCCGCGCGCGTTAGTTTATTGATGTGCATTCAAAAATCGTAAATCTTTTTTATAAATTTCACAGATTTTTCAGATTTTCATTGATCACATCATTTTAAAGGTAGATGTTCCGATTTTCAACTTGAAGTTTTCTATTCTACATGAAAGGTCATCCTTAAAAACGTCGTGTCCCAAAATTTGAGATGCATAGCTATTATGGTTCTTATTTTAGACGCACAAGATGCTGTGAACTGTACCCATTGAGTAGTACACAAACTATATCGGTGGTAACCACCATTCGCGGTAATTCAACGCTATTTCGTCGATTTCTCTGTCATTATACCGAATTAGGCCGTCAAATTTCAGTATGATGATGAGAATAATACGAGCTTTCATATGATATGAAAATCTCCGTATGTTTGAAATAATTCTGTGTTACGAAAATGTGATCGGGTCATCTACCTTTAAATATAAAAGGTCACTTTTACAAGGATTTCAATATTTTATATTTAAAAAATAAAAAAACTTTAAAAAAACCCGCATTCCGCATTAGGTTTTGAAAAACTGAAGAGCTTGTGAGACAAAAGATTTTTTTAATATAGCCTAATTACATAGAAACCACCAAACTAAATTGCCATTGTTCTATTTTCGTATATTTTCAGACCGCAGAGAAGGACGAGTTTGAGCACCAACAGAAAGAGCTGGAGAAAATCTGCAACCCAATTGTCACCAAAATGTACCAGGCAGCTGGAGGAGCACCAGGAGGAGGTATGCCCGGAGGTATGCCAGGTGGCATGCCTGCAGGATTCCCAGGTGCTCCTGGTGGAGCTTCTACTGATGGTCCATCAGGTGATGGCGGCAGCGGACCAACCATTGAAGAGGTCGATTAAATGTCCGTTGATGTACCGGCTGCGTGGCTTACAAACTGCTATTATCTAAATATCATCCATACCTAGAGTATCACAAGTCCACTTAAGGTTTCTTTTTTATTGAAGGATCTCCAAAGTTAAATGCCATATGCTTTAAGGTCACTGAACTCTGTAGTAATAGTAGTTGTGTATAGAAATAAGGAAACACAAACATGATTGCATAGGGGAGCACATCCCGATAGGGCTCAATCCATGACCAGTGGCCAGTTAGTCGTATTGGCAGCTCGATCAATCCTTACGAACTGACAACACTGGCCACCACAAACGACCCTCCATATCTCCCCTGTGTGATTGTTTGGATGAAATGTCCCCGATATGAACTTGACAAGCGATACGGATTTGGTTGCAACATGAATAAACAGGATTGGATATTTACTCTTATCAACATCAATAGTAGTTACACAATTGGATTGATATGGATTAAAGTCTCATATACCAAAGCCCAGGAATCTGCATAGGCCAATAATTGTTTCTAGTCATAATCCAAGCAACTTAAAATAAATAAAAAGACATTTTAAAAACATGCAGAAATGTTGTATTACTAGTGTAAGTACTAACACCAAAGTATTTATTCCATGACAATAAAAATTCATGTCTTACAGTGAAACATTATTTTGTAACACTTTTTGTTAAACATGATCAAATTGAAACATGCGCAGCAGCACTGTGGACCATGCGCTCTGTTGACACAAAAATCTTGACAATGAAAAATTATGATCCTCACGATGCCACTGTGTTAACAGGGTTCCATTGTTCTTTTTGTGGTGTTGCTGCTCATTGTTTGAATTTGGCATTTAGTTCTCTATGTTAGTTTTGTGAAATTTTGTGAGCTCTACCTGAGCATAAACGTGGCAAGTATTATATAAAAAACCCACTGCAATTTCAACTAGACTTTGCTATTATTGTGCCATGTTTCTGTAATGAAAATTTAATGATCTGATTTGAAGGTGCACAACCCCAAGTTTGCTGAATGTTATCTATAGTGAATAGTAAACCAATTTATCTTGTAAGCATCACAAGTAGACAATCGTTCATGTATGTTGATAATCTGGTTTTTCAAGAGCAGGTTAATTTGCTGCATATATTATATAGAAATCCCAAGGTCATTAAAGAGAATACTCAGCAAGATTAATAAATATCCTTCAAGGTTCAGGTCATTAATTTTCAATTAATCACGATGCAGGTATTCAGAGTTATATGTGAAACAATTTATGGGAACAACCAACTAAAATAAAAATAAACTTTTTTGAAAAGTACATACTGAAGTATTTTGTTTTCATTGTCGTGGTCTTTGTGATTTGTTCAAATATAACCGGCCATGTAAATGGCAAGAAGTCAAAACTAGTTTTTTCACTTCCTCTGATCAGTGATGTTAGACTATACATGCACAACATAATCTTATACATGATGCATTGTCACTGTCCGGACAGGGGTCAGACCCTCACCCTTTTTATTTTACCCCCACCCTTTTTACAGAGCCACCCTTTTTATTTGGGAATGTTCAACCCCCACCCTTTATACCGAAAATGGGACATTTTGTATCCCAAGAGCTTTTTAGGGGTCCATCAAATTTGCGTCATGCATGCCATGTATTATTAAGCTAAAATAGTGTAATGATTCGGAAGTTGATATCAAAATACTACTTACTTTTGGCACATTTCCATCAAAATAAATAATTCTAGGGCACAACAGTAATATTTTGGGTGGTACCAACATAGCAAATTAAAAGCTGGCTTTGAAATATGGCAAAATAGAGCAGAATTTATTCATGGGAGATGGGCTGTCCGTACCAAAACATTCGTCGGAAAATGTTGAAACGTGATTGAAATAATGCGCTGAAATTGGTGGCAAATGTCCTATTTTTTTACAATTTCTTTCAAAATGAATTGAACTACTTTATCTGCATGTGATTTGTTTTACCCCACCCTTTTTATTTTATCTCCACGTTTTATACAACTACACCCTTTATATGAGAATATTCTAACCCCCACGCTTTTGTTTACTTTTTGATTTCTTGAGTCCCACGCTGTATAAAGCGTGCCGTCCGGACTATGATTGTGTGTCCTATGCTTGTAGCCGCACATGTATGTACTACAACCAGTGAATGTCGATGAAGTCGCGGTGTCGTGGAAGTGAAATAGACTATAATACAGGAATGGGAAAAAGGTGCAAGAGCTTGTAGCAAGAACCGACCCCCATACATTCATGAATAGCTCAAGTTTGGGAGATCTGAAATAATTGAAAATGAATTCCCATTGAGCAGCAATTTTGGCCCGACAAAATGTATTTTTGATTGGCAGTTTCAGGGAACCAAGATGCTTCCAAGTCCCTTATAATAGTTGATTGTTGAAATTATTTTGAAATAATTTATTAGTCTGTATTGGAAATGTTAAAAAACACATTTCTGATACCGACAATAAATTTGGACGAAATACAAAATTTGCAGGACAATCGGCAATTGCCGTATCGAAAATGTTAAAAAGACCATTTCTGATACGGACTAATAAATTTGGACGAAATACAAAATTTGCAGGACAATCGGCAATTGCCGCGATTCAATGAACAATTAAATAGGAACCCCTTGAGCACACATACAATTAAAGAAAGAGCAATTTCTTGAGTGTTCAAGCAAAAAAAATCGGCGTAAAGAAAAAAAATGTTAACACTGTAAATAAAAATGTCAGACTCAAAAATGTCCAACCTCCCACTATTTATGAACACTCCCCTTGGACACTAGCTAATGGTTACAATACATTCCCAAAAAGTCTTCGCTTTGCACCTGTCCGCCATATGCAAGGCGCCTCGAACTGGTACTGCATTGAATGGGACTATTCCGTAACATTATGCAATTAGTTTCAACTCTCTGCACAATATGATTCCAGTTGGAGGCTCCTCGCAAATGGCGGATTAGTGCAAGGAGTGAATATTGACCTTTTCTCACATAATCAAATATGTTCATATTGCCAATCAAGTTGGGATTTAATTACCATATATTTTACCCACCCCCCCAAAAAATCCAGCCCAGGAAGCACACTTATGTTAAAATTAAAAGCATCTTCATAATAAAATGTTGATCCTCGTGTGTTGACAATCGCCCCGGGTCCATTTTCTTTTTAAACGCATAGGCGCCCATAAAAGAACCTTCATTATTCAATTCAACCCTACTGCTCAACATTTTGATTTTTTCTATGCTGATTTGCATGCCTTGTTAAACAACCAAAAAGCCTTGTTAAACAACCAAAAAAAGCATGGATATAGCAATTTGGAAGATAAGGCTATATTAAACATGTCTGGTCTCAAAGCTCCAGCGGTGTAATTAATTGATGCGCGTTAGAAGATTTTTTTAATTTAATTTTGACCGGGTTGTTTAATTTTTATTTTGACCGGGGTCGAGGCTGTGTATTTTTAAGGTCTTTGTTAATTTAATTCTCGCCAGTTTGTCAGAGTCTACATTATTAATTTTATTTTTATTTAAGTTCATTGATCACATCATTTCAAATACAAAACGTCACTTTTACAAGGATTTCAATATTTTGTAAAAACCCATTCCGCATTAGGTTTTGAAGAGCTTCGAGACAAAAGATTTTTTTTAATATAGCCCAACAGGAAATCCCATCAAATTTCAGAAAATGTGGGATTCTATTACGTGATTTATTTTCGAGGTGTAGAAGCACTGGGGCACTGGTGTGCTGTTTTTTCTACCCTTACACAGGCAATGCTAATTTGGTAATGCTTTATGGTAGAAAATCAATATGTGATTTATTTTTCAACAAAAGTGAATCCTTGCCTGGAGAGGGGTAATCGCATATAGGAAAACATGGGTCGTGTTTTTGCAAAAGTTCCATATAAATGGGGTATTGTGCTGGAAAACTCTAAAACATAGTCCCAAATTGCAAAAACCCTGGCTATATCTTGCCTCGTGTCCCGGTCAACTTTGGACCCTCTAGCGTACTGAAAATTAATACATGCATGCGTATAATATTGGTTGAAACCATGTTGAAACGGAGCAATGGAAATAGCTCTATATATCGAGGGTTTAGTGCAACAAAGGGCTATCTGCATTTTTGGCCAAAATGAGATTTCGGTATTAAAATGATCCGCACAAGATCAGGAACCTAATTATGAGAAAATAGTAAATTCACCTAATCAAAAAGGTTTGAATATCATTTCTTTTAACTTGTGAAAACCAATAGGTGACAATGATGGGTACAAATCTTTAACGGCATATTATGTGATCTTTTCCAGAGAGCGCCCTCTATTCATTTTTTTTTTTGGAAAGTAGATTTTGCAGATTTACATTTCCGATCATAAATCATACATACATTCCAAGTTACAGAGCGATACGATTCCTAATTACCTCAAAATCATGGTTTTAGAGTGAATTTAGAGTGAAAAATATGAACTGTCGGGATTCCGACAGTTTATTTTCACTCTAAAACCACGATTTTGAAGTAATTAAGAATCGTATCGCCCTGTAACTTGGAATGTATGCATGATTTATGATCAGAAATGTAAATCTGCAAGAAAATCTGCTTTCTAATTTTTTTTCGATGTTGAGGGTGTTCCCTGGAAAGATCACATTATATACCTTTAAGGGGCATTGAGAGATACGTATGGGAGAGCGCCCTCAATTATCCTGGAAATCAGTTTTTGGCATCAAAGTAATACTTAGGCATATATACTAACTACCATCTGAAACAGTTTACCAACATTCGCCGTTTATCATATAAAATTTCATGATTGTGTTAGTTTCGATATGATCATATCGAAACTAAGGTGCTGAATTCGGAAGTTATGCTAAGTTTTACTCGCAGACTTTCGCGGCAAATCTCAACCCGGAAGTGCCGTTATTTGCTTAGTTTAGCATGAAGGCGATGTCGGAATTGTATGATATTTTGGATTTGGGCTATGTTGATGATTATCTTTACGTTATTTGCTCATTTAGTACATCGATACATCTCTCAATGCCCCTTTAAATTCAGTTTTCTCAAAATGACCGAAATGCAGATAGCCTTTGTTGCACTAAACCCTCGATATATAAATCAAATTTGCTCAACACTTTTAGATGTTTGCACAAATATTGCTTATGAAGAAAGGATTGAAATATGATTGATCGACTCCCTATATAAATCTTGCTTCACGTTCCATTACCATGTTAAATACAATAATTTCCCATTGAACGGGAAACGAGGCAAGATTATATATAGCGTGTCATCAACCTCGACTCCCTATATAATCTTGCCTCGCGTTCTGTTACCGTGTTAAAGGTATATTATGTGATCTTTTCCAGGGAACGCCCTCAATCCTTGAAGAAAAAAATGAAAGCAGATTTTCTTGCAGATTTACATTTCTGACCATAAATCGTACATCACATTCCAAGTTACATGGCGATACGATTCTTAATTACTTCAAAATCTTAGTTTTAGAGTGAAAATAACTCTAAATTCACTCTAAAACCACGATTTTGAGGTAATTAGAAATCGTATCGCGCTGTAACTTATATATTCATGATTTATGATCCGAAATGTAAATCTGCAAGAAAATCTACTTTCTAAAAAAAAATCATGAATAGAGGGCGCTCCCTGGAAAAGATCACATAATATGCCTTTAAAATTATTATAATTTCCCATAGAGAGGGACGTGAGGCAAGATGAATAGGTTTATGGATATTCAACCGTCCATTGTTATTGGCCCGGAGGGCGAGAAAAGGGGATTTCTTCTGGGGGGTAAATTTGTGTAGCAAAAAGAGGGGATTTGTATGGGGGGGGGGGGGGGTGTGGTTAAGAAGAACGATAACTGATTCAATACCAACTATAAAACCTATAAATTTCGAAAACCGCCCATTTGCAATAAGAGACTTGCACCAAGTTGGCACAGTTGTTACGAGACTGGCTTATGAGATTGAGCTAAATGATGATAAAGGGTTCAACAAAAGAAAGTATACCACTTTGTTTATGTCATTTTGAGTAACATTCAATTTTATTTTGACCAAACAGGCTAGGCATTTAGATGAATCTTTTCGGTATAATTTGATACCAAATTTGCCCCCTAACAACAAAGATAATTAAACCATGATTAACACCATTTAAAGAAAATTAGTCACTTTTCAAAAGTCACATTTTCAATACACATACGCGGGAAGAAAATGTTGCCTGTTCATAATCAAATAGCCCGCTCGCTCAGGCACGCAAGCCGCGAGAAAATGCTGTGCGTGGTGGCACTTTGAATGGCCGGGAATTAAATGGATATTGATCACACACAATTAGTGCAACTGCGTTGGGTTTGTGCCTGAGCGAGCGGGCTATTTGAATGTTACTCAAAATGACATAAACAAAGTGGTCTACTTTCTTTTGTTGAACCCTTTAGGTTACCGATCAGCCTGGACCAAGGCTTCATGATGTCGGGATATTTGAATAAGGTGCAAGATTACTGGAAGGTTTAAGCTACAAGATTATGGGAGATAGGGTGCAAGATTGGTCTGTTGCGTGGGTGGGCTCATAGAACCACTCTGCACAAAGTCAATAACATTTGTATTTTTAATTGTGTCAAAATTAAAATATGGGAATTGTCTAAATAACAAAAGCCATGTTGTTTTGCCTAAATCTCCAGTTATATTAGGCAAATCTGTCATAGAAAAGTAGACCAAATAAAAGCAATAGTATTTACCTGAAAACATCTGTTGATGCCAATGAATGGATCAATATAATGGAAAATTCTTGTTTTTTACAGAAGTAATTTGTAACAATGGCAGCAGCAAAAGGACCAGCAGTCGGAATAGATCTTGGCACCACATACTCTTGCGTGGGGGTGTTCCAACATGGCAAAGTAGAAATCATCGCCAACGATCAGGGTAACCGCACCACACCCAGCTATGTGGCATTCACAGACACAGAGCGTCTTATCGGGGATGCTGCAAAGAACCAAGTCGCCATGAACCCAAGCAACACAGTCTTTGGTAAGTTAGTTATCTCTCTCTCTCTCTTTCAAAAAGCATGGAATCGAAAGCTGAGGTTACCAGTTTCACAGACGGACGAGTTTACTGTCAGGGAATCGTGGCCGAGTGAGTCTGCAATTTGGAGAGTCCAGTAATCACTCTTTGCAATCAGTTGCGATATTGCATAGCATTGGATGCAGTGGCGTAACTATACTTTTTCATTGGGGGGGGGGGCAAGAAGGGGCAGTGACTTGAAATGGGGGCGGCTCCATTCCACACCCATACCGATTGATTTCATTTTTTTTTTGGGGGGGGGGGGGGAAATTCATCAGTTATTACAATTGCATACCAACTTAACCCCCCACCTCCCCTCAGAAGAAATTCATTTATAATGGACTGGTTTGTATATAGGCAATCATAATAATGATGTTTTCATTATACTTTAATAAGTTTGATCCATATTGGCTAGAAATATGTTTTTTTTTTATATCTCCGCAATGCAATGCAAGGGTGCGTTTGGCCATACGCTTGTGATTTTGGCTGAATGCACAATGCGCTTGTCAGGGGTCGCATTCTGACGCGTATGCACGTCCTAGACCTCTCACTTTCTTGTAGTGACGCGTCAGGTTTCAAAATGGAAAGACTTGCGGGTCCCGATCAAAATTGAAGGGACCCCTTACATTTGACGGTGTATGGAAATTGAAACCGTAAGAAATGCTGTAAATTACGTATCCATCCTTTGCGCACAATATAAACTCATTAAAACTGTCCGTAAAATTGTCAAATACCCAAACCCCTTAAATTTGTTTTTTGAAGTCCTACGGGGCCCGGGGTCCTGAAAAATTTCATGGGACCTCTCACATTTTTTATCCAGTGCTATCCTTGGCGCTTGTTGCGTTCATGTGTGCCCACATCCTTCTGTATTAATTTGCTGCTGTATGACCGAGGCATGCCAATTTGGAGCTGACCAAATAACTGTCCAATGTTTTTTTTATTATTGGTACTTTTTAAAAAATGCTCATTTCCAACCTGCATTGCTTTTATATTCTTAGGCTATGTTAAAAAAAAAATCATTTGTCTCAAAGCTCCCACGCGCATTAGTTAATTGATGCGTGTTAGAAAAAAATAATGAAAAAAATATTATTATTATTTTTTTCTTCAAAAAAACAAAAACACCCCAAAGTTTCACAGATTTTTCAGATTTTCATTGATCACATCATTTTAAATACAAAAGTTCACTCTTACAAGGATTTCAATATTTTTTATTTATAATTTTTTTTTTAAAAAACCTTTAAAAAAATTGCATTCCGCATTAGGTTTTGAAAATCTGAAGAGCTTTGAGACAAAAGATTTTTTTAATATAGCCTTTTATTCCCGTTATGACTCCAGATGCCAAGCGTCTGATTGGACGTCGTTTTGAGGAAGCTGGAGTACAGAGTGACATGAAACACTGGCCCTTCGAGGTCATTAGCGAAGACGGCAAACCCAAAATACAGGTGGAATTCATGTCGGAAACCAAGAAATTCTATCCTGAGGAAATAAGCTCCATGGTGCTTGTCAAGATGAAGGAAACGGCAGAGGCTTATCTTGGCAAGGTTGGTATTCTGAGGGTTAACATTTGGTTAAGGGGGGGGGGGGGGGGTACTCAAGTATGTGGGGGTACACAGTTTAGACAAAACTGGTTCAAGCTAATCCGTTAATAAAATTTTCACTTTTGAAAAGTAAGTTGACAAAGATGTAATGTGATCTTTGGAAATTTTACTGCCGCTAAAGGAAAAAAAACTTGTTTTACATTGAAGGACCTAAAAAAGATCCATAGTTTTTGAAATTTAGGTTTTTTAAACAGTTTTAAAAACATTTAGAAAATTGTTGGACTTTGGGGATGTTTCCCCCACCCTAAGCATAGTACAGTAAAACCTTGTTAACACAAAGTTTTGTTTCAGGTCCCAAGCTTATATTTTACATTATTATTTAATCTGATAACACAAATTTCTGTTAACACAAGCTAAAATATGAGGCCTAAGCAACTTTGTGTTAACAAGGTTCCACTGTATCACATTTTGTTAACCCCAGTTCCACCCATCTTTCATACCTTTTAACTACATCAGAAACAAAAAGCTCACATTAATCCGAGTTTTATAAAACGCTTTTTGTATATAAATTATATAAATCTCAAATACAGACTGTAGCCAACGCCGTTGTTACTGTACCAGCCTACTTCAATGATTCTCAGAGACAAGCCACCAAAGATGCTGGTGTGATTTCAGGTTTGAACGTATTAAGAATCATCAATGAACCAACTGCAGCTGCAATTGCATACGGTCTAGACAAGAAGGTAGGTACAATCAGTCAACCATCGCACTGTAAGCGCAGCATGCATAAGGCAAAAAAAAAAAAAGGTTTGTCTCAAAGCTTGCGAAGGCTTCAAAATCGGGCGACGCGCTGTTTTTTGTCTTCCATTTTTTTTTTTTTTTACATTTTTTTTATTTGTGTGGCAATTTTTACTCTTACTATTTGCAACCGTTGGCACTTTCTGATATTTGTTTTTTCTATTTGAAATGAATATTGTGATGTAGTTGTGTATAAGAACAATTGTGCAGCGTTTTTTGAAGAACTGAGTCATGTAAAAGTTTGAGAAAAGGAAAATCTACCGATATTTTTAATAAAAACTTGAAATAAAAATTTGTAGGGAAAAAAATAATTATTTGACAATTTCCTGCATTTCAGACGCGGTATTTTGGCATTTCAAAACCAATGCGCGCGCAAGCTTTGAGACAAACCTATTATTTTGTTTGGCCTAACCAAAGAAGATTTTAAGGATATCCCACAATGCATTGCGGGCACCAGCCAACCTAAGGCTTTTTTCACATGACGCATTTGTGGAGCTCTTAAGGTGTTTTTTAAATAAGAACAAGGAACACTGATAACTAATTTATTAATTGATGTAAAACTAGAATCTAAGAGTTTCAACGATGAATGCACTATGATGCCTTGATTTTGTGCATGTCTATGTGAACCGAGACAAATTGGAGACCAGATTAAGGGCATTTGCAAAAACGCAATGCATTGTGGTGGTGTCTTTAAAATCTTCTTTGGTGCAAAACCAAAGATTATTCAGACACCCAATACACATGTATTTAATCTGAATACAGCTTATTACTACAGGGTGAGTAAAAAAACCTGCAAATAGTGGAACGAAGCCATCTTGTTTTCACAAACCATGATGAATTTTGGAGTTTTCTAAATCTTTTAAGAATGACAGATATGTTAGTAACTTTTTGTGAAAAAATGAAGTTGATCACATTTACCTTTTGTTGTGGGTGATACAATACATGTTTCTTCCATGAAGATTATGCATTCATTGCCAATTTGTAACCAGGGGTCATGGGAGAGGGTGAATGTTGTTTGTATCACCTACAGACATAACAAAAACACATCATTTGAAGTTGCTCTTAACCCTAACCCCCTGAATGCTAAAAAATGCTAATCCTAAGTCCCTCTCCAAGCGCATGCGCCGCAGGTTTTCGATGACGTAGTCAACCGAGCCTATATAGTGAGCACAGTATACTGCGCGAATGTGTAGCTGAGGGCCGTGGCTTAGTGGGTGGGATGTGGGGCTTGAACGGAGGGTCCCCGGATCGAATCCCGGCAAGTTCCCAGAGATTTAGTTGGTGTTTTTTCCTCGAAAATTGTGATCCCGGTCAAAAACCCTAATCCGTGGTTAGGGTTGATAAATGCTTTTGCCAAAATTCCAATGGTAAGTGTATACTACCTGAACCCAGAAGTGATTTTCAATTCTTAACGAATATTAATTCTAAGCGCTCACCTAAATTTGTTCCCCCCGTTAACCCTAACCTCCTAAGTCACATTTTGAAGAATTTTTTTTTCAACGACAAAAACGCGGACAAAAGAGTGGCACCGCCACCGGGGCTCGATCCCACAACCTCTCGGTTGCGAGACGAACGCTCTACCAGTGCGCCACGGGGGCCAACCATACTCGGGCCAGTGTATTGGCCCGACTATGTAGCCTGGGGCCATTATTTCATCGAAAAAGTGCCACGCCAGCTGGCACAGACAGACTTTACCGTGGACATTTGCGGCATTGAGGATGGTTAGGGTTAATGGGAGTTTAGTTTCTGTCCAAAGCAGCATAACATAACATAACATAACATAACAATGAGCATTTATATAGCGCTCTTACACATTATACAATGGTACCACAGCACTTAACAAAATTAAAACATAAAAATAAAATTAACAGTGTTAAACATCACTCGCACGTATGACGGTGGAATAAGTGAGTTTTTAACATCTTCTTAAATTGAGTCAGTGATGAGGCATGCCTGATGTGACGCGGTAAATTATTCCACAATAATGGGCCGGAGGCATAAAATCCTTTCTTGGCGGTAGCGAGACGAGTTTTAGGTACAGCAAGAATCCGAGTGTCAGAGGCAGAACGAAGACCACTTCTTTTAGGTACATAAGTACTAGTAAGGTCCTTCAGGTAAGAAAGCATCATTACGTACACAGCGTGCACTGTTTTGCTCGCTTTACCGGACCAGAATATGGTGCGCTGAGCTAGTCCAATTACACTGGTTGCTACGAGATCAGCTTGAGTGCACACCGATGTATGCACATTTAACGCTTACCTGCACCAACATAATACCGAGTTATTGACTCTAGTATATGGTTCTAGCAACAGTGGACATAGTCGCTACAACCTGTTTTCATCAAATTAGTGCTTGACAATTTTGTCATGATGATGGCGACTATACTGAAAAACTGTGGAAAAACCTTCCAATTATTCATTTTTGTTATTTATAAGCTTTTGTTATCAGGTTTGTACAGACAAAAACATTAATACATTTTCCTCTGTTTTCATCTCCAAGGTGGTTGGCGAGCGCAACGTTCTAATATTTGATCTTGGTGGAGGCACATTCGATGTCTCCATTCTAACAATTGAGGATGGTATATTTGAAGTTAAATCTACAGCCGGCGACACCCATTTGGGTGGAGAAGACTTTGATAACCGGCTAGTGAACCATTTCAGCAATGAATTCAAGCGCAAACACAAGAAGGATATGGCTGGTAACAAACGCGCCCTGAGGAGGTTGAGGACGGCTGCTGAGAGAGCCAAAAGAACACTGTCGTCTAGCACCCAAGCGAGGTGGGTATACAGATTTGACCAGTCACATCAAAAACGATGTATAATAAATAAGTCTATTAAAAGGAAATCCATAACACCAAATTTCCCAACTAAACAAATATGTCAGTTATACATCAAAACCACCACCCACTCCCTGTGGTTAACAATTTGAGTGAACACAAGGGGCCGTATTCTCGTACGTAGTTAAACACGGTTTTAAGCTAAACACGCGTCTAACTTTGTCTTTAGACACAGCGTTTAACTAAACGCGATTCTCGTACATTTGTTTTACTTAAACACGCGTCTAACTCACTGAAAAGTGTCTAACTTTAAACATGGGTATGGGGGTAGTTTAAGGCGCGTTTAACTAAACAAATACACGAACTGTATGCCTTGAATGATTACCCAACCGTGCCCGCTGTAAGCTGCCGAGCATATTGTGTAGTATTAAAAATACACGTGCGTTTGAGGTATTTAGTCGATATCTATTGTAACCTATTAGGGCCACAACAACAATAAATACCTGTATGCATACTATACAGTAATGCACAACGACCCTGGGAACGAGATTCGCCGAGTTTAAAACCGTGTTTAGTTAAACACGTTGTTTAAAAGATAAACTCGCGTTTTAGTTAAACACGCGTTTAGTTAGACACGATTTTAAGCTAAAACCGTGTTTAGTACGAGAATACGGCCCAATGCAATTAATCAACTGCTATGCACATACTGTAAAAGCCAATATTTTCGCCTAAAGAAATTTTCGCGCATTTTGATATCATAGACATTTCGAGAATTGTTTTTTTCGCAGGTGACCTTCTGGATGCACTGCATGAATGTTGAAAACAATATTTTTGTGTGTTATAATTTTTGCGGAAAAAGATGTTGTGCGAAAATAAAACCACCGCGAATATTTCAGCTTTTACAGTAGCCTAGTAAGTTTGCTGCTGTATGGATATTTATACCTGTTGCATCTTCTTCTTCTTCTTGAATACTTCTCAACATTCCTAGTGGAATCAAACGCGAAGGGGGCTTGAACACACAGGACGTGTTAACTGTGCAACCCCTGCCCTGTGACCCAGGACTGATGTGTGTACAGCCACAGACCGGGATGATCCCCTACTCTTTACGAAGGAGTCTGTGACCTTTTAACGTGCTCGGATTTTGCTCTTCCGATACACAAGACCACCATTTCTATGTGACTTCTGAACCACAAGGCAATTGAGACTAAGTACCTTGCAAACATGTTGGCCGTAGCGGGGCTCGAACTCACAACCTTTGTATCGTGAGACCTGCGATATATCCACTAGACCACACACATGCTCTCACCTCTCATCAATTTAATGTCAACTATCTAAAGAACATGAACATTATCTAAACTGTCCAGTTGTGTTTCTTGTATTTATGCATGTTTTTTTGGGTTGCAGTGAACCAATTGATTGGCCCACCAGAGCTCTTTATAGAGAGTTACCAGTTTTATTTCTGATCACTCAGTTCATTTACCTTGTTAATATCTATTGGCTATTGTTTACATTTGCTCTTTATAAACAAAAAACAAACAAAAAACCTCATCTTCATAAATCGTCCATACTATCTGTGTATTTCAATCAGGCAGCAATGCTGACGTGCCTTAAATGTTTTGATGGAAAGAAAGTAAGGATATGTGTCAAGTTTCTTCAAAAGAAACCAGTCTCCAACTGATGGCTTCAGTTTGGACTACTTACCCCATCCTCCGCTTGTGTTGTGCACTTTCTATTGCCTTTTGCTTAAATCTGGATATTTTTTTTATCTTGCAGCATTGAAATTGATTCCCTATTCGAGGGCATTGACTTTTATACTTCCATCACCCGTGCCCGTTTTGAGGAGCTGTGCGGTGACCTCTTCAGAAGCACTCTCGAACCAGTCGAGAAGTCCCTGCGTGATGCCAAGCTTGATAAACCTGAAATCGATGAGCTTGTCCTTGTGGGCGGCTCGACCCGTATCCCCAAGATCATGAAACTGCTAGAGGACCATTTCAATGGCAAAGAGTTGAACAAGAGTATTAATCCTGATGAGGCTGTTGCTTATGGTGCAGGTGAGGTCATTTATACCTACAGGATTAACACTTTCCACGCGGCTGTTAGTTTTACCATATATACAAAACAGATTTTTCAGAAACCTTTCCCAACTTTCAAGGTCTATCTTAAGGATTACTGATCCAATACTAGGCATGTTTGTACTTTGTAAATATGGTAAAGAAATTCAACAATTTTGTGAAATTTTGGAATGTTTTCTGCAGACGCCTGCCACTTGGAGTGCGTTAAGAATTTTGGTTCTATCTATGAGAAAGCAAATTAAATTAGTCTAGTGCAAAGACTTCCATTGTATGAGTTATAAAGATTTATTCCCTAACATACATAGACTGTGGGTTACCCAACGTCTTTTGCAGGATTAATATCGCTTCTTCTACACCGACATCCTAGCTGGTCTAGTCGTTATGACATTCAGTTTTGGGACCGAAAGGTCCTGGGTCTGAATCATTGTATCTTCAGATTTTTATGTAAAACTTTGCTTTCAATTAATTTTTCTCAATACTCATAGGATAACACCAGAATTTACCTGATAAGCAGGAACCCTTTTTGTCACCCAAATTTCCACATTTTATTATTTTTTCGTATTATCACGACTCCACATTGGGAGCTTATGTTCCTGCATATGAAAGCATCATAAAAAGCAGGAGATGTATTTATTCTTTTAATGAGGATACTCCTCCATACTAATTAACTCAGTGTGCCTGTAACTTTGTGTAAGTAAAATTTAGAGTGCAAATATCAAATATTGATGAATCTCCAAACATCTCCAATCATCTCACCTGATGCTGATATCTGTCAACATCATGTGACATGTTTGGATCCATGTGATGGTTGCGCCAGGGTTGGGCATGGCCATGGCATAATTCTTGCCCCCTGACCATGCCTCCTGTTCAGCTCTTCTTGTCCTCAAATAATCATATGGCAAAATTATAGTAAGCTTTAAAATGAAATAAAATGTAAGCCATGTTGTATTATATTGAGACTTTGAGGAGGGAGGGGCTATACTCAAATATAAATTGTGACCTTGATTGGTAGTCAAAAATGTGTGAAGGAGGGTCACATTTGTTTTGTTAATTGGGCATGGTTTGGGTGTATGTCTCATCGGGAGATTTGCAACAGATTGTTTGGTAATTTTTTCCCATATGCATGCATACAGTATTATATTTGAGTGTCTCCATCCCTGCGTAATCAAGGTTGTCACCACTACACCAGTCAGCAGCAACCATGCAGCACTCATGCTGGCCAACCGGCATTCTAGGAAATATGAGGCCTTAATTTCCGAAATGGAGAATAAATTACGCCTCGATCATTTCCACGAACATTTAGCAGGCACTAAAATTAGTCTATAGTTTAGTCAGTTCCAAATTGGCGAGAGTATTTCGGTTTTTATCTTTCCGCGCACAAAAGTAATCAAGGGTACACAAGCGATTATGGCCACAAGCACATGTTTTGGTGGCACGCACGCATCATGCATATGTTGCACAGCGCGGGTTGTGCCTTCATGCGTGCCTGTGTCCTTATGTATTCATTCCCTGCTGTAAGGAGGCTTTGCCAATTTGAAACTGACTGAACTATAGTGACCACCCTGCCTGTGTTCATAAGATATGTGATGCAATACAACTTGTTATTGTAAAATGTTCCCTCCGTTTACAGCCGTTCAAGCTGCAATCCTTTCTGGCGACAAATCCGAAGAGGTGCAGGATCTTCTTCTACTGGACGTCGCTCCACTCTCCCTTGGCATCGAGACGGCCGGAGGAGTGATGACATCGCTCATCAAGCGTAACACCACCATCCCGACCAAACAAGGGCAGAAGTTCACGACCTACGCAGACAACCAACCCGGTGTGCTTATACAGGTGTTTGAGGGAGAACGCGCAATGACAAGAGATAATGTGAGTAAAGAGGAGTAAAGAATCAACTATCATGTGGGAACCATCCTACCTTATACCGCGTCATTAATTCTCACTTTAAGGGATCGCTTAAAGTGACACATATCAGGGCGGGGCTAAGGTTAAAGTCAATAAAACCAGCGAGCGGTGCCTTGATACACACGAATTGTCGGCAGTGTTTATTTGATTGCGTAATTGCTGTAAAACGATGCTTTGTAGGCCTATGTGTTTGCGCCATCGATTAAAGTCAATAAAACGAAATGCATTGGTAAACAGCATGGCTAAATCCACACACATTGTCGTTGTCAGCAGTGTTCATGCAAACGTGATTGTTCCGGTAATTGCTGTATTAGTGTCAATCGATTTAATAGACCGTGAAATTTTTGGAAGCCACTCCAAATCGTGGACCAATATTGTGTCATGAAGCACTTTCTTCTTGGCGCTGGAGTCACGATAAAAATAGGGGGGAAATTTACCATAAAATGCACAAGTCAAATCCTTATGAATTCAGTCTGTATACTGTAAATGTTATCGGTTGAAGTTTAGAATCTGAAACGGGTGTTCTACAAGAACATCAACTTTGGACTATAATATTTAATAGGCAGGGTCGGGATATAAACAGATAATTCATAACGAGCTCCTTAGCTTGGTACAAGCAAATTTATTGTTTGACAGTGTATGTTATTCACTATTTGTAAAACCAAATTCGCAATAATTACCTTCCAACATGACCGTCACCGTCAGAAATGTTTGACTTGGCCTATTAAACGATGTCCATCGTCGCCTATGTTTACCGGCACAGTGGAGAGAATGTCCTACCGCGACCAGCGCCGCACCGAGCCCTATATGTTGACCCAGCGCAACAGGTCCTTCCTTCCCGCCCATACCGCCCCGCCCGGGGTACCGAGCACCCTGATCACACCACCACCACGCACCGGCCCGATGCACGCACGGTATACTCATTATCCAAAGACATTCAAAAATTCCATGATGGTTTACAGTGGTTTTACGGCTACGGTGATCACCGAGGTGGGGTCGTGTGGTGGATGGGGGGGGGGGGGGGGGGGGGGGGGGGGCAGGGGGATACTGACGTGTCGCGTGTGTAGGCCTGTTACTACTAGGCCTATACTATTCACTATGCACCGATGTTGGGACTTGGTAGACAATTTTTGTGTGTATCAAACAACGCTATACATAAGTAATTCCCAACTTTTTTTAGCGCAGTTGTTAGTTATGAAATAATAAATGTACTATAATACGTACATGATTAATATTTATATATAGAATGATAATAATGTTTTATAATAAAGTGGGAGGGTATCAAGAGTACCTGCTTTCGGACTAATTCAAATAGCTCTATTTAAATAAATAAATAAATAAATATACTAATAAATAAATAATCGGGTGATAAATAAATAAATAAATAAATAAATAAATAAATAAATTAATTAATTAATAAATAAATAAATAAATAAATATATAAATAAATAAATAAATAAATAATCGGATGATAAATAAATAAATAATGAATGAATGAATGAAGAGCATGTTAATAGTTATTGTTAAATAATAATGATCACTTCCATCATCATCCCCCCACCATCTTTTAATAATTATTATTAAATCAATAAATGATCACTTCCATGTGCCCCCCCCCCCCTTCTGAAAATTGATGTGAGATAAATGGTTGAGATAATACGCTCTGCATTTGTCTGATTTGTTTTAATATTTTATATTTATAAGATTATAAACAAATATTAGTTTTTAGTTTTATATCCTTCATAATTTATTTTGATATAGAAAATCGAGGAAAACTTATTAAATGAAATGAACTTAATTAAATCGCTCATGAGTTTTTTAAATGTTTTAATTATAGATTTATTGTATTTGGTATGATATGATTTATAAAGTTTTGATCTCTTGAAGATTTTAGATTCCAATATTGCCATACAAATTTTACTATTGAACTGAAGCTAATATTTAAATTGATTGAAGTTGGAAGTGAAGGTTTTTTTCTTCACATTTGCTTGTACTATATTAAAATGGAAAGGTCTACATGTAGGACTACCAGTAAATCGTCTCAGACACCAGAAAAAGTTGACCCACGGCCAGACTGTACATCTGCTTACTAGCCTTTTCAACCAAAAATAGACAGAACCCCGTGCCCCCCCCCCCCCCCCCCCCCCCCCCTCACGTCAACATTTAATACCACGAATTTATGCACAAACAATCTCGGCAAAAGTTTTTGCTTGGCAAGATGGATTTTCAAGATAGGTGAAAGTGAAGGGAAACAGCGGGAAAATAATTTGTCGTTCATATATTTTTGTGAGGAATAATGATGAATAGAAACCTGCCAATCCTTCATTATCTTTGAATAACAAATATATACATAATGCAAGAGAACTTATTATTAAACCCTTGGCATGATATTTTGCATTAGTATGATATTTTCAAGTTCTTTTTCGATTGTCAAATATTATTTATGCACCAGTGAAAAGTAAAGAGAGATCGAAAGCTGCTAAACATGTTGATATTTTAAACTATGAAAAAATAATATGTATATTCAATAACCACATTTACGTATATTTACCCGTTTTTTTGTCATTTTATCGTAACACTTTATAAATGTAATAAAGTCTGAATTTCTCGTGATGTATTTTGGGCTATTTCCATGGAAAATTTAGTTCATAATTAGTCGTCAAATTTCTCCACGCGCAAATTAAAAAATCATAGCCCAACAGACAGCGCTAATGTTAACTTTATTTTAGATGATGTTATTTTTTTAAATTATGAAATGATCCGTGTATAATAATAAACTTCTGTGAAAATCCTTATTTAAATGTTTGATCCATGTATTACATTTATTATATTCATATGAATCAAGAACAACAACTAAAAATGCGATGAGAGTATTTCCAAAACGGAGGGAAATTAAGAGTAACGTAAAAATATATGAGCCATGTTGAGCAAGTAAACGGAATATCCAAATGCAAGCAGCAGCGCAGCAACAGCGTGGTAACATGTACAATTACAAGTACGGTGCATTGGGTTTTGTATACACGCAATTGAATACGTGTTGTGTGTGTCAGTGAACAAGTGAACCAACCTACACGTATGCAGATACCCCGCGGTGCAATCGATTTATTCAATTAGGTTGTTTACAAAGCGATCGTAATATACATGATGTATAGTAGCTGATTGACAGCTGCCAGACTCGAAGAATACCGAAAAATCAATACTCGGAATGACCTGAAATAAGGAGGGATGGTTTCCACATGATTATGATGTCTTCATCTGGCCCTTCAGCATGTATAAAGTATCGTCGCTATTCTTTCAAAACCTTGTATCTCCAACCAGCCCTTCAGCATGTATAAAGTAATACTTCCTATGTATGACCATTAGGCGGTCTGCTCTACACATTTTTAAGTGAAAAAATCACATCTATCAAAACCTTGTAAGTTCTCTTGTCCCGGAACATGTATAAAGCAACTCTTCCTATGCATAACCGTTGGCAGTTTTACTTTATACATGCTGAAGGGCCGAAAAAAACATACAAGGTTTTGAAAGAATAGCGACGTAATACTTTCAATGTATATCCTTTGTGCAGTCTGCGTTAAACATGTTCAAAGGGCCAACAATACATCTGTCAAATCTTGTAAGTGCTCTTGCCCCTTAAACATGTCTAACAACACTTCCTATGTATAACCAATGGGCAGTTTTACTAATACATGCTCAGGGGCCAGAAAAACATACATGGTCTTGATGCAACTATAAAACTATAATGTTTTGTGGGCATGCTGACTTAAACATAAATATATCATGATTATATATATCTCTTTTATTACAACATGTCATAGCAAATTCTTTGGAATCATTTTGAAATTAACAGAATATCCTCGGCAAGTTTGAACTATCAGGCATTCCCCCAGCTCCTCGTGGCGTACCCCAGATCGAGGTGACCTTTGACATAGACGCCAACGGCATCTTAAACGTAGCAGCACAGGATTCCAGCACTGGAAAGCAGAACAAGATCACCATCACAAACGACAAAGGACGGCTCTCCAAGGACGAGATCGAGAAGATGGTGGCTGACGCCGAGAAATACAAGCAAGATGACGAGGCGCAGCGTGACCGCATCGCTGCTAAGAATGCTCTGGAGAGCTATGCCTACCAGATGAAGAGCACAGTGGAAGATGAGAAGATCAAAGATAAGATCTCAGAGGAGGATAAGACCACGATCATGGAGAAGTGCAAGGAAACGCTGGATTGGATCGATTCAAATCAGGTAAGGCTATATTAAAAAATCTTTTGTCTCAAAGCTCCCGCGCGCGTTAGTTAATTGATGCGCGGTATTTTTTTTTTCCACACAAAAAAAAAAAAATCCCAAAGTTTCACAGATTTTTCAAATTTCAATTGATCACATTATTTTAAATACAAAAGGTCACTTTTACAAGGATTTCAATATTTTATATTTATAAAAAACAAAAACTTATAAAAACCTGCATTCCACATAAGGTTTTGAAAAACTGAAGAGCTTTGAGACATAAGATTTTTTTAATATAGCCTAAGGTAAAACAAATATTGTGTGTTGAGAAAACCACTCAATAACTTTACCTTGACAAAGACAACTTGTATTTTGTCATTTTGTGTTTCTCTTATTCTTTTCAAAAAATGTAAATTTAGGGTCCGACGGGTTATGCCAACACCAACCACTACATCACATTTTCCCCTAAATGGTCGCATTCGATGTTATATACACAAGTACTTAAAAATAAAATAAGATTATATAATTAATTACCTCTCCAAAAAAACACCCAACAACAACAAAAAAGAGGGAAAAAAAAGAAAACGTTTAAAAAGTATCCTAAAGCCTTTCTAGACCAACCCAGTGATTGATATTTGGAGGATTGATCATTCAATTGTAGATGCAAAAAGAGTCGCTAAGATGATCGATTATTGCAAAAGGAACCCATGATCCACATGTTTTTTTATTAGTTTAATGGTACAAGAATTGATCACTGCACTGTGTGAACATGCCCATCACCACCACGGTTACACCAAACTGATACAATTTGTGATCAGTCACATTGAAAGGGGGGGGCCTATGTATTTTAACCCCTGCGGCATGTTTTGGGATAAAATTATCAGGGGAGAAAAACGGGTCAAATTTGAGCGGAAAGACGGGCACCACCAGCGCTGGTGATCGAACCTGGGTCGCATGGGTGGCAGTCCGCCGCCTATCAAACTGAGCTGAGGGGGCAAGCTTGTAAAACATTAACTTTTTGCTGTGCATATGACAACCCGTCTGGGACCTGGTAGAGTAGTATTTTGTTAACACAGAGCTGTAAGGGTTAAAATATTGAGGAAGTAAAGAATGTGAAAAAAAAGTTTTAAAAAAAATGGAATTTCCACCTTATATATCACATTTAATCTGAATGCATTGATTAAATGTATCAAGTGAGGTGTCATTTTAAATCATACAAAAATACCCTTCTTCATGAAAATCTATTATCAATTTTCATTTTAACATGCAACTTAAGCTATTCTCAATTTTCATTTTAACAACAAAAGCTATTCTCAATTTTCATTTTAACAACAAAAGCTATTCTCAATTTTTATTTTAACAACAAACCCATTTACATTGATCTTCTACCTTACTTCCAGACTGCTGAGAAAGATGAGTTTGAATACCACCAGAAAGAGCTGGAGAAGATATGCGCACCGGTCATTACCAAACTCTACCAACAAGCTGGTGGCGCACCTGGAGGTATGCCCGGAGGAATGCCCGGTGGAATGCCCGGTGGAATGCCAGGTGGCTTCCCAGGAGGTGAACCCGGCGGCGATGATGCCGGCGGCACCAGTGGACCAACCATTGAAGAGGTGGATTAAGGTTCATCACATACTGCCATATCAAGCTGCTGTGTGTGGCGGCATACTCAACTTATTTCAACAGAATCAATGCACTCATCTTTACATACGTGTAGATCTATTATTATCATAGGTGGGTTAGAATAGACCACACTACGCCATGAATACAGTGAAGAACACAAGTTCAAATCTTATATGTTTGGGGTCAATCGATAAAGTCACACAAATCTTCTATGCATTACAGTCTAGAGCATAAATGTGTAACAACTAGTGGCAAGAAGTAACAGAAATTCCTGTCAAACTTATTTTACTCGTGTTTTTTTTTAGCTGTAGCCTGTAAGGCCAAAAAAAAAAGAGGTTTGTCTCAAATGACCTGCGCACATTCCCGAAACCGCCCGCGTTAGCTTTTTTTGTTAGTGGTTTTTTTTCCAATTTTTTTTCTTTTCAATTTTCTCAAAAAAATCTTGCAAAATCCAACTTTTTGGCCAAACAAATGACAATCAGGTCTAAATTGAAAAAATAAAAATAAAAAAATCCGCAGACCGCCTTAGATTTTCCAGTCTCTTAATGTCATTTGAGACAAACTTTTTTCTTTTTTAGGCCTAATAACTAATTAGATTCAATATTATCAGAAACAGTTGAGGGGTTTAACAGCTAATTTTCTGAAACCAATCAGTCATTGTTATGTTTGTTGTTCATATGTAAGTAAGAGTATATGAATTGCAATTGGCAACTGCAATGTTAAATTAGGCCTAACAAACAAAAGTTGACTTACCCTTTTTGACTGACAAGAAAAATCTGATAAAAATGATTTTTGATATTTCTTAACTATTTTAAATATCATATATTGGTTATGATTAATAGGAAAATGCATTCTGTTTATGTTTTAGCTGCAATATAAACATAAAAAATTGTAAATCACTCACTTATTTGTTTAATAGCTCACTTATTTGTTAAATATCAAAAGTTCAAATCTGTATGTGTAGAATCTGTTTGGGTTATCTTTTTTTTTTTTTTTAAAAATTGGACCGACCCAAATGTTGGGATTTGAAGGGTAAGTCAACATTTTTTTGTGTGCCTTATACTAAATTACCAGATGTGTGTTATAATAGAAATATGTTTTATTTTATCGATGTTATCAAGTTAGATTAAAAGAAATTCAAAACAATGTTGTCTCTTACATATTAACTAGGTATAATATAAAGTTTTTCAGTATAACATTCAATTACCCAATTTTGAATTATGATAATAAAAGGAGTTTTTTACCAACATTTTAATGATTTAATTGTTTATTTTGAAAAAAATGGTTATTAATAATAGTTACATAGTTTAGCAAGATAAAAAGTGTGGTCAATTTGAAATGTTTAAATAATTAGGAAAAGAACATTTCGCTATGACTGAGGCACGCGGTTATAATTATTCTAACTGCAATATTTTGATGTGTGTTATTTTTGTCACAGTTCGAACATGTTTTATATTTGAAAGTTTTAACCTGTTATGGGTACATACGTGCAGAGCTACTGGCTCCGAGTGATCATCAAAACATTCTAATAAAGCACTCCCTCCCCCATCAGTTTCTTTAGTCCTAACAGTTCTTACACTTTGTTGGCTAGGTATACGCAATATTCATTCAAAAAATATTTTTTGATATAATTTGCGTTTGGTAAAATGACACCATTTTTCGTAGCCTGTGTACAATGAAGGCCATGTGTTTAAAGAAATGGTATTTGTTAGTTCAACATTGAAGCAAATGCTGCCATAAGATGCATATTTGTCAGTATTTTTCCGTAGCACTATAGAACATAACTTTTCACACAAGAAATCACTCATACTCGTTTAACATTGTCAAATCAACGCTTTAATTTAAAATCTGATGTCTAATATCCTATATTTAATTAAGCCATTGTGTTCGAAAAAAAAGATTATTATTACCATGTTAAAAGTCTACAGGATCATATTGGAGTTACAATGAGGCAAAAAAGCAACAAAACCTTCTACGTGTCTGACCGATGCACTTTTTTATTTCTTGAATTTTCTAAAAAAAATTGCAAGTTTTTTGAAAATGTTTGAAATATTTGGGAATTTTTTAAAACTAATTGAAAATGTGTGCAAATCTTTGAAAATTATTGAAAATTCACATACATGTTTACACATTTTAAATAAAAACACCCCAAAACAAAAATATCTGTTTGCCTGTAGAACAAGTGGGTTTTGTCTTCGCCTAATTTATATCATTATTGTGGGTGATCGTTTTTGCCATTGTTGACACGTACCCAGACATTTTCTTTTTACTGAAAAGAACCCACAAAGATTAGTGGTGAATACTTGTGAAAAGTCTAAATCAGAGTTTTAATTATAATTTATTTTAAAGACAGATTTATTTACATATAAATGGAACAATCTGAAATATCAAAACATGGGACAATCTGAAATATCAAATATGCTGAGGTTTAAAATAAGCCATTGTGTTCAAAGAAATTTATTATATTGTGTAAAATCTACAAGAACGTATTATATTTTAGTTAAACGAGTTAATTTAAGTTAAATTTGTGAGGGTTTTTATTTCTTTTCTTTTCTTTTTTATTGTTTGTTTTTCTTTTCTTTTAGCAAATGAAAAAAGGAAAAATAATGGTTTATACTCAAACAAGAGAAAACTACAGACTGTATCAAAGCCTTCATTACTTTCAGGGACAATTAAAATAGACTCTGCAAGTATGAAGGCTTCACTGACATAATGCTCCACAGTTTAAAAAAAAGGTAATCTATCAGCTTCCAGATGCAATTAAAGTACTACTCATGCTTGTCGAAATATATGACGTGATCAAGCGAAATAAGTCCCATGTCGGCAGTTTTTAATTTTGATATTTGTCCATTATTTAAAAGCAGGTGGAAAATACTACAGTATGGGCTAAACATCTAGTTTATAAGTTACAATTAATTAACTGAGAAAACATAAGAATTGTCTCTTTTTACCTAGAACTCAAAATCAATATTTCCGACATCTGACTCAGTCTGCTTGATCGCATCACATGGGATTTTGAACCCTAAGCCTTAACCCCCAGGGCACTACCAGCCTATCTCACAGTGGTTCTGATTGGTTTATTGCAAGATATACTCATTTTAATAGCCAAATAAAATGCAGCTTGTAAAATGTTTCACTCCCATCTTTATCAGGGATACAATTATTCTAACAATGTCTCTCATTGGTGCAATAAATGATGTATCCATCTTTTTAACCAATCGGCCGGTAGTTCTCAGGGGTAAGATGTCTAAAGCTTCAATACCAATTGTCCTTGTTAGCTGGGTTGGTAGAGTGTATGTCGATCACCACAAGGGAAAGATTAATTATATAATCATCACTTCTACCTCGTGAACTAAGTTTGATTTCACAATTAAAGTTGATTTTTATACTGCTTCATGTTAAAAATGTATTCATATGTATATCAATACAAGGAGTTACTATAGTAAACTGGAGAAGGCACGAGCATCGAGCCCATCGAATCAACTCTGCTAACTGGTCCTTAAGTCTTGATATTGATAGCATAGTGGCCTTTCGGCAATGTATTATCGCCAGCAAATGACAGCAAACAAGGACAATTGGTCATACCCCTCTGCCATTATTCCATTTATTTGAATGAAAGATATTTTTAAATTTTAGGTGTCATGAAAGGAATATTGTTTTTTATTATAATGAACTCCAGCAATATACTTTGTAATTGCATCATTTTGTATTCTTATAGTCTGTAAAATCAGATCTTTTAAAAGTATGGAATATTTCCATATAGAGCACAACTTTGATATTCAGTATATCTTACAGCTGTTAAAGGATATCAAAATAAAACACTCAGCATTTCCAAGTAAATCTCTTTGTTATGTGTCTTTATTTTGTTAATTAATTATAAATTCTAGTTCTATAGTTTGATCAGTTCCAAATTGGCAAATCCACCTTGCATCAGCGAATGAGTACAGAAGGGCGCGGGCACGCATGAAGGCAACTAGCGTACTCTGCATCATATGTGGGACATGTGCGTGCGTGTGGCTATAATCACGGGCGTATGCTTGGATTACTTTTGCGCTTGGAGAGATAAAAACAAATATTTCTCGCCAATTTGGAACTGATTAAATAAACTATAGTATAAATTCAGATTCTAGGTCTAGTTATTCGAACATTAATTTTATGTAAACAGAAAGAAGAAAAAATTAGAATAATATTGTCACCCTGCTACGATAAAGACATTTTGCCCAAGTCGCTCTTATCTTACATAAATGCCCTGACCGGTGACACTGTTAGAGGTTCAATTATCTCTAAACCAAGTGTTTTTTCTTCAAAAAATTGTTTTTAAAAATGTTTATCTTTATGCATGAAACATGTTTTTTGTTTGTACTCAAAACGAGAAGAAAAAGGAGAGTTGGGCAGTTAACGTAGCAGGGTGACGATATAGCAAACCAGTATCTGGACTCTTGAGGCATTCAAAGGTGAAATAGTTGATGCCAATTTTAACAGATTATAACAAAAAATTGGTATTCTCCAAAACATTTACCCCCGACCAAATACCACGCTATAGTTAAGTCCGTTCCAAATTGGTAAACCTGCTTACAGCACCGAATAAACACAGGAGAATGTTCGCATGACGCAAACTGGCGCTTTGTGAATCGTATGCGTGGTTGGATATTTCTCACAAATTTGGAACTGATTAAATTTATAGTGCTGTGCTGATAGCCCACACTTCCTGAGTAATCACATTGCATAAAGAACTCATGGCAGGCTATATTGAGGGTTTAGTGCAACAATGGGCTATCTGCATTTTTGGCCAAAATGACATTTTGGTATCAAAATGATCCGCACAAGATCAGGAACCTAATTATGAGAAAATAGTAAATTCACCTTATCAAAAAGGTTTTAGCATTTCTTTTAACTTGTCAAAACCAGTGACAATTATGATGGGTACAAATCTTTAATTCACTTTTTTCTCAAAATGACCAAAATGCAGATAGCCCTTTGTTACACTAAACCCTCGACACATGCAAATTCTGGTCATTTTGTGGCGACACAGCAAGTTCGACACACGCAATTGCTGTATCATGCATGTTATGCGGTGTCCGAGCTGCCGACTAGGGTTCAAGCCCTGGCCCGGACAAAAGCAATTTCTTTCTGCTATTTTACTTGGATAGCTTCTTCCTTGTAGTGTAATAAGGATCATCCCCAGTTGGGTTAGCATCCCTTACCATACAATCTGGCTTATTTAACCTGAAGTTAAACAGAAATTAACTTCTGGCTAAGAAATTAACCAGAATATAAATTCTGGTTAATATTCATGGCCTATTTTGCAAGAATTTAACCAGAAATTAACTTCAGGCTAAGAAATTAACCAGAATTTAAATTCTGGTTATTTATTTAGCCAGAAGTTAATTTCTGTTTAACTTCAGGCTAATGTTTTAACCAGAACTTGTATTCTGTCTAAGACATAAGTCAGATTTTGAATTATGGTTAAGGTATTATCCTGAATTTTAATTCTGACGTACATCCTTAGCCAGAACTTGTATTCTGTCTAAGACATAAGCTAGATTTTGAATTCTGTTTAAGGTATTATCCTGAATTTTTATTCTGACCAAGATCCTTAGCCACAATTTGTATTCTGTCTAAGACATAAGAAAGAAAGAAAAATCTGGTTAAGGCATTCGCCTGAATTTTTATTTTGGTTAAGATCATGAATAACCCAGAGGCCAAGTAATTATTATATTATGTGATCTTTTCCAGGGAACGCCCTCAATCCTCGAAAAAAGATTGAAAGCAGATTTTCTTGCAGATTTACATTTCTGATCATAAATCGTACATACATTCCAAGTTACAGGGCGATACGATTCTAAATTACTTCAAAATCATGGTTTTAGAGTGAAAATAAACTGTCGGAGTCTGCGCCGACAACTTATTTTTACTCTAAATTCACTCTAAAACCATGATTTTGAGGTAATTAGGAATCGTATCGCGCTGTAACTTGGAATATATTCATGATTTATGATCCGAAATGTAAATCTGCAAGAAAATCTACTTTCTAAAAAAAATCTACTTTCTAAAAAAAATCATGAATAGAGAGAGGGCGCTTCCTGGAAAAAAAAGGCCACAAAAAAAAAATTGTTATATTGGCGTAACCCGCCCGACCCTAAAAATACGCCCGACCCTACACTTTTTTTTTTTTTTTCAGTGAAAAAAAAACAAAAAAACCAACCGACCGACCCTAAAAAATAAAAAAATGAAGAAAAAAAAAAGTTTTTTCTCGAATAAACGGAAATTCCTTCCGAAAATATGGTTTATTGTGTTTTATTTGTAATAGACTTGTACTGAGGGGTACTTCTAACAAACAATAGGGAATGTTTAAACTCGGTTAACATTGTTCAAAAACAGCTGCTAAAAAAAAAAAAAAAAAAAAAAAAAAAAAATCCCTACCTACCTACCCTATTTTTGTTCAGCCCGTTACGCCAATATAACAATTTTTTTTTTTTGGCCTAATTTATAATAATTTCATTGTCGTTGGATACATTTCCCCCCTAAAATCTAGTGTATTTTGCCGAGAATGTGGAGGAAATTACATTTCTTAAGATTATTTGGATCAATATTTATTCATAACCTGGTAAATTTTGGAGTGCATTTTTAATTTTGCTTGCTGGCACTTTGATAAACCCCAAAGGAAGCGATAGACATGAGCGAGATTACAAACAAACACGAAACAGACAAAATGTCATATTCCTTTCACTGCGAAAGATGCATGTTTATTAACACTATTTATCTATGTTATTTACATAAAAGTACAATTATTGTAGCTCTGTCTTTATACAATGCTTCAAATAGAAAAGTCTATACTATCTAATCATAGCGAGGGTAAAACCATTCAATAGACTGTTCAATCCTAGGGGAACAATAGTAAACAAATTTAAGATTTGATTTTCACATCATGTTTTTACAGTTCTGTTTCGTGGGGGCCTGATAACAGATCCTAACTCCTCAAAAACAATATGCATCCCTACATAACAAAACTGTAAAACGTTATTTATTATTATAAATAATCAAATCTTATTTGATTTGATTATAAATTATCTTAAATTTGTATACTACATCAATCAAATAGTATGCATGTTTCAAGATGTGACTTTCATTAGCCATTGCTCTTGAGACGTATGTGCCAGCATTTATGAAACTCATAATAAATCAGACAAAGCTTAACATGATTCTTTGTGAAAAAGAGGGACAATTCTGAAGAGAAATCACTTTTCAAATGGGTTTGACCTTCCTCAATCCACTGTGTTAGATGACACATTGTACAGGGAGTATTAGAAGAAAAAAGTAATATACCTTGAAGTGCCTCCAATTTGAAACTTTAATTAAACATTTTTTTGCTATGCACACACGCATAAAATAAGTCAGACCTGGTCTAAATGAAGAATAGTTCTTGTGAAAGGACCTCTTTTTTCTTTTATATCCCTATAACAAAGTCCAAAAGTAAGTAAGAATGGAGTCACCCAGGCCTCATAAGAAAAATGAACTAATGTCTATATACTTGGATTGCAAATGAAATTATTTAACAAAAAGAGTTGTAAACACAAATAAGCAAAATAGGAGATATTTCACAATGTTTGAAATGAAATACCAATAAACAGTACTGCAAAAGAGAGATTTGTCAATTGTGAAGTTCAATGAAAGTTTATAATTGACAAAAATACACTGCATCATGTTAAATGGGTAGAAAGGATTAAAGGTAGATGTTCCGATTTCTGGCCCGATTTTCAACTTGATATTTTCTATATTACATGAAAGGTCATTCTTAAAATTGTTGCATTCCAAAGTTTGAGTTACATAACTCCAATGGTTCTTATTTTAGAAGCACAAGGTCACAAGAAATTTGCCCATTGAGTAAGTAGTACACGGACTCGCAGGTTATAACCACCTTTATTGGCAGTAATTCGCCACATTTTAGCCTATAATTTCTGAATGGGAAGTTTCTGGCCTCTAAGATTTTACAGACATAATAAAAAAAAACAGAGGTAAAATTTCTTGCAATGAGGTGAAGTCCACTTTGGGGACATGTTGAGAGTCTCAGCCGTAGCTCGTCGGGTTCCGCTATGAAAGTCTAACATTGTCTAATGTACTATAATAGTGCTACGTTTATATAGTATTTCTCAGGTATATAAGGTTCATTAACCCTAGGGGAAAAGTGCCCGATTCGACAAAAGCACACTGCATGACAGTTTTATAGAACTTAATTTTTGACAGTGGACACTCTGGTTCAGGCTACAGCTTTAGACTATACGTTGATATATTTTGGATATTACATTGTAAATCTTTCCAATTTTTCTTACTGGTCATATCATTCTGTACAAATAAATTTATGCATTATGGAACTAATTTTGTCGGATTAGTGAACCAGAAAGATGTTACCTATACAATGTCGACGTTTAGGACAATTTAAGTAAGATACCTTTTGAGTGGAACTTCTCGTTTTGGTTTAGTTGAGTTGATAGTGTTGTATAGAATAGTGTTGTATAGAATTTTCATATCATAGAGACATTGAACTGGAGCTTTGATGTATTTCAGAGAAGTTTGGGGTATTGAAATTTCAGTTAGCACTTATGTTTTTTGTAAATAATTCAAAGAATACAAATGAGATACTAATTGTAATGAATTTATTTTGTGTTATAAATAATCTTTGCAGACAGTAGATAAATATAAGATCTTTTTGACAAATGTTACACTAAAATACAATGACTCACATTTAACGTTTAGGGAATTGCATTGGCAATTCATACCGTAAAATACAAGTCGGGGCTATAGGCGTTACATTAATGGTTGAATTCTTTGTGCATTGTTCTTTTTGCATGATACACTACTGGCCAAAGGCTGTATGCAATCCCTGAAGGTACCTATTTTGTAGAGACAGTATGGTTTTTTTCTGCATTCCTCAATGCCTGTTTCTAAATAGCTTCCAACAAGTTTGCATTATAAACACTTAGATAGAACAGTGTTCCAAGATTGTGATTTTTGATTTTGTTTGTTTTGAATAGTCGAAATTTAAAGCAATCATTTTGTGAATGCTATTGACTTTGGGCTCTTGTGCATTTGAAGTGAATGCTATGTTTGGAATTAGTTCTCTAAAGTTTGGTATACTGGCTGGTTGGATGAGTATGTAGAAATATTAGTATTTGATTATGAAATTGATCAGTAGTTCTTACACAATATGCAGTATTCACTTTAGATATAATGTTTACAATTTACATGCGGCAGGTAGTTGGAGGCGACATTCCAAAATTATTGAATCGCACTACATCTTTATCCCCATGAGAAATGCATTGAAATTTGTACAAACAGTCTTAAATTGTTTCTGTAATTCTTGAGATAGGCCTCGAGTTGTGACTAGGTTACTGAAAATTTGCTTTGTAAATGGAAAAATCCAAAAACTGCGTGGAAAGTGTAAGCGTTAATAAATAATCGTTGAAACTTGGTAAAACCGTCCATGTTAAGAAATAAATTCATGGCTTAAAATGTTTACATTATGATACTAGTTTTTAACATTATTAACCACGAGTGGGAGTTCATTTAACTGTTTAATGCATAATCAGATTCAACATGTATCTATTTTGAAATGTTATATAGGGTATTAAGTCGCCAGTCTCAGTCAACACTTATTTTCAGTCATTTCGCCCAAATCATGTAATTGAAGGACTTTGCCTTTTTAAACTGATGGCTAAAAAAGAGCCACATAGTTAATGCTTGGTATTGCTTTTAAAATGGCGCTGTTCGAAAACTGGCGACTTTACTCTCTACATAACGTCAGTGGCGTAACAGCCGGGGGGGGGGGGGGGGGGGGGGGGGCAGGGGCACAGGTGCTCAGCAGGAAATTCAAACCCAAATTCAAAGAGAGAAAGGAAAAAGGGAGGAAAAAGAAAAAGGAAAAGGAGAAAAAAATAAAAATTTCGCAGTACAAAAAGCACAACAGTCAACAAATTGTTGACTGTTGTGTTTTTTGTACTGCGAAATTTTGTGATCGTGCGAAAAAAATTGTGACCGTGCGAAATTTTGTGACCGTGGGAATTTGTTCCCCCACCCCCCACCCCCCACTTACGTGAAATTCACGAGGTGACTGACTGGGAATTTTTTTGGGGGCAACCTTTTACCAGGATTTTTTTGGGCTGTGCCCCCCCCCCCCTGACAACCAACCTCTGTTACGCCCCTGCATAACGTACATACTAGTTGAAAATATAAACATGTTATTTACGGTAAGTCGCCAGTTTGTGGTTACTTTGTCAAAATCGTGTATTTGCATTGGTCGGCGCTATTTTAAAACAACTCCGGGCATATATCAAATGCAGCATTTTTTTGTTTATAATTTTGTTATAATCATTTTCATTACACTATTAGGGTGAAGTCTGAAAATAGCGAGTTTACCTTTTACATATAACTATTCTAAATGAAAGCAAACATTGTGGGTATTTACATAATTTATGATTGTGTAATTGCAGTGTGTTTACATCTCTAAATGTTTATTACATAATATTATACAAAATCAAGGTAATCAATGTCCATATATTTACATAATTATGGTTGCTAATTGCAACACTTTCTCCATCATGTAAAATGTTATACATTAGATTATTTCATGACGAGATGGTAGACTTCTGGTTCTGTAAATTTAGAAATATTAATGGGCTCTCTTATTGCAATGTGAATTGCAGTGGGTTTACATGTTAAAATGTTTATATACATATTATTGTACAAAATCAAGGTAATCAATGTCCATATATTTACATAATTATGGTTGCTAATTGCAACGCTTTCTCCATTTGTAAAATGTTATAGGCTATACATTAGATTATTTCATGAAAAGGTGGTAGACTTCTGGTTCTGTAAATGTAGAAATATTTGTGATCTCTTAACTTAATTGCAATGTGAATTGCAGTGTTTACATCTAAAATGTTTATATACACTGAGCCAAAAAAATAATATGTTAACAGATCACCATAGGGGCAGTGCACATTTCTTTTGTGAAGTATTATCCAGTCAATGGATTGGCCACACGTGGGAATTTATGAGTGCTGGATCTCTCTGATTACACACGTCTATGGCAGGCCCAATGTCCAGTAACTCGAAAAACCAAGTTTTTCGCCGAAAAACTTGGTTTATCGATTGAAAATCCAAGTTTTTCTTGAAAAACTTGGTTTATCAATTGAAAAACCAAGTTTTTCGACAGCTAGGCGAAAAACTTGGTTTTTCAAATGAAAAACCAAGATTATCGATTTGAAAAACCAAGTTTTTCGCCTAGCTGTCGAAAAACTTGGTTTTTCAATTGATAAACCAAGTTTTTCGAGAAAAACTTGTTTTTTCATTTGAAAAACTTGGATTTTCAATCGAAAAACCAAGTTTTTCGAATTGTTGGATATTACACTTAGATAAACTTGGTTTTTCAATCGAGAAACCAAGTTTTTCAACGCCTAATGTCCATTAATTCAAAAAACTTGGTTTATCATTTTGAAAAACCAAGTTTTTCGATCGAAAAACTTGGTTTTTCAACGCGGAATGTAAAATAATTCGAAAAACTTGGTTTATCAATTGAAAAACCAAGTTTTTCTCGAAAAACTTGGATTATCAATTGAAAAACCAAGTTTTTCGACGCCTAATGTCCAATAATTCGAAAAACTTGGTTTATCATTTGAAAAACCAAGTTTTTCGACGCCTAATGTCCATTAATTCGAAAAACTTGGTTTTTCAACGCGGAATGTAAAATAATTCGAAAAACTTGGTTTATCAATTGAAAAACCAAGTTTTTCAAGTGAAATCCAAGTTTTTCTCGAAAAACTTGGATTATCAATTGAAAAACCAAGATTTTCGACGCCTAATGTCCAATAATTCGAAAAACTTGGTTTATCATTTGAAAAACCAAGTTTCGACGCCTAATGTCCAATAATTCGAAAAACTTGGTTTATCATTTTGAAAAACCAAGTTTTTCGATCGAAAAACTTGGTTTTTCAACGCGGAATGTAAAATAATTCGAAAAACTTGGTTTATCGATTGAAAATCCAAGTTTTTCAAGTGAAAAACCAAGTTTTTCTCGAAAAACTTGGATTATCAATTGAAAAACCAAGTTTTTCGACGCCTAATGTCCATTAATTCGAAAAACTTGGTTTATCATTTTGCATGTTTATTAACACTATTTATCTATGTTATTTACATAAAAGTACAATTATTGTAGCTCTGTCTTTATACAATGCTTCAAATAGAAAAGTCTATACTATCTAATCATAGCGAGGGTAAAACCATTCAATAGACTGTTCAATCCTAGGGGAACAATAGTAAACAAATTTAAGATTTGATTTTCACATCATGTTTTTACAGTTCTGTTTCGTGGGGGCCTGATAACAGATCCTAACTCCTCAAAAACAATATGCATCCCTACATAACAAAACTGTAAAACGTTATTTATTATTATAAATAATCAAATCTTATTTGATTTGATTATAAATTATCTTAAATTTGTATACTACATCAATCAAATAGTATGCATGTTTCAAGATGTGACTTTCATTAGCCATTGCTCTTGAGACGTATGTGCCAGCATTTATGAAACTCATAATAAATCAGACAAAGCTTAACATGATTCTTTGTGAAAAAGAGGGACAATTCTGAAGAGAAATCACTTTTCAAATGGGTTTGACCTTCCTCAATCCACTGTGTTAGATGACACATTGTACAGGGAGTATTAGAAGAAAAAAGTAATATACCTTGAAGTGCCTCCAATTTGAAACTTTAATTAAACATTTTTTTGCTATGCACACACGCATAAAATAAGTCAGACCTGGTCTAAATGAAGAATAGTTCTTGTGAAAGGACCTCTTTTTTCTTTTATATCCCTATAACAAAGTCCAAAAGTAAGTAAGAATGGAGTCACCCAGGCCTCATAAGAAAAATGAACTAATGTCTATATACTTGGATTGCAAATGAAATTATTTAACAAAAAGAGTTGTAAACACAAATAAGCAAAATAGGAGATATTTCACAATGTTTGAAATGAAATACCAATAAACAGTACTGCAAAAGAGAGATTTGTCAATTGTGAAGTTCAATGAAAGTTTATAATTGACAAAAATACACTGCATCATGTTAAATGGGTAGAAAGGATTAAAGGTAGATGTTCCGATTTCTGGCCCGATTTTCAACTTGATATTTTCTATATTACATGAAAGGTCATTCTTAAAATTGTTGCATTCCAAAGTTTGAGTTACATAACTCCAATGGTTCTTATTTTAGAAGCACAAGGTCACAAGAAATTTGCCCATTGAGTAAGTAGTACACGGACTCGCAGGTTATAACCACCTTTATTGGCAGTAATTCGCCACATTTTAGCCTATAATTTCTGAATGGGAAGTTTCTGGCCTCTAAGATTTTACAGACATAATAAAAAAAAACAGAGGTAAAATTTCTTGCAATGAGGTGAAGTCCACTTTGGGGACATGTTGAGAGTCTCAGCCGTAGCTCGTCGGGTTCCGCTATGAAAGTCTAACATTGTCTAATGTACTATAATAGTGCTACGTTTATATAGTATTTCTCAGGTATATAAGGTTCATTAACCCTAGGGGAAAAGTGCCCGATTCGACAAAAGCACACTGCATGACAGTTTTATAGAACTTAATTTTTGACAGTGGACACTCTGGTTCAGGCTACAGCTTTAGACTATACGTTGATATATTTTGGATATTACATTGTAAATCTTTCCAATTTTTCTTACTGGTCATATCATTCTGTACAAATAAATTTATGCATTATGGAACTAATTTTGTCGGATTAGTGAACCAGAAAGATGTTACCTATACAATGTCGACGTTTAGGACAATTTAAGTAAGATACCTTTTGAGTGGAACTTCTCGTTTTGGTTTAGTTGAGTTGATAGTGTTGTATAGAATAGTGTTGTATAGAATTTTCATATCATAGAGACATTGAACTGGAGCTTTGATGTATTTCAGAGAAGTTTGGGGTATTGAAATTTCAGTTAGCACTTATGTTTTTTGTAAATAATTCAAAGAATACAAATGAGATACTAATTGTAATGAATTTATTTTGTGTTATAAATAATCTTTGCAGACAGTAGATAAATATAAGATCTTTTTGACAAATGTTACACTAAAATACAATGACTCACATTTAACGTTTAGGGAATTGCATTGGCAATTCATACCGTAAAATACAAGTCGGGGCTATAGGCGTTACATTAATGGTTGAATTCTTTGTGCATTGTTCTTTTTGCATGATACACTACTGGCCAAAGGCTGTATGCAATCCCTGAAGGTACCTATTTTGTAGAGACAGTATGGTTTTTTTCTGCATTCCTCAATGCCTGTTTCTAAATAGCTTCCAACAAGTTTGCATTATAAACACTTAGATAGAACAGTGTTCCAAGATTGTGATTTTTGATTTTGTTTGTTTTGAATAGTCGAAATTTAAAGCAATCATTTTGTGAATGCTATTGACTTTGGGCTCTTGTGCATTTGAAGTGAATGCTATGTTTGGAATTAGTTCTCTAAAGTTTGGTATACTGGCTGGTTGGATGAGTATGTAGAAATATTAGTATTTGATTATGAAATTGATCAGTAGTTCTTACACAATATGCAGTATTCACTTTAGATATAATGTTTACAATTTACATGCGGCAGGTAGTTGGAGGCGACATTCCAAAATTATTGAATCGCACTACATCTTTATCCCCATGAGAAATGCATTGAAATTTGTACAAACAGTCTTAAATTGTTTCTGTAATTCTTGAGATAGGCCTCGAGTTGTGACTAGGTTACTGAAAATTTGCTTTGTAAATGGAAAAATCCAAAAACTGCGTGGAAAGTGTAAGCGTTAATAAATAATCGTTGAAACTTGGTAAAACCGTCCATGTTAAGAAATAAATTCATGGCTTAAAATGTTTACATTATGATACTAGTTTTTAACATTATTAACCACGAGTGGGAGTTCATTTAACTGTTTAATGCATAATCAGATTCAACATGTATCTATTTTGAAATGTTATATAGGGTATTAAGTCGCCAGTCTCAGTCAACACTTATTTTCAGTCATTTCGCCCAAATCATGTAATTGAAGGACTTTGCCTTTTTAAACTGATGGCTAAAAAAGAGCCACATAGTTAATGCTTGGTATTGCTTTTAAAATGGCGCTGTTCGAAAACTGGCGACTTTACTCTCTACATAACGTCAGTGGCGTAACAGCCGGGGGGGGGGGGGGGCAGGGGCACAGGTGCTCAGCAGGAAATTCAAACCCAAATTCAAAGAGAGAAAGGAAAAAGGGAGGAAAAAGAAAAAGGAAAAGGAGAAAAAAATAAAAATTTCGCAGTACAAAAAGCACAACAGTCAACAAATTGTTGACTGTTGTGTTTTTTGTACTGCGAAATTTTGTGATCGTGCGAAAAAAATTGTGACCGTGCGAAATTTTGTGACCGTGGGAATTTGTTCCCCCACCCCCCACCCCCCACTTACGTGAAATTCACGAGGTGACTGACTGGGAATTTTTTTGGGGGCAACCTTTTACCAGGATTTTTTTGGGCTGTGCCCCCCCCCCCTGACAACCAACCTCTGTTACGCCCCTGCATAACGTACATACTAGTTGAAAATATAAACATGTTATTTACGGTAAGTCGCCAGTTTGTGGTTACTTTGTCAAAATCGTGTATTTGCATTGGTCGGCGCTATTTTAAAACAACTCCGGGCATATATCAAATGCAGCATTTTTTTGTTTATAATTTTGTTATAATCATTTTCATTACACTATTAGGGTGAAGTCTGAAAATAGCGAGTTTACCTTTTACATATAACTATTCTAAATGAAAGCAAACATTGTGGGTATTTACATAATTTATGATTGTGTAATTGCAGTGTGTTTACATCTCTAAATGTTTATTACATAATATTATACAAAATCAAGGTAATCAATGTCCATATATTTACATAATTATGGTTGCTAATTGCAACACTTTCTCCATCATGTAAAATGTTATACATTAGATTATTTCATGACGAGATGGTAGACTTCTGGTTCTGTAAATTTAGAAATATTAATGGGCTCTCTTATTGCAATGTGAATTGCAGTGGGTTTACATGTTAAAATGTTTATATACATATTATTGTACAAAATCAAGGTAATCAATGTCCATATATTTACATAATTATGGTTGCTAATTGCAACGCTTTCTCCATTTGTAAAATGTTATAGGCTATACATTAGATTATTTCATGAAAAGGTGGTAGACTTCTGGTTCTGTAAATGTAGAAATATTTGTGATCTCTTAACTTAATTGCAATGTGAATTGCAGTGTTTACATCTAAAATGTTTATATACACTGAGCCAAAAAAATAATATGTTAACAGATCACCATAGGGGCAGTGCACATTTCTTTTGTGAAGTATTATCCAGTCAATGGATTGGCCACACGTGGGAATTTATGAGTGCTGGATCTCTCTGATTACACACGTCTATGGCAGGCCCAATGTCCAGTAACTCGAAAAACCAAGTTTTTCGCCGAAAAACTTGGTTTATCGATTGAAAATCCAAGTTTTTCTTGAAAAACTTGGTTTATCAATTGAAAAACCAAGTTTTTCGACAGCTAGGCGAAAAACTTGGTTTTTCAAATGAAAAACCAAGATTATCGATTTGAAAAACCAAGTTTTTCGCCTAGCTGTCGAAAAACTTGGTTTTTCAATTGATAAACCAAGTTTTTCGAGAAAAACTTGTTTTTTCATTTGAAAAACTTGGATTTTCAATCGAAAAACCAAGTTTTTCGAATTGTTGGATATTACACTTAGATAAACTTGGTTTTTCAATCGAGAAACCAAGTTTTTCAACGCCTAATGTCCATTAATTCAAAAAACTTGGTTTATCATTTTGAAAAACCAAGTTTTTCGATCGAAAAACTTGGTTTTTCAACGCGGAATGTAAAATAATTCGAAAAACTTGGTTTATCAATTGAAAAACCAAGTTTTTCTCGAAAAACTTGGATTATCAATTGAAAAACCAAGTTTTTCGACGCCTAATGTCCAATAATTCGAAAAACTTGGTTTATCATTTGAAAAACCAAGTTTTTCGACGCCTAATGTCCATTAATTCGAAAAACTTGGTTTTTCAACGCGGAATGTAAAATAATTCGAAAAACTTGGTTTATCAATTGAAAAACCAAGTTTTTCAAGTGAAATCCAAGTTTTTCTCGAAAAACTTGGATTATCAATTGAAAAACCAAGATTTTCGACGCCTAATGTCCAATAATTCGAAAAACTTGGTTTATCATTTGAAAAACCAAGTTTCGACGCCTAATGTCCAATAATTCGAAAAACTTGGTTTATCATTTTGAAAAACCAAGTTTTTCGATCGAAAAACTTGGTTTTTCAACGCGGAATGTAAAATAATTCGAAAAACTTGGTTTATCGATTGAAAATCCAAGTTTTTCAAGTGAAAAACCAAGTTTTTCTCGAAAAACTTGGATTATCAATTGAAAAACCAAGTTTTTCGACGCCTAATGTCCATTAATTCGAAAAACTTGGTTTATCATTTTGAAAAACCAAGTTTTTCGATCGAAAAACTTGGTTTTTCAACGCGGAATGTAAAATAATTCGAAAAACTTGGTTTATCAATTGAAAAACCAAGTTTTTCTCGAAAAACTTGGATTATCAATTGAAAAACCAAGTTTTTCGACGCCAAATGTCCAATAATTCGAAAAACTTGGATTATCATTTGAAAAACCAAGTTTTTCGATGCCTAATGTCCATTAATTCGAAAAACTTGGTTTATCATTTTGAAAAACTTGGTTTTTCGATCGAAAAACTTGGTTTTTCAACGCGGAATGTAAAATAATTTGAAAAACTTGGTTTATCAATTGAAAAACCAAGTTTTTCGACGCCTAATGTCTAATAATTCGAAAAACTTGGTTTATCATTTGAAAAACCAAGATTATCGATTTGAAAAACCAAGATTTTCACCTAGGCGTCGAAAAACTTGGTTTTTCAATTGATAAACCAAGTTTTTCTAATTATTTTACGTTCCGCGTCGAAAAACTTGGTTTTTCAATTGATAAACCAAGTTTTTCAAATTATTGGACATTACACTTTGATAAACTTGGTTTTTCGATCGAAAAACCAAGATTTTCTCCAGCCAACTGAAAATCTTGGTTTTTCGAATCGATAAACTTGGTTTTTCATTTGAAAAACCAAGTTTTTCGCCTAGCTGTCCGAAAAACTTGGTTTTTCAATTGATAAACCAAGTCCAATCGATAAACCAAGTTTTTCGGCGAAAAACTTGGTTTTTCGAGTTACTGGACATTGGGCCTGCCATACACGTCTTCAAGCAACCATATACTAGTCCGTCGGCTCGGGCCTGTCGGTTCTCGTGTGGGGGCGCTCTATAGCTCACTGGGCGAGGGGACTTCTCGACGGACTACCATATACATGTATAACGAAACAACAATGCTGGGCCAACACGCACGTTTTGACGGGATGGGTGCTGACGAATTACACCCTCCCTAATTCCGCAATACAAATAGGTCGCGGGGAAAAAACATTATTTACCTCAAAACCATGGCCTTAACTTTTCAATCAATGTGATAATATGCGTCAAAAATGTTACTAAATTCTATCATAGATAAATATCATTCTTAAATTGTAGATTATTTCTTAATGTAAACTTTCAATAATTATTAGCGGAATAATAAATACCAATTATTTTTAGATTCCAGGCCGGGGGTCCAGGGGCCACCGTAAAACAAAGGACCCTTCACCCATGCAAAATAAATGAGTTCTCTTTCTAATCAAAGAATATTAGATTTATCAAAAAAATACACCTCGTAGGGACCTCGTATCATATCTATGCACATCATATCTGTATTCCTTTCCCGATTCCTTTGCGCCAAATTAAATCAGCCTTTCAAAAACTTTACTAGATTTGGACTACGGTGCATGGATAATAGTCGTCAAGGTCTGTGTTAATAGGCCTTATTTATTACCTGCCATGGTAATACCAGGGATACTATTAACTTTGGGATAGGAAAGTCGTATACTAACGTACGTAGCGAAAACGGTCCTTTTGAATAAATTATGATAATCGTCTGGAATGCGTCGGTGACCGGCGTTTAACGCGTTTAACAATGTTTAACCAGGTTAAACTGCATTAAACGGCATGTTAGTCAGCATAGGTTTGGGGGCGCTGTAGATTTAAACAGACGACGGTGGCCACGCGAAACTTAAATTTTGAATTCGTAGTGAATATTAGGCCTACACGTAATCGCGAATTTTAAACCGATCATTTTGACAAATACATCATAATTAGAAGGATTTTTATCGTTAACCGGGCGATGACTGTTAAAAATAATTCACAATGGTGCACTCCCGTTGCCAAATTGGGTCGTCTGAGCTGAGAGACGCGTGGCCAGCGTTGCGTCGTCTGCTACAATCACACGTCTGCAATCACGCCTGATCGGTATAGCGCCACCAATTCTATGCTGACTAAGTTCAATTTAAAAGTGGACCCGATAGGCAAGCTCAGTGGCATACCCCTGGTAATACGCCGGTCTCTGGGCAAACTTTCATCGATGAACCAATTAGCATGATTAGCGCAAACATCCAATTATCTGAGCCTGGCGCGGCGGGGGGCGGAGCAAACCGTGATCTATGTAGACAGTCGATGATAAAAATTCCCTTTAAAAGGGATAACCCATGCCCAAGATGATTCCATTTATTAAGATAAAAAATGAAATAAATGGAAGGCACCGATTTTAATCATTTCATGTTTTAAAGATGAAATTGCTCTTTAGTGGTCAAAGTTGGAGGATGAATACCTTTGGATTAATCCAATTCCGACCCTGCTTTGGATGTTTAATTCCATGTCTACAACTGAGACAACGCTATTTAAGGTTAAAGTGTATCCCAAGCTCAAAAGAATTTTTAATTGCGATCAAAACTACATACTGCCAGCTATTCCAAAATTGAAATGAAACATTAACCTCAGTTTATTATGCCAAACACACACAATTGTCATTACTGATAATTGATGTTCTTATTCCTCTTTCAAAACTTATTTCATGATGTCAATTTTTAACTTATGATTTTACGCGAAACACATTTTGCATTGAAATTACTGAACCAAATTAATAACAATCCACTGTGAAAGTGTACTTTCTCAATAACTTTGCTATAGTGAAATAAACCAGCCTCTCCATAATTGAATCTTTAAATTCAGTTACATATTTAGGGGAGGATGGGGCAACTGGTCCGGTTAAGCATATTTCATGATATAAAAGCTTAAAGCTCGTGTAAATATTTATGGAATTGCTATGAAAATATCACCCATGTAACTGTTTACATATAACATATAAACAATGTTAAAAAATATCTAAACAAAAGGCCAATTACCACTAACTAAAAACTTTACTTGGCACGGACCAGTTACCCCATCGTTGGGGCAACTGGTCCTATATGTCCCAACGGTTAGAATACACAGAAATCATTGATTGACAACACGGTAACTAGGCAGTATTTTCTTTACAAGCTAATTTCCATATTATTTAACGTGTAAAAAGGATACAGGTCTCATGAAATCCATGTTTTATAGAGTTTTCGTGGTTACCGTGTAAAAAGCAGTAATACTAATGGTGTACAAAGTAAGCGCAATTTTCGACTGCACGTTTATTAGATAAAACGGTATGAACCTAGTTAAATGGTTACATGGTTGTTATATTCAGACGCCCCATACATTTGTATATATATATACCCCTTTCTTTAATGATTTTATTTACTTCATATAATCATCATTTAGTACTTATAATAAACCATCTTGATATTTAGCCAGCTTTTCATGTTACAGGGGAAGTAAGTCAATATGACAATGATGACCCAACGGTTAATATACACAAAAAGCAGTGGATAAAATACATAAATCATAACATTTCGTCATAGCAAATACCTTTACAGACACCATTCAAAATAAAATAAAGATGTAATTCATAATACCGAGGTTTTAAACTATTCTAAAGCAATTTCATGTCATAGTGTAATCCTTCAATATCAGAAATAGTGGTATTAGACCCGAAAAGCCCCAAAATGTCTAAGAACTAGAAAGAATGTGAATTATTTCATATTCTATTCACATTTCAATACCGAGTCATGTTTTATTGACACTAACAATTAATTTTCAAAATGAATTTTACAATTTTGATTAAGTTTTTGCAGGCGGACCAGTTGCCCCATGGCCCCTTCGGACCACTTGCCCCAACAAATGACGTAGCACTTTGTCGAGATGAAACATTATTCAAACACGCCTGTGACGTAATACATTTTACGCCAAAATGTTTTAAAACATACCACCATTTGTCATAATAATCAATATTAAAGGGGCCGTCCAAAATTATTGCCATTTTCACTTACGTACAGAGCGTACGTAACTTTTTACCCCCTCCCCCCTAGAGTTACGTACGCAATAAATGGCGAAATGTTATTTTATTTTGTACTTTAAAAAAAAAAGTCCCGCCTCTCAAGATCGCCATTTAAGTTACGTACGGTTGGGTATATTTCGACCCCCCCTCTTACGTACGCTTTGTACGTAACTGAAAATAGCGAAAATTATGGACGACCCCTAACTCCAATACATTTCAGAAAAAAGGCAAAACTGCATTTTTGTTTTTAGCCATTAAACAGATTTCTGTAGCCAGCGAGTATCTTTGAATTCGCAAATACTACGGCGTTCGGGTCCTACAAGTAGACGAGTGTCTTTAGATAAAATAATAAATGGTGTACTTTGTTATTTGCAAATTCATAAACTAATAATTCTACCAAATGAATACCCGTGATAATGATTTAAGTTGAAGCATTCTTTAAATGATAATATTGAACGGAAATCCAAACCACCAATGTCCTAAGTTAGCAATATGCGCCATTTTACAGTCATTTCAACCACAACCTATGGTTTTAATCATATTTCGGAAAGTCCCTAAGCACACTACAATATAGCACCCATTAAATGCAATATGCACATAGCATCTTAAGAAGACTGTACTGCATGTATATATTTACTGTTGCATATCTGTCAATCATATAAAGTACATTAAACATGATCTAAACCCATCTTCATATATCGCCCATACTATCTGTGCATTTTCAATCAGTCACTCAAGGAGTTGGCTTCAAAGATCTGGAGAAAATCACATCTGTAAATACCCTCAAGTTCCAAATGTTTTGGATTGTAGAAGGTAAGGATATATGTCAAGTATCAAATAATAATAATAATAATAATAATAATACGGTGTTTATATAGCGCCTTACAAATAACACAAAGCGCTTTACATGAAAAGTATCACAAAAATACCAAAAATACATGATAAGAATACAGACTTAAAACCATTAAAAAGATTTAAAACAAAAGTCGTACTGTTCAAAAGAAAGCAGTATGCCCATACAATTACAAAATCCTTCATTTCGGACCACTTGCCCCACGGTCCAGTTGCCCCATATTCCCCTATATTAGATTGGACTTTTCTTTTCTTTTCTGGAAAACCGACTGCCATGTTCAGTGTGGAAAAACAAAATCTTTCTCGCAATTGATGCTCATTTTGGTTTGTTATGAGCCAAGATACCTATCGTTCAAGATTGACCAGATAACCATTTAAATATTAATCTTCGGATATAGAGTAAAAAGGGGAGCACGCAAATGCATACCGGTATACACTGAGCCAAAAAAGAAACTTATAAAATTTTAACAGATCACCAAATAAAATTCTGTGCATGAAAATGTACCAAATTTGGATACAATATTCCTACAATGTATTGCTTCAAATGGCAGTCAATAACCAATTGTTTGCTTCAATGACACAAGAGAAATCTGCACTGACTCAGACAACGTCTTGCATCACATGTCACAGCAAACAATTTCAGCAACATAAAGTTAAAAACATTTCATAGAGTCAAAACAAACTCATATCCAAACAAACAATGAAGTCATTAATAACGGGTATGTCCACCTCCAGCTCATTATCATTTATTTAATCACAGGCTACAAACCGTCCTTTTATTGGTTCAGTAATCCCTGATACCAATACCTTGAAAAAGTTGGAAAAGGTTTCTGAACATTTTTGTTTTGTATAAATTATGGTAAAGACAATATCCGCGTGGAAAGTGTTATCAGATACCAGGCTCCAGATACTATGAGACCGTGATGTATATATTGCTGACGGAACTGTTCATCATCGTTCTTCTTCAGAATGACAATGTTTGTACACATTACAATCACAATGATCATGATGGGTAAACAACAGATATAATACTGAAAGTAATGTTATTGGCTGTTAATGTCTCAACCTAAACTAAGTCGATATATGGAGCTAAATGCGCCGCATGTTGTTGATTGAACCAAAAGAAGGAAATTCCCTTTTCACTAAAACGAGCACTCAAGAGTTTCACAGTATAGGCATATTTCAGCTCGGTAGATGTATATAGAACCGATACATCTAACCGTAGTACGTACGGGACATCGGAAAATGCAGCTTTTATAGCCTAATAGGCCTACGGCGTTTTTGTCTTCAATTCATCGGTTCTTCTGCCCGAGATGGAGCCCAGATCGATCTGATGGAAACATGAGTGATACATAAGTATAACAGTGCTATCATCTGTCCTCGCTATTTCAGTATTGTCCGTTTATATTTACCACATGCACACCCAAACCCCTGGTTGAAATTACTATTGAATAATGGTTGCTGTTGATCCACACCGTGTGGCATCATTACCGTCCAGATCTGGGATCAAATAGGATTTGGAGGGAATTTCAGATAAATGGTCCAACGGGACAAGTTTAACACTATAATGCAACACTATCAAAAAGCGGAACAGCCGATTTCTGACGATAGTGTTGTTCAATTTGCAATTTGCAAACATCCAAAGGTAGATTTTATATCAGACCCAGGAAATTGGAACAAGGCCTCACGTCAGTGGTGATGAGGATAATTATACGCACGACATTTGTATGGAAGAAACCCTTTCCGTCATAATAACTAAGTGTCAAGTACAAACATGCCCTTTGTTGGTTCAGTAATCCACGGATATACCAAAATCTTGAAAGTTGGAAAGGATTTCTGAAGAAGAAGAAGAAAAAAAAATCGGTTTTGCATATTATGGTAAAGCCAATAGCCGCGTGGAAAGTGTTATCATATACTATGAGACCGTGTATAGCTGATATTGTCGACGGAACTGTTCCTCTTCTTCAGACTGAATATTGAGTTGACAATGTTTGTACGGGTAAGTATTGCAATCACAATGATCGTGATGATTAAACAACTGATATTATACTGGAATTAATGTTATTGGCTGCTATAGGTCTCAATAAGTCGATCTATTGAGCTAAATGCGCAGCATGTTAATTGAACCAAAAGAAGGAAATTCCTTTTTCACTACGAGCACTCAAGATGGAAGAAATACTTTTCGTCATATGACGAAGTGTCATTATCATTTATTTAATCACCATTGAATTACAAATGTTCCATTTATTGGTTCAGTAATCCCTGATATACCAAGACCTTGAAAGTTGGAAAAGGTTTCTGAAAAACTCGGTTTTGTATTTTATTTTTTGTAAATGCAATAGCCGCGTGGAAAAGCTTATGATCATCATCATATTGAATATTATTTCGGTCGGCTACAGAGAACACATCTAATAATGCATGATGACAAAACACTCACATCAATGCTCATTGTTAACAACCTGCAAATGAATGATTGACTTTGACAATATACGTCAGCATGGCAAACTTAATAATAATATCGTCAACATTGATATATCAATTTATGAGCCCAATAAGCATGCCGGGAAGCATGCATCACCGAGTGTAATGGTAACAAGAGAAGCTACAATATTTGTACTCCACAAAATAGTCGCATTTACCCCACCCATGGTTGAAATGGCTATCTAATATATAGATTTAATGAAATTAATTATCTATATACTAATTTTCGGAACATGGCTTTATTAGATAGTTCAATATAATTTTACACTCGCGTCCCTCTTGAACTGAAAAAGCGTGGCAATTGCGCCTCTAATACACGAGCTAATTAGATAGTTCAATGCCCGTTTTTCCCGTTTTCAGACATGCGCAGAAAGGATCACATGTGAAAATCCGAAATGTTGAATTTCTTTTACTCGGGTAGCTACTGTTCGGACACAAATTGTGGTTTTCGGAGTGAGTGATGACATATGGTCTTCACCCAAAATATTTTCTTCGGGGATATAGCTACATTTCTGTATATGCGGCTGTTTGTTATTCTTAAAGATCGCATAGTAAAAAGCATTTATACGGGACTTTACGTCCGACAAATAAAAATATTTCACGAAATTGTCTAAATGTAAACAACAAACTCTTACACAGATCTTAAAGTGACACTTTCACATTGGTTATATAGGCGAATGCGACGTTTGATACCGATAAAGAAACTGGCAGTACCATGCCAACCGTTTCTGTTGCTGCGCGTTCGCGTTTAACATGGCGCACGCAATACGGCGCACACGTAATGACGCAGACAAATTGTGTACGCGTTTGTGGCGTTGTACTTTGTTTACGGGGCAGGATGAAAGCAAGTAGTCGGTTGCTCCGCTGTGCATACCATACATACCGTACATACAAGATTACGAGAGCAAGACACACACAAAAAAATAAAGCCAAGGTATATAAGACCTTTATTTTAATAAAGAAACGGGGAGCAAGGTGCAAACCGTATCCAGGAAAACATGTAGGCCTATTAATTATTTAAGTGACATGAAGTGGCTGAAGGAAAATACATATAATGGAATGCAGTTGTAACCCCATTTGATGAAGTCACTCTTGCAAGTCACCACATTTGATGAAGGAGTTAACCATATACAGTAACCGGTAACCCCATTTGAGGAGGAGTCGCCCATGCAGGTAACCCCATTTGATAGGAGGAGTCACCCATGCAGGTAACTCCATTTGATGCAGTCAACCATGCTTCCGGTATTATAAATATGGATGATTAATGAATGTTTTGACTTAAACATGTTATATACATAATGATTAATTGAGCAGTTATCACCTAAAATTAGTTAGGCCTATGCCCGGGGCCTATGCCTGTAAATTTGGCCGATACCGCCGCGTAAGGCATGACTGGTATCATGAAGCTTTGGGCTGGTGGATCAAGGTCGGCACCACCCCCCCCCCCCCCCCCCCCCCCCCCCCCCCCTCACACCCATTTCATTGTCTTCGTGCGACTTATACAGCGGTGCGGTGCGGCTTATAGCCTACTATATGAGGTCTGAATCTTACTTTATGAATTTAATAATTAAGGTGTTGCGGCTTATACGCCGTGAGGCTTATATACATGTATATAGCACGGAAATTACGGGATTGTCTCATCATACCCTATATGCCTAAGCCCCTCCTCCCCGCAATTCCCTTTACCATGTTTACTTACTTGATATTTTTATGGATACAGTAAGGCCACATGGGGTATCTGGATAAACGGAACGTGCGGTATTGCCTCATCATACCACCACCATCAACATTTTAGAAGGGGAAAACGGGGGTGGGGTGGGGGACAATAAAACAATCTGGAGGGGGGCAAGACAAAACACTTGGGTGGTAAATTCCAAGCCTTTTGGCTTTTATATTGTAAACATTCCTGAAATTAGATTAATTTGTTCTAAATCAGACATTTTGGACCAATTTAAAGCTAATTTTAAGTAACTTTGAAGTTAATAAAGTACATGGGGGTACCTGAATAATCAAGGGCACCATGTGTTATAAATGGCGTACTTGGATTTCTTAAGGGTATACAGTATATATGGATTAAGGGCACTGTGGTGGCACCAATGTCAGTATTAAGGGCACAGGGTACATCAAGGGCGGAAATCGGGGGGGGGGGGGGGGGGTAGGGGGGGGGGGAAATATATCACCAACACTTTTTGACTTGGGGGATGGTCAATGTAATCATCCCCCTCCTGATTTTTCACATCTACCAAAAAAAAATGGGGAAAAGGGAGAAAAAAGGAAGAAAAAAAGAAAGAAAAAAAGGGGGAAAAAGGAGAAAAAAAGGAAAAAGAGAAAGAAAGGCGGGCGGGAAGGCATGCGAGGGACATAAGAACGTTAGTTTATTGTACGTTGGTCAGGATACACACGCGTACGTACGTTGACTAGAATCTATCTTTTGGAGATAACTAATTAACTTCTTTCTGACATGCCTATCTGCCTATTTAAAAAGCCAATATTGATCAGAAATAAAGTGATTGCTTTCAATAAAATATTGGTCAAAAGTACACACCAAATCTCACCAAATGGGTTCGAAAATTTAAAAAAAATCAAATTCTGAGCGGGGGGGGGGGGGGGGGGGGGGGCACACCCCACCCTCCTCAGAATCCCCCTGTTCGAGCTTTTAAACCATCTATACTAAAATCAAGAATATCAGTATATGCTCAACTTCTTTCGTGCATTGATAAAAACCAAATATTTATTTAAAATGAAGTGATGGCTTTCAATACAATATTGGTCAAAAGTATACACCAGATCGCACCAAATGAGTTAGAAAATTGAAAAAAAATTATACTTCTGAGGGGGGCACATCCCCCCTCAGACTCCCCTTATTGAAAATGAAGTGATGGCTTTTCAATACATTATTGGTCAAAAGTATACACCAGATCGCACCAAATGAGTTTGAAAATCTACTTCGGAGGGGGACACGTCGGACTCCCCCTCCCTTTTGGAGCATTTAAATCATCTATACTAAAATCAAGAATATATCAGTATAAAAAAATGCTCAACTTCTTTCGTGCATTGATAAAAAACAAAATATTTATTGAAAATGAAGTGGCTTTTCAATACAATATTGGTCAAAATATACACCAGATCACACCAAATGAGTTTGAAAATTGAAAAAAAATCTACTTCACAGGGGGGCACATCCCCCCTCAGACCCTTATTGATAATGAAGTGGTGGCTTTTCAATACAATATTCGTCAAAAGTATACACCAGATCGCACCAAATGAGTTTGAAAATTGAAAACAAATCTACTTCACAGGGGGGCACACCCCCCACCCTCAGACTTCCCCTGTTGGAGCTTTTAAACCATACTAAAATCAAGAATATTATCAGTATACAAAAGCTCAACTTCTTTCGTGCATTGATAAAAAACAAAATATTTATTGAAAATGAAGTAATGGCTTTTTAATACAATATTGGTCAAAAGTATACACCAGATCGCACCAAATGAGTTTGAAAATTGACATTTTTTCTACTTCTGAGGGGGGCACATCCGACACCCTTAGATTAGGAACATGTATTATTTAAGAGCACATTGGGCCTATAAGCTCATGGTGTATTAAGGGCACCATGTCACTTACATAATATTAAGGGCGCCTTAGGTACCTGCATTATTTAAGGACATGTTCTTGATATTTATTTAACATTTATAACGCTTTGAAATTACTCACCTCTGTCTATTTTGATATGACTAACTGCCCGCTATCTTCGGCACCCGCGTTTAATTTACTTGAATATGATAAAGTAAGGGCACAAGGGTATCTCGATATAACGGCACATACAGTACCTAGATCATGTAATACCCGATGCAATATTAAGGGCACCTGTGGTAACTGGAGTAGGGGTATACTCTCTAAATAGAAAACGAGTGGAAAGAATGGAAATTCACTCGAGAAGGAGTGAAGGGAGTGAAACACAGGACAACCCGTTTTAGAGTGGAAAATGTCCACTCAATAAAGTGGAACATTGTCATATAAATCCCATTTCACTCCTTTTAGAGTGTTTTTCTACTCAAAAACGTGTTGTCCTGCGTTTAACTCCTTGAAAAGTGGAAAACCACTCTTTTACATTTAGAGAGTAGGGATTAGGCCTATGGGGTACCTGCATTTCAGGTCACATGGAAGGCCTACATCCTGAGGTACCTAGGTATCTGGATATTAAAAATACAAAGGGTATATGCCTACCTGGATTAAGGCACATCACATATACCTGGATTATCAAATGCACCTGCGATATTCAGATTATTGAGGGGCCAGCGCCCGTCTGGATTATGTAAAGGACATGTTCTTGATATTGTACCAAATTTTCTTACGCTTTGTTTACTAACCTCCCCGTTATCTTCTAGCGGGTTCCGCGCGAAGCGCGGATGCCCGCTAGTAACAATAATGTGTTATTGGCTCGATAGGTGTCGTTAAAAGCTTTGAAGCGTATTCTACACCTATTCATGAAAACGTACATTCTAAACGTATAATTATTGCGTTAAAACCCATGGTTTTAATAAGATTGGGGTTAACACTTACAAGGGTCACGTTTTAACACATGTACATCATCTCTAGTTTAGTTCAGAGTTGAAATCTGCCCTTTTGAACAATAATATCTGCGCATACTTTATCATAAGATATTTTCACTAGTTAATGCTGTCTTCAGTAGATAGCATGTTTCTTTTACGGGTCATGTTTGTTTATCTCTATGCGTCCTGTAACCGGGTCAAACTCGCTAGTCATAGAGGGTTTCGCTATATTCATTAGGCTTATTATTCATAATCTGCCATAACCATTACCCTTACCCTAACCCTTGAACCCTATAGCGGTCCTTATGACTAGCGGGTAGACCCCTAGGCCCTGTAACCAAATGACGGGAAACATTCAATTTCATCAGGTCAGGAATGTATTCTTATATACCAGCAGAAATCATCCATCTCTAAGATTCTTGTCCTAAGACGGATCATTGAAGACATGAAAGCTAAGAATCTTTCTTTGACCGTAGTGAGTGTTTATTGACTTCTCAAAAGCATTCGACTATATACACCGAGATCACATTTTTGAAATCCTACAATTCAGCATATGAAATTACAGGGATCATTATTGATGCAACCAAGGCAATAACGACTCTACCACTTTGGTGATTACTCCAGATGGTGAAATGGTCAAAAATTATTATATAATGTAATGATGCTAAAGTTGGTCAACCAATATTGACAGCTAATCGTCAGTAGACCTGGTAGACAGTACTATTTGGCTAATAGTACACGCTTAAAAATGAGTGTCAAATTTTGCTGGGTAAAAAAGAAATGTGTAGTTTTTTACCCAATATTGTGCTAAACATCAATTTCGTAAAATAACTTTTTACACATGCAATAGTTTACTATTGAATTCCGAGTTTTACACTCTGGAAGTGTAGAAAAGTGCCCGTAATTGGGTAAAACATGATTTGAGTTCAGTTCGGTAAGCCCCTGTTTACAAACTGCCCAGCCGCACACCCCTACCCTCTTCACTATTCGAGTACCCTCCCCGGGGATCACACCGAAATTATCATCATTATCATACCACATAACTTGCTTCAACCAAATTTCAATCTAGCGCCACTTATTCAACTGTTTTCCCATAAATCATTACACTTCAGGGTTCCTACGGTGCCTAGGTACCTTATCTATTGAAATAATTAATTTTTTCCAAATTTCATTTTTCTCGACAATCTCTCAATGCCCCTTTAAGAAACGCTTGATCGAAGTTCATTAATATCAATTATTAATCAAATTAGATTGATTAATCTATAAGAGATATGTAAATTCCCACATCAAGTAAAGTAAACGGAAAATTACATTGTATGCAAACTAGTATTTGCTTGTCAACAAAAAGGACCCTAATATAGACCTAATATAATGATCACAAGCATAAGTCACAGATTTAGATTTTGAACCAAGATTTTGAATCGGGCTTTTTTAAAATTTGTGTCACTAAAACAGTCAGCACTTCAGCCATAGAGCCTAGGGAACTAACATCATTGATTGATTCGTTGCCAATAGCTCGGAACTGGGATCCTCTGAACCCACGTAGTAGCCCTGCACTTGTCGCATCACCCTACGGTCTCATGACGGAACCAGTGCTACTCGTTTGGATAGCAAACAGAGAGGTGCGACAATTTTGAATGCAGAAATTGTCCAAATTATCCGATCGTTCATTCAGAAAATGTAAGTCTATATTGTTTATATTATTATGGAATTATTATAATAACTAACATCGGAACTACATCATTTCTTCTATTTTGGTACAAAATGTTATACAGAGGCACCGCAGATTTTTTGTTCACTCTATACACGCTTAGAAATGAGTGTCAAATTTTGCTGGGTAAAAAAGAAATGTGTAGTTTTTTACCCAATATTGTGCTAAACATCAATTTCGTAAAATAACTTTTTACACATGCAATAGTTACCTTGATTTTTTCAAAAATCGAGGTACTGTATCTCTGCCGGTTGTTTCCTCTGCTTCTTCTTTCTTGCAACCTTTCTACAAAATGCAATTTTTTTCTACAGTTTACATGCTACAATCACCAGATTTGGTCAGTAGGACCCCCTACCTACACAGGGGTCACTAGGGGTCAAAAGGTGATTTTCACTTAAAACGCATTTCCAATTTAGTGAAATGACCTAGGATCACATATTCCTTTTGACCGTACGCATCTACAAAAGAACGGTTTTTGAAATTAAAAAATATTTGGGGTCACTAGGGGTCAAAATGTAAATTGTCACTACTTTCATTCAAAATGCTTCTGCTATATCAGGAAATGTTTAATTACTGTCAGAATTGGTCAAAAGATTCCTTACATCCATGTACATATAGGGTTTAAAGCCCTTAAAACTGTCATGTTTAAATGTGCTCACTAGAGTTATTCATCTGAAAATGTACATGATATTCTTGAGAAAAGCCGTAAATAAGTCAAAAGTAGCCCAATATTGCGGCCTAACCGAGGTACTGGCAACATTTAATAAATCGCATTTGATATTTGAGTAATTTTAATTACTTAAAAGTCAGTCTGTGTAATTTTTTAGAATTGATTCTATCCTTCAAATAATAGATTTTTCTCATAGCTTGTGTATTGGTAGGCCCTTGGGCACTAACAACTAGGGTGACTTTCAAAAAATAAAAAATCGACTCGTTGCCATGGTAACCCACCAAAAACCAATTTGGGCCATTTTGGACCATATTTGTCCTAAAATTTACTCAAAATTGTCTTATGTCAAGAACTCACTGTACCAAAACAGAATAATACTGGAACCTTCCAATACAATCATCTCAAAGGACAACTCTTTCCCTACTGACTGCATCATTTAAAGGTAAATATCTTACTCCTAAAGGTAAATGCCAAGTATTTAAAGGTTGCCTGTTTTCAGTTTTGAAATAAAGGCGATTTTTGACCAAATGTATTACCTTAAAATTAATTCTGCCAGGGGTGCCAGAAATTTGTCTTTGCTGGTGTGAGTAGTTAAATGTATTGCCCTTCCAAATCTGTAAAAAGTAGCTTGGGCAAATGATATTCCTAAGTACAGTGTTGCCAGGAACAACAGCCTCTTTGAAATCTGAGCATTTTGACTAAATAAGCCTTTTAACTCTATTTGTTATAAAAGCATGTGTTTTTTCAATAATATTCAATTAAAACATATTCTAATAACTCAGTTACATTCTTGTGGTTGATTGCAAAGGGTAATCAGTAATAACAATTCGACCTGTTGCCATGGTAACAACCAAAAACCAATTTTGGCCATTTTGGACCAAATTTGCCCTGAAATATATACTTAAAATTATCGTATGTCAAGAACTGACCATACCAAAACAGAATAATACTGGAACCTTAGAATACAATCATATCAAAGGACTCCTCTTCCCCTACTGACTGCATCATTTAAGAGTGAATATCTTATTCTTAAAGGTAAATGCTAAGTATTTAAAGGTTGCCTATTTTCAGTTTTGAAAATCAAGGTGATTTTTGACCAAAAGTATTGCCTTAAAAATCTTCTTTTCAGGGGTGCCAGAAATATGTCCTTGCTGGTGTAAGTAGTTCGATGTATTGCCCATTCAGATCGGTAAAAGGTAGCTTGGGCAAATGATGTTCCTAAGTACAGTGTTGCCAGAAACAACAGCCATTTTTAAATCTAAGCAATTTTTACTAAATAAGGCTTTTTAACACTATTTGTTATAAAAGCATGTGTTTTTCCAATGATCTTCAATCAAAACATATTCTAATAACTCAGAAAACTTTTTTGGTTGATTGCAAAGGGTTCTTGACATAAGACAATTTTGAGTAAATTTCAGGGCAAATATGGTCCAAAATGGCCAAAATTGGTTTTTGGTTGTTACCATGGCAACAGGTCGAATTGTTATTACAGATTACCCTTTGCAATCCATGGCAACGAGTCGATTTTTTATTTTTTGAAAGTCACCCTAGTTGTTAGTGCCCAAGGGCCTACCAATACACAAGCTATGAGAAAAATCTATTATTTGAAGGATAGAATCAATTCTAAAAAATTACACAGACTGACTCTTATCAACTGGCAGTTTAAGAAAGAATCATTCCAAAAGAACGAAAGCGCTCCATTTGGCCACATTCTGTTTTTACAGACACATTAAAAGTTTACATGCTACAATCACCAGACTTGGTCAGTAGGACCCCCTACCAGACCTTCATTACAGGACCTCACAGTTTGGGGTCAATGGTCACAGGGGGGTCACTAGGGGTCAAAACGTGATTTTCACTTAAAATGCATTTCCAATTTAGTGAAATGACCTAGGATCGTCAAAATCGGTCAACATATTCCTTATGACCGTACGCATATATAATAGTTAGGTTTTTACAATCAACAAATATTTGGGGTCACTAGGGGTCAAAATGTTGATTTTCTTACCATTTCACTTAAAATGCTTCTTGTCTCAGAGGAAATGGCTTATGAATGTCAGAATTGGTCAAAAGATTCCTTAGGACTATGCACATACAGCGATTAAAATTGACGTGTCATGCGGGGTCACTAGAGGTCATTGACCTATACAGTGGTAAAACGTGAGATATGGTCCGATTGGGACCGGGTTTATTGCATCTTGTTTGGATTGATGAGCCAAGAAAATAAGTTAATCATATTGACCAGGTCAAAGGTCAAGAAGGGGTCAATACGGGTCATTGAACTTTACAGAGGGAAAAGTTAAGACATGATCCGATTGGGACCGGGTTTATTGCATCTTGTTTAGATTGATGAGCCAAGAAAATAAGTCAATCATATTGACCAGGTCAAAGGTCAAGAAGGGGTCAATATGGGTCATTGAACTTTGCAGGGGTAAAAGTTAAGACATGCTCCGATTTTGACCTGGTTTGTTGCATCTTGTTTGGTTTGATGAGCAAAGAAAATAAGTCAATCGTAATTGACCAGGTCAAAGATCAAGAAGGGGTCAATAGGGGTCATTGAACTTTACAGGGATAAAAGTTAAGACATGATCCGATTTGGACCGGGTTTGTTGCATCTTGTTTGGTTTGATGAGTCAAGAAAATAAGTCAGTCATATTGACCAGGTCAAAGGTCAAGAAGTGGTCAATAGGGGTCATTGAACTTTACAGGGGTAAAAGTTAAGACATGATCCGATTGTTTGGTTTGATAAGATAAGAAAATAAGTCAACCATATTGACCAGGTCAAAGGTCAAAAAGGGGTCAATAGGGGTCATTGAACTTTACAGGGGTAAAAGTTAAGACATGTTCCGATTTGGACCGGGTTTGTTGCAACTTGTTTGGATTGATGAGCCAAGAAAATAAGTCAAACATATTGACCAGGTCAAAGGTCAAGAAAAGGTCACTAGGGGTCATTGAACTTTACAGGGGTAAAAGTTAAGACATGCTCTGATTTGGACCGGGTTTGTTGCATCTTGTTTGAATTGATGAGCCAAGAAAATAAGTCAATTATTTTAATCAGGTCAAAGGTCAAGAAGGGATCAATAGGGGTCAAAATGTGATTTTCATTTAAAACGCTCTTGCATTTTAATGAAACGACACAGGAACTTAAGAATCTGTCAATATATTCACGATTACCATCCCCCTATATAATACTCGGGTCTTTTAAATCGAAATATGTTCGGGGTCACTAGGGGTCAAAATGTAAATTTTCACTCTATTCATTCAAAATGATACTTGTCCGAGAGGAAATGACTGATGATTGTCAGAATTGATCAAAGGATTCCTCATATCAATGCTGATATAGGTTGCTCCTGCACTAAAAGAGACATGTCACACGGGGTCACTAAGGGGCATTGACCTATACAGGGGTAAAATTGAAGACATTCTCTGATTTTAACCGGACTTGTTTCTTCTTGTGCGCATTGATAAGCCAAGAAAAAAGTCAATCATTATAACCAGGTCAACGGTCAAGAAGGGGTCACTAGGGATCATTTTCTCATAAAATAAATCAAGGTAGCCTGGTCTTAGACCAGAACAAGATCTAGTTTACTATTGAATTCCGAGTTTTACACTCTGGAAGTGTAGAAAAGTGCCCGTAATTGGGTAAAACATGATTTGACACCATGAAAGTGTAAGAATTATTGGGTAAAGGAAATTTACCCAATTTATATGTACCAAAAATGACACAAGTGTTGAGTAAAACCTCTTCACAACCCCGGTTGTGTAAAGTGTTACACATAAGTGGGTCAAAATAGGGAACATGGTCGTTTTGGGGTAAACATTTACCCAACGATTGATGGGTAAAATGTTTACTATGTGTTGTGTAAGACTCTACACAACCACTGTTATGTTCATTTTTACCCAACAAACGACCATGTTCCCTTTTTACCATCCTGAAGTGTAGTATTTTACCCAACATTGCTTAATTTTTTCTAAGAGTGTATTTGCCAGGTTGTTCTTCCATTCAATTATGTTTTAACTTAATGTATATTTTAATGTCCGAGAAACTCGATTCGATTAATTTTATCTATACTGACAACAACTACAGACTTTAGACTACAGTAACAATATTCGGTTACCTTACACTTTAGCAATTACAATTGATGTGTTATTAGCTCGATAGGTGTCGTTAAACATAGGCGTAGCCAGGATTTGTTTATCCGGGGGGCACTCAGACACGGATCCAAAACTGAATTTGGTAAGGTACCATCCAAGCAGTGCGCAGCACTGCCCTCCGAGCTATGCTCGGACAGGGGGTGCCTGAGGGGGGATGTGCCCCCCTCAGAAGTAGAAAAAAAAATCAATTTTGGAACTCATTTGGTGCGATCTGGTGTATACTTTTGACCCAAATTGTATCGAAAAGCCACCTCTTCATTTCTATTAAATATTTAGTTTTTTATCAATGCACGAAAAAAGTTGAGCATAATTATATATATATATTTTATATATTTGCTACATTACTGGCAATAAAAACATTTTTTCGGGTAATTCTATCTTCTTTTTTGTACGTTTTATGAATATCAAAATCTTAATTTAAAAGAAAACTAAAGCTGCAAATCAAAATCATATATTTTTGAAATTATTATTAAACAGATACCTATAAATTGACGAAGTAAAGAAAAAAGTGACCTGATACCTTAACAGGCGCGCGTAGCGCGCGAAAAATGTGCTATTTTACAGTTTGCAATGATTGAAGCTTGCCTTCATAAAAGTTTCATAAAGATAAAGTTAATGTTTGAAGTCACATTAGCGCGTAGCGCACAACATTTGATACTAATTTGTTATAAAGCTAAATGTAATGTTTGAAGGTTCATGCGAGCTTAGCGCGCAAAATTGCATATTTTACACTAATTTTGTCATAATTGAGCGACTTTTTTGCTGATAAGAAGCTTCTAAAAAGAAATGTAAATATTTTGAGGTTCTAAAACATCAGGCCCGTCAGATGGGGGGGGCGACGGTTGCGATCGCCCCCCCTTTGAAAATCTTCCCCGGAAAATTTGTACACAGATGAAAAAATTTCGCGCGCTACGCGCGCATTTGTCTTCCCAAAATGCAATAATCTTTGCTACAAGCTTATTTGACTCGCAATTTTTTGGGGTTGAAAACGCCCCCCCCCTTTGAAAAAAGTGTCTTACGGGCCTGAACATCCACCCACCCGCTCGGCCCTAGGGCTCTCCCGAAACGGACAACAAGAAATGAAGTCACACAAGGACTGGTCTGTCTGGTCATGGTCCCAAGTCTTATCGTTTGGGGCATGTGCGTGCGTGCGTAGCGCGCAACGTTGTTTGCTATTCTACATATTTTGCCAATTTTCGCTGATACAAGCTTAAAAACTAAAGCAAATATTTCGAGGCACATGAGCAAAACGCGCGAAATATTGGCTTCTCAACACTTACTAATTGTGTCATGATCGAGATACATTTTGTCTTAAAATTAGATTTCAAAATTAAAGTTAACGTTCATGTCACGTGCGCGCGTAGCGCGCGATTTTGTGTGTGGCTATTTTACATAAATTGTGCCGCGATTGAGATACCAACCACGCAAATTTGACTCCTTTACATTAATTTTACCAAGATTGAGATACATCGTTGCTTCTATTAAAATGTCACATTTTATTTTTATTTTTTTACGAAAACCCCTGGCTTCTTTATACTTATTTGCCACATTTGAGATATATTTTGGCCTTATGACACTGCTCTTATTGTTAAATGTTTTGCTATTTTACCCGGTTTTGCTAGGATTGAGGTACATTTTGGCTTCAAACTATCTTCTTAATTTGCAATGAATTTATTTTTTGGGGAAGGGGCACATACAACGAAAAATGCTATCTTTGTATTTGAACGTCATAATTAACTATGATTTCTCTTATCAAAATTGAGGCGACAATGGCAAAATTGGGTGACAGGGGAGAAGGAGCGGTCGGCCCCTTCTTAACCCTCTGGCTACGCCATTATTGCCTTGATATGCCGGGATCTGTGCCGGGAACGTACAAAATAAGGGGTGGGGGCATGGAAACTTACTATGTAACAAATAAAGAACTCTATACCCTCTACTATTTCTCTTTTCTTTCTTCCTTTTTCTCCTTTTTCTTTCTTTTTCTTCTCCTTTTTCTTTTTTTTTCTTCTCTTTTTTTTTTTTTGGTGCCAGAGACCCGGGGGGCACGTGCCCCCCAGGCCCCCCCTGGCTCCGCCAATGTTAAAGCTTTGAAGCATATTCTACACCTATTCATGAAAACCGTACATTCTAAACGAATAATTATTGCGTTAAAACCCATGGTTTTAATAAGATTGGGGTTAACACTTACATAGGTCACGTTTTAACACATGTACATCATCTCTAGTTTAGTTCAGAGTTTAAATCTGCCCTTTTGAACAATAATATCTGCGCATATACTTTATCATAAGATATTTTCACTAGTTAATACTGTCTTCAGTAGACTATAGCATGTTTCTTTTACGGGTCATGTTTGTTTATCTCTATGCGTCCTGTAACCGGTCAAACTCGCTAGTCATAAGGGTCTCGCTATTATTCATAAGGCTTATTATTCATAATCTGCCATGGCCCTAACCATTACCCTTACCCTAACCCTTGAACCCTATAGCGGTCCTTATGACTAGCGGGTAGACCCCCTAGGCCCTGTAACCAAATTACGGGAAACATTCAATTTCATCAGGTCAGGAATGTATTCTTATATACCAGCAGAAATCATCCATCTCTAAGATTCTTGTCCTAAGACGGATCATTGAAGACATGAAAGCTAAGAATCTTTCTTTGACCGTAGTGAGTGTTTATTGACTTCTCAAAAGCATTCGACTATATACACCGAGATCACATTTTTGAAATCCTACAATTCAGCATATGGAATTACAGGGATCATTATTGAACTATAGAAATAGTCTGAAAAAAAAGCCCTGAATTTGTGTTCGTTTGCCCATATCTTGGTCAATTCTGTACGGTTTTCGGCCATTTATAGCTTATAACCCGTGTCAGGTCATCATCTAATATCAGTGCAACGTTCGCGACTTTTAGACGCAAAATGAGAGAGCCTTTTCAGGATACACACATACACACACCCCTACATACAACATAAGACAAATTATAGTAAGACTAGCGGGACGCCCGTCCTTCGGACGGGCTCTCCCGCTAGGGAGTAGGGCCTACCAGATAGAACACCTACAAAATGAAACAACATATAAGTGTTGGCAAATTTATGACGAAACACATAGGAATAGAACAATATTTAAAACATTTTTGTTTTATTTCAAAAGTTTTCAATTTTTCAAATTTCATATGGCATATTTCAACTCCAATGCCTAAACCTTAACCATCTCCCGTAGCCCATCAGTCACTCCCCCGCCCTGCCCCGCCCCGCCCGCCCCCGCCCGTGGCATATCCGTTACGCAATTTAGCTCCACATTTCTTCATTAACCCCCTGCCTCCCAAACCACATTACATCATCACACCCCCCCCCCCCATTCGTCACCGCCCCGCCCCGCCCGTGGCATATCTCAACCCAAGGCCTAAAGTTCCCCGCCCAGTGGCTTATCTCAACGTCCAGGCTTAACCTTAACCATCTCCCGTAGCGCGGCGTATTTCTCCAATATTTGTCCGCCAGCGTGTCGCATACAGTATCAAATCCCACATCTGACACCATGTTACGTAATTTAGATTCACCATATCATGTTTTGTTTTATCAGAAACCACATTATTTCGTTACCTTATATGACCCGCTGCCGCCCCTCCCCCCGCCCTCCCTGCCGTCCCCGCCCCGTCCCCGTCTCCGCCCCGCCCCGTGGCTTATCTCAACCCCAAGGCCTAAACCATAAAACCAACCCCGTGTGGCGCAGCGTATTTCTACAATATTTACCCGCCCGCGTGTGTAGGGGTGCGTGGGTGTAGTGCGTGTGCGCGTTTATTTTGCATGGCGCACTGCGACGCGTTATGTGCTACGCGCCGACTGCATGGTTACAGTGTACGCAGAGAAAAACAAACATGGCCCGTAGAAATTAGTCTCAAAAGCCGGGCTGAAAAGGCCTAAATTGGACATCATTTTGCTCATATCTCGGTCAATTCTGTACGGTTTTCGGCCATTTATAGCTTATAACCTGTCTCAAGACATCATCTATTATCAGTGCAATATTCACGGCTTTAAAATGCAAAATGAGAAAGCCTTTTCAGGATACACACATACATACACACATACATACATACATACATACAACAGACGGTGAATTATAGTAAGACTAGCGGGACGCCCGTCCTGCGGACGGGCTCTCCCGCTAGGGAGTAGGGCCTACCCACAGAATTATATTTTTAAATCTATGGGCCTACCAGATAGACACCTACAAAAATAAAGTGTTGAAAATTTATAACGAAACACATAGGAATAGAACAATATTTAAAACATTTTTGTTTTAAATCAAAAGGTTTTGTAGCCTAATTCAAAAGTTTTTAAATTTAATATTTTTTTGTTTTGAAAATTACCCCCCGCCCGCACACGCCCCGTGGCATATTTCAACACCAAGGCCTAAACCTTAACCATCTCCCGTACCCCACCCGTCCCTCTCCCTCCCTGTCCCCTCCCGGCCCGCCCCCGTCCAGTGGCATATCCGTTACGCAATTTAGCATCACATTTTTCATCAACCCCCTGTCTCCCAAACCACATTACATCATTACACACAACCCCCATTCGTCACCGCCCCGCCCGCCCCTCCCCGTGGCATACCTCAACCCCAAAGCCCAAAGTTCCCCGCCCGCAATTTATCTCAACGCCAAGGCCTAACCTTAACTATCTCCCCCAATATTTGTCCGCCCGCGTGTCACATACAGTATCAAATCCCACAACTGACACCATCGTTACGCAATTTAATAATACATTTCTTTATTAACCCCATCCCAAACTACATAACCATAACATAACCTAGGCCCTAAAGGGATCATTACACACAACCCCTAACCGCCCCGCCCCCGCCTCGTGGCTTATGCAACCCCAAGGCCTAAACCGAAACCAACTCCCGTGGCGCAGCGTATTTCTCCAATATTTGCCCGCCCGCGTGTGTAGGGGTGCGTGGGTGTAGTGCGTGTGCGCGTTTATTTTGCATGGCGCACTGCTGCGCGCTATGTGTAACGCGCGCCGACTGCATGGTTACAGTGTACGCAGAGAAAAACAAACATGGCCCGTAGAAATTAGTCTCAAAAGCCGGGCTGAAAAGGCCTAAATTGGACATCATTTTGCTCATATCTCGGTCAATTCTGTACGGTTTTCGGCCATTTATAGCTTATAACCCGTGTCAAGTCATCATCTAGTATCAGTGAAATATTCACGGCTTTAAAATGCAAAATGAGAAAGCCTTTTCAGGATACATACATACATACTCACATACATACTCACATACATACATACAACATACGGTGAATTATAGTAAGACTAGCGGAACGCCCGTCCTTCGGACGGGCTCTCCCGCTAGGGAGTAGGGCCTACCAGATAGAACACCTACAAATGAAACAACACATAGGCCTAAGTGTTGGAAAATTTATAACGAAAAAACACAGGAATAGAACCCCCGCCCACCCACGCCCCGTGGCATATTTCAAGGCCTAAACCTTAACCATCTCCCGTAGCCCACCAGTCACTCCCCGCGCCCTACCCCGCCCGCCCGCTCCCGCCCGCTGCATATCCGTTACGCAATTTAGCATCACATTTCTTCATTAACCCCCCTGCCTCCCAAACCACATTACACCCCCCCCATTCGTCACCGCCCCCGCCCCGCCCGTGGCATATCTCAACCCAAGGCCTAAAAGTTCCCGTCCCGCGGCTTATATATCTCAACGCAAAGGCCTAACCTTAACAATCTCCCGTAGCGCGGCGTATTTATACAATATTTGTCAGCCAGCGTGTCGCATACAGTATCAAATCCCACATCTGACACCATGTTACGTAATTTAGATTCACCATATCATGTTTTGTTTTATCAGAAACCACAATATTTTGTTACCGTATGACCCGCTGCCCCGCCCTGCCGTCCCCACCCGTCCCCGCGCCAGTGGCGTAGCTAGGTTTTTTTTCAGGGGGGGCAAGATTTCTAAAATTTTCGTAAAAGGTTGCCCCAAATTTTTTCCAAGTCAGTCACCTCGTGAATTTCACGTAAGTGGAGGGGGGGGGGGGGGGGGGGGGGGGGGGGGTGAAGTAAAAAAAAAAATCGCACGGTCAAAAAATTTCAGTTTTTTAACAAAAATGGTCATTTATTGTTTAAAAACCAAGCTAAAATGGTCATTTTTAAGTAAATGGTTACCAGGGGGGGGGGGGGCGGGGGTAGGGGGGCCGAGGGGGGGGGGGGGGGGGGGGGGCAGGGGGGCCTGGACGAAAAAAACCAATATGAGCCCCCGCCCCCCCACCCCCCTAAAAAAAAATATAAAGGGGGTGAGAAAAAAAGGAAATAGGAAAAATTTGAGGAAAAAGATCGAGGTTATTAGCCAAATAGAAGGGAAAATTGTGGCGATTTTTTTTTTTTGGACTGTGCGATTTTTTTTGGGACTATGCGAAATTGTTTGACCTCACCCCCCCCCCCCCCCCCCCCCCCCCCCCCCCCCCCCCCCCCCCCCACACACACTTACGTGAAATTCACGAGGTATAAGTGACTAGAAAAAAATTTGGGGCAACCCTTTTACGAAAATTTTAGAAAATCTTGCCCCCCCCTGAAAAAAAATCCAGCTACGCCACTGGGTTACCCCGCATATAAACACTATATCCAAAGAGAGGGGCGGGGGCACAGAAGGGGGCGGGGGCACAAAAACGTTCTGTCAGGGGGGAAACTGCCCCCCCCCCCCCCCTGCCCCCCCCCCCCCCCCCCTGAGCTACGCCACTGCCCCGCGCCTCCGCCCGCCCCCGTGGCTTATCTCAACCCAATGCCTAAACCATGACCAACCCCGTGTGGCGCAGCTCAGCGTATTTCTACAATATTTACCCGCGTGTGTAGGGGTGCGTGTGTGTAGTGCGTGTGCGCGTTTATTTTGCATGGCGCAATGCGACGCGTATGTGCTACGCGCCGACTGCATGGTTACAGTGTACGCAGAGAAAAACAAACATGAAATAGTCTCAAAAGCCGGGCTGAAAAGGCCCTAAATTGCCATAATTTTGCTCATATCTCGGTCAATTCTGTTACGGTTTTCGGCCATTTATAGCTTATAACCGTGTCCGGTCATTATTTAGTATCAGTGAACTATTCACGGCTTAAAATGCAAATGAGAAAGCCTTTTCAGGATACACACATACATACATACATACAACATACAGTGAATTATAGTAAGACTAGCGAACGCCCGTCCTTCGGACGGGCTCTCCGCTAGGGAGTAGGGCCTATAGAACACCTACAATGAAACAACACATAGGCCTAAGTGTTGGAAAATTTATAACGAAACACACAGGAATAGAACCCCCGCCCGCCCACGCCCCGTGCATATTTCAACTCAAGGCCTAAACCCGAACCATCTCCCGTAGCCCACCAGTCACTACCCGGCGCCCTGCCCCGCCCCGCCGCTCCCGCCCGCTGCATATCCGTTACGCAATTTAGCATCACATTTCTTCATTAACCCCCTGCCTCCAAACCACATTATACCCCCCCCCCCCCCATTCGTCACCGCCCCCGCCCCGCCCGTGGCATATCTCAATCCAAGGCCTAAAGTTCCCGTCCCGCGGCTTATATATCTCAACGCCAAGGCTAACCTTAACCATCTCCCGTAGCGCGGCGTATTTGTACAATATTTGTCCGCCAGCGTGTCGCATAGGCCTACAGTATCAAATCACACATCCGACACCATGTTACGTAATTTAGATCACCATATCATGTTTTGTTTTATCAGAAACCACATTATTATACCTTATGACCCGCTCCCTGCCGCCCCCCCCCCCCCCGCTGCCGCCCCCCCCCCCCCCCCCACCCCCCCCCCCCCCCCCCCCCGCCCGCCCTGCCGTCCCGCGCCTTCCGCCCGCCCGTGGCTTATCTCAACCCCAATGCCTAAACCATAACCAACCCCGTGTGGCGCAGCGTATTTCTACAATATTTACCCGTCCCGCGTGTGTAGGGGTGCGTGGGTGTAGTGCGTGTGCGCGTTTATTTTGCATGGCGCAATGCGACGCGTTATGTGCTACGCGCCGACTGCATGGTAGGCCTACAGTGTACGCAGAGAAAACAAACATGGCCCGTAGAAATTAGTCTCAAAAGCCGGGCTGAAGGCCTAAATTGGACATCATTTTGCTCATATCTCGGTCAATTCTGTACGGTTTTCGGCCATTTATAGCTTATAACCCGTGTCCGGTCCATTATTTAGTATCAGGTGAAATATTCACGGCTTTAAAATGCAAAATGAGAAAGCCTTTTCAGGATACACACATACATATATTCATCTTTTTATTGTATCAAACCACGTCATTACATATAATATAACATGCGGATAATACTGAAACAATAGTATACTTAAATGGAAACAAATTAAAGCAAATAGAGACACAAAGATATCATAAGACTAGAACAAAATCAAAATAGAGTTCTAGTGAGGCAATTGCTAGATAATGCAAGTTGATAGAACAGCCTAAAGCCGAAATATTTTTCTCGTGCGAATTTTCCAAATAATATTGGAGCCGATCATCGCCGCTAATGCTAAGATACCTTGCAATCGTCTTACTTTTCCTCGTTGAAATCCCAAAAGTTTGAACCCAGTAGTGACCCTTTTGTGTACACATCCCAAACTGCCAATAACAATAATAATGGTTTTACATGAGTAGGTGGTGTCTAAAGAGATTAGTTCATTAAGCGGTTGGTAGTAATTGAATTTATTTTTGTAACATGTATCAACAACGCATCAAATGGCACAGCAATTTCAATGATAAAAGCTTTCATGGTCTGCTTGTCATAAATGAGGATATCTGGTTACGGTATTGTATGATATTGAAAATCTGTTCTGCTATCAAATAGGTCACCGGTGATGATCTTGTTGTTCACAACTTCAGCCTGTGGGTGTTTCTTTTTGATTTCCTCATAAATATGGTTAACTATTCTGTCATGCCTAGCACTGTATATGTTTTTATATTGCATACAACCATTCATAATATGAGATTACGGTATCGGATGGGTTATTGCATATTTTGCACGATTTTTGAGTATGTGTTCGGGTAGTATTTGTGAAGAAGAGAATTACATTCTAATAGTTGCATACGAGATTTAAAAGTGAATGGACCAGTGTATCATTAATTGCTAGATTACTCTGATAGCTGGCAGATAAATGATGATCGATATTATTCGTTTTAAAAATCCGTCCCTGAGACTCAAGAGTCTGCAGTCTGTGAACTCGTCTGTTTATGTGGGATTGTTTAAGGTGGTTGCATAGGGCAGTATGTGAACTAAATACGAGATCAACATCATTGTCTTCTTTAGCGACAATAGCATATACGTCATTGTAATATTCTAGCGTAAGCCTTCATGAATGCATAGCTCGTTTAATTCGACCCAAATTGACTTGGGCCAATTGACCTTGCCACTTTGATGACTCTGCCATTCGCATCCACCTTAAACTTACCAAACAGCATATCTTCATCATTTGATTGATTGCTAGCTTTTCTTTTAGACATATGAAGTTCAAACGATGCCCTTGCACTGAATTTGGTTTGTGCGTCATCAGAGTTTAGGCACTGAAGCAAAAGGAGATCTTTTTGGCCACATACATGGTTGTCGGTTGTAAAACTCCTAAGCCACCCTTAGTCCGAGGAATGAATACTATGTCCCTGTTGGAAGATTTGTTAAGATTTAACCACACACGAATGTATTCAACAATGCAGTTCTCCATGTCCAAGAGCCTTTTCAAAGGAAACGTGATATTGCAAAAATAGAAGCCAATTTGGAGATAGCCATGTCATTTATAGCTTGAATTTTGGCAACTATAGGTAAAGAGCATTCACTGATCTTTTTCATGTGTCACTAAATTCCTAATGATTGAATTTAGTTGGGAAGGAATCAGAAGCTTTGTCGTCAAGGCTAATATCGTAACCCAAGTAGGTATATTTACCGTTTTTACCTAATTTTGGTATTAGCTGGCCCTGGATATTGATCTGTAAATCAGACGTTTTATCACGTTTACTCCCAATTGTTACCGGTACGTTGCCCATGGAGAATAGCACATTTTTTATGTTTAACACTCATGCCGGTTGCTTCTACAATGTTCCGGTCTTGTCACACATGTCTATGAGAATATTCTCTTGTGTACTACAAATTGCTATATCATCTACATAACCTTGTGTCGGATTGGGAACAACAGGCACATGATTGTTATCTATCATCCACCTTAACCATATGTCGATTGCCTGTTCAAAAACAATCACTGAATGTGGGCACCCTTGAATTATCCCCCTCTGTCTATGATAAAATCTGTAAACCCGAGCTTGATTCAAACTTGAAAGTACGAGTCGGTATAGATATTTTCAGTTAATTTGACGAGTGTTTCAGGATAACCATAAACTCTGAGTGAGTCGATCATGAACTTGCGATTAATACTACCAAATGCATCAGCTAAATCAATAAATGTGATGTACATTTTGCCGATTGGTGACGAAAATCTGAGATAGAGCTTTTGAGACAGAAAACATGTTCCTGCAACCCATTACGAGGTAAAGACCCTTTTTGTTTATGTGAAAGTCTATAGTTATCAACAATCCATGGAATGGTTCTCCTCTGTAATAGTTTCATGAATAGTTGTATACTGTTACAAGCAAAGATATCGGCCTCCACTCTGACAGGTCAATAGAATCGATGCTTGATTGGGAATTAGTTTGATTGTAGCCTTTTTCCAGTCTTTGGGAACCATGCAGTTAGCTAGACAAGTGTTAAATAGTGACACCCAGTTGTGGAACACATTGTGGTAGACATGACTTGAAGTCACCGTATGAGAGGCGATCATACCCTGGAGCACTATTGTTAGGCAATGATTTAAGAGTTTCTCTTACTTCTGGCTCAGCAAACCGGTTTTATCAAATCATCACTAGGACTTGGATCAGGTATCGTAATGTTGTGTTTATACGGTTCCATGGTGCAGCACGAGGATCCCAATCGGTGTTGCTACGGCTTTTGTCCTTGTAAAATTCAGTGCCGCGCTCCTTCTGTACAGGGCACTTAGCCGGTGGGTTCTCAACATTTCCTTGGCGGATAATTTGAATTGCAACGCTTTTTGTTGGAATTCCATAGTTCAGTGAGTTATGCCTTGGTTACAGTACGCTGATTTGGATTGTTATCGGTACAGTTATTACGTGGAAATTTCGTTTGGATTTCGTTGCGAACAAACTGGATTCTTTTATTTAATGATATCAAGAAGTGTGTCCTTTGATGAACTAGGATCTGGCCTGCTGTAGGTCGAGGATGGGATATTTGCTCAGAATACGACATGAGAATCTGAGAAATGATATGCTGAATTCGGAACCATTGGTTTTGATCGTTGAAATTCACCACCATCAAAGAAGATGCTTGTTAGTAATCCAATCAGATTCGGCAATATCCTCAAATAGGTCTTACATACAGAATAAAGCACAAGGCAGCAATTGATTTGCCTTTGAATTACATTGTAAATATGATAGCTGCCGTTGCTTATTCCGTATGTAAGACCCTATTTGAGGATATTGCCTCAGATTCCACACATTTCCGGGGATCGGGGTGAGTATAATTCAAGTAATCAAGTCCTTACC